>JAQPPZ010005622.1:0-423684 GCA_028583015.1 Wollemia nobilis
GGGCTTTTTGAAATTGAATGTGACCAAAGGGGTTAAGACCTTTGGGGCTTTTTGAAAATTGAATGTGACCAAAGGGGTTAAGACCTTTGGGGATTTTTGAAAATTGAATGTGACCAAAGGGGTTAAGACCTTTGGGGTTTTTTGAAATTGAATGTGACCAAAGGGGTTAAGACCTTTGGAACTTTTTGAAATTGATATGTGACCAAAGGGCTTAAGTGCCTTTGGAGATTTTTGAAATTGAATGTGACCAAAGGGGTTAAGACCTTTGGGGATTTTTTAAATTGAATGTGACCAAAGGGGTTAAGACCTTTGGGGCTTTTTTTTTTTTTTTTTGAAGTTTATATGTGACCAAAGGGGTTAAGACCTTTCGAACTTTTTGAAATTGATATGTGACCAAAGGGCTTAAGTGCCTTTGGAACTTTTTGAAATTGGAATGATGTGGATGACTAGGAGGATGTGATATCCTAAAATTCCCCACTTTCCTTGGTGATTGAGTTGATACCAATGTCTTGATTAGATGAGTTAGTTGGACCATTTGGGGTGAATAATTTCAGATCAAAAAGGTCTTGGACACTTGAATACTTTATAGTTGTTGATGTCATGGCCCGCTTGTTGATGATAAGGACAATACAAGTGATTCTTGTAATTCTTTGCATATTGCTTGTTAGGATCACTTGATTTTATTTTTGGAAGTACAATCTCTTGTGCTTAATAAAGACTTTGAAAAATGGTTGAATAAGATTCTGAAAGTCTTGTGTATTTGCGATGAGTCTTTTTGGGGTGCTTGGTGCTTGTGTCCAATCGTGATGGACTTTGATTTTGTGGTACAGGTGTAAAAACCTAAGATGTGGATTGTGAACTTGGATGTTTCAATTGTTTTGATTGCTGAAACTGAAGACGGATCAATTGTAACTCAATGTTAGTGAGTCGAGTTAAAATTTGTTGTAGAATTTCAGTGTGTTGACAATATGAATGTAACCCTTGGTTGGCTTGTTGAGTGACTTGAGATTTTATGAATGGATTAATGAATGGATAAGATTGAATGTGTTGTTGGAGGTGTGATGAATTAGGAGTCATGGAATGAATTTGATGATGATGGGGTTGGTGAGGAAATGATTGTGAATGAAGAAAAGGATATGATGTATGAGGACTATGGATGGGTGGACTCATAGGAATGGAATGGGTTTATGAAGGCATGGAGAAAGTTGCATTTGATGTGACAACTTGGGGGTTGGGTACTTGTGAGGCAGCATTGACATACCTCTCATACAAGGGGTTAGAATAGGTAGATGTGGGGTAAGTGTTAAGAACACTTAGATTTGGTTGTGATTGGCTCATGGAAGAAGGCATACCATATTCATAAACAAAATTATGATATCCTTGGGTGAGGCAGGCAGTAGCCAGATCGGGTTATTCAAAACCCTCTTGGCTAAGGGGCTTTGACACATAGTTGGAAGACTTGTAGATGGCCTTCACTTTGTCCCTATGTGGGTGGTGGCTTTCTCCACATTGTGTGGAGGGGATCCTACTTGAGGTAGGGATGGATATGGAGGTTCAGACAAAGTAGTCTGAATCCCACTGAATGGGTTTGCCACTGAAGTAGCCAGAGAATGGGAAATGTTTTCCATTAAACAACTTCAGTTTATTACTTTATTTTGTTGTCTCCTTAGTACCATAAAGTAGTTAAACCAAAGATTCAAATTTTATCAAAATCACACAAACTAATTTTTTTTTTAGAATTTAAAGTAAACAAAATAATCAATCCTAGGTTTCATCGTGTGTGGCTTACCTTGTTCGTTAATTATTTTCTTTCATTAATATGAGATTAATTCTAGAGTTGTAGGCTTGTGTGTTTTTATGTAACTTAATCTTGCTTAAAGAAAAAAAATGTAAAAAGCTATGGCTGGTTGGGACAACGAGATTCTTATTGGTAATGACCTCCAACAAATTTTCTCGGGGGTAATCCTATGGTTTCTAGGGCAAATATTGGTGTATGGAAATCACTGCCACCATCACCAAATCTCAAGCAATGGCTGGTGATGGAATCCAACCAGTACTGTCAAAAAGTGAATCGTGCAAGTGTGAGTGATTAATTTTATATTTCTTGTTGTTTATTGTGTTCCAAGCAATATTAAAAGCAACAAGATTCCTAAGTTTAAACTAGAATCTAACATAAAGATACAAATTTCATCAACGGAAGTGAAGTACACCACTTGAAACCCCTACCTACAAATGATACAAATGGTATCAAAAGAGCACCGAAGGGTTTGTCCACTTCCCCACTAAAGATGCCACCCTAAAACAGGACTACTTTTTGTATGTTCACGTTATTCCAACTTAAACAAAGAAGGCAAGCAGATTTTAACCCTAACAATACAACTAGGTATGATATTTTTGATTTCAATGCAAACAAGGATGCAAACAGTCACACCATTAAACAAGAAACCTAAAACTAAATGTTTTAACATGCAATATGTAACTTGAAAATGCAACTTATGATGATTTTTTTCTAGATTTCTTTAATGTGGTTAATTTTTAGCCCAAAATTGGAAATTACACATAGAAAACCAAATAAGTAAATAAATAAATAACACAAAAATTTAAGTTGAATGGATGTAGGGCTTACCAGGAAAGCCTGCATTTTTGTGAAGTCATTCTGAGATCTCTATTTATTTTATTGACCTAAAAATTTGTGGATACATGCTATGGTATGTCAGAAACCTACCCTCAAAATTTTAGCCCAATACGACTCCGAATGAGTGAGATATGGCCAAAAAAGTTAGGGTAGTTTATGCAAGAAACGCAGCCAAACGCCTCTAATAAAAAACCAGGTACAACAAGGCACTTGCCATATGCAGTAGAGCACCTACGTAAACTCTAAAAAGTGCTGCAAAATACTATAGAAACCCTAGCAATGAAATCGATGACTTCTGCACTTTTGAAAATCCCTGCAACAGACAGAAATAAAATCAAGTTAGCAAAGTAAATCAATTTAAATAATGAAACCCTTGTGGGGTCCGATCGTGATCACCATTTGTGAAGACTTTACGACACTTAAACAATGAAGAAAGCAAATAACCCAAATAAACACAAGATTGCACAAATAGATAATTTTATTTAATAAACAGGGGGGAGCTAATAAAACCCTAGCTACAATAATGAAGTGTCTTCAACATGATTCGCTCCCAATAAAATGAGTGGGCTTCTGAGATATCCGATGTCGGGCCACTCTAGCTTCAACAACTATCTAATGTTGAATGAGAACCTGTAGATCTGCATACAGATAAACAAACAAGGGGATTAGCAATACCTGTGAGGGCTCCACAGAATGAGACCCTTAGTTACCAATAAAACCCTAGCTATTAATGAATAAAATGGCATACAAAAATCTACAGTAATACAATGAAATAAAATCAATGGGGATTTACTTTACTATTTATCGATGTTTTGTTGCATATCTGTGGATATGATGCCCTAGCAGCAGCAGCAGATGTGGTGTAATAGACTCAGGCGTGCACCTAGTGATTACAACATGCTCTAGTACACACCTACGAGATACAACAGGCTCGGGCGTGCACCTAGTGATTACGGCAAGCTCTAGTGCGCACCTACAGGATACAACAGGCTCTTGAGAGCGCCTGTGGAATACAGCAGGTTCTAGAGAGCACCTGCAAGATACAACAGGCTCTGGTGATTGCTTGGAAGGCTATATAGTGAGCTTGGTAAGCTCAGGAGGGTCCCTACGGGTAAGGGTATATCTGTAGAAGCAGATCGCGGAGGATGCGACGGATGGATGGGGACTATGATGGCGATGGAGAATGAATGTGGGGACGGCTAGAATAGTTGAAGTCCTATGGCTAGCTAGGGTTTTGTATTTTTATGTCTCTATCACTTTTTGCTTCATTAGGGCTTTGCCAATGACTTCTTCAGGATGCACATGACAAACAATATCAGGATTCTAGGGTTTGAGAATTTGCAAATGCCCTTACTTATAATCCAACCTAGGGTTTTCTTGGGGTTTTAGCCTTATGTAGATAAGTTTAAATCAGATCCTAAGGTTGAGATTACTTTTTAGATGTGGCATGGATTAATGAATATGGACGGTGGATTAATTTTTGATAATATATGTATTACACGCTCCAGATTAGGTTTATACTATATGTATTTAAAATGACCAAGTAATGAAAATAACCAATTATTTGCCTTACATAGATCAATGCCTATATTCATTGAGTTGTTATAGCAATTTAACAACATTTGTAACATGAGAAAGAAAGAAGGGGATTGAGAAAGAATTGGCAATATCATGTCTATTTTAATATCATAATAGACGTAATAGTTGGCCAATGATAGAAATGTACGTAACACATTCAAATAATGTAACATATTACACAATGACATACAGTACCAAGATAAAAAAATAATAGAAATGAAACTCAAAATTATATTGATTTCATAAAATATTACATGCAGAGTTGGCAAGATGCCATTTAACTCTGGTTTTCTAAGAAATACATCAATACAATGAAGAAAACTTTGTTCAAATAATGTAACAGGTCTCTCCTACTCTCCTTGTTCCAATTTGGTAACAACAGAGTCTCTAAATCTCAAGCTCAATAGGACAGGAAATAATCTCAACTTCTTGAGCACTTTTCTATCAAAATCCTACACAGCAAAAGGAGGAATAAGAAACAAGCAAGAAAATAGACACAGAAGGGGATACAACAACATAACTTGCAGGGCACTCAAGTATACCTCTTAGCAAAAATACTATCTAAATGCTTGATGCAAACTTTGATCGTAGCTGGTGTACTTATAGCTCCAGGTTCTTGAATCTATTATTTTTTATCTAATCCTGGCCTCACACTTGTCATCATCTGATTTGTCTTCTAAAATTACTATAGCTAGCTTCCATCATTTTCTTTTATTGATATTGTATGCTTTTCTTTAGCTCCCTTTTCTTCTAAGTAGTTCAACAGGTGATGCTAGTATGTTGGGGACTTTTCTCCTCTGCCTTTCTATCCTTGGCTTCTTCTTTTATTGCTTCCTACCGAGTATCTGATTAATCTTCTATTTTGGATGTTTCCCCTTTTTCTTCAACCTGCTATTCATCTCTTTTCTAGGAGGGGAACTCATTTCCAATTGCAGGCTGCAAGTTTTAATTTCTTTTCCTTTTTTGATCTGCCACAACCATCTTATCTTTTCATCAATCCTTTTCCAGGCATCAATGTCAAAAGACACAGTAAACCTCAACATGTTCATTTCTTGCAAAATTCTGTTCTTCTGTATATTAATGTAATTTTTGCTTTTTTCATAATGGGTGATCAACATTTGTATGGTGTTTACCAAGAAAGTAGTATGTCTAGTCATCTCAGGCTCATCATCATTGGGCTCACAATCAAACTCTTCTATTTTGTTCTTAAGAAGATATTCTAAGCTGGCAGTTTCTAGAAACTCTTCTAATGATAGCCCCAATCTGCCAATTTCTCTATTATATCATCTAACAGACTAAAAATTTCTAAAATATTGTTGTACCACCTTCCTATGTTGGATACAAACATAATTGCCTTCATGAATTCAATATTGCACTTGACCTCAGTCCCATCATTCAATAATACTTCTTGATTCTGCATCTCTTCGAAGTTCTCTCGAGGTCTTCTTGCTATTGATCGATTAAACTTTCCATCTCTTGAGCAGTAACTTGAATTACCCTAATCTTCCTGAACATTTTAGTGATCCCCTCAATTCTATCCCAAATCTTCTTTGACATTTCCCTTTTTGTTGCATTCAAATAATATGTATAATTGAGGATCCTTACCACTTTGGGGGGCTGAGTTACTGTGGTGTCTTTCTTTGCCAACTTTTCCTGTAGTTTATTTATCAAGACCTACATCTCTACCTTTTCTCTATCACTGGTTTCCAGTTGGCTTCTTAATTCAGTGTTATTCTAATGCAGTTGATCTGAATTTTATGCATGTACTGCTTTGGCCACTTCGACCATGTCACCTTCTTTTCTAAGAACTGATGTTCCTCCAATTTTCTCATTGACTCTACGGACAACAAGTTCTTGGAGTACAGGTAAGTGTACTTTTGCCACATCTGATCTGGGAGCTTTTATTTCCACCCTAGCTGTAGAATCATCTCCCCTGCTTCCCCTTTCTACTACCATTTGCAACTCATGCTCTTGGGCATCACTAAAATTTATTTGCTCTTCATATATTTCTAATACAACATTGGTGGAGGGCATTTATAGCCTTGGCCTCTTAGCTTTTGGAGCAGATACAAGTACTAGATTTTTTACTTCAAAATCTTTGAAGATTCCTCCAAATCCACTTGTTATTTTCATGTTCATTTGTATTAATGATGGGATTACTATTTCCCTACCCTTTATCTTCATAGAGCTAGGAATAGCTCTGGGGGTAAACTTAATCACACTGATTATTGTTAATCATTGGATAGAGATGGGAACTATAGCCTGCTAGCGAGACATTTGCTCCTATGTTGGTGCTGCAATCACCTCCTTTCCTTTTGTTGCACTTGAGATTTCAATAACCTTATAGGCAGTGCTAAGTGTTACCTCCAGCATGAGGGGGGTATTGTCAAGGGCTTTGACCTATTGTTCTACAATATATGTAGGAATTCACAATAACCTCCAATTGGTCGATGCCCTGATCCTCTATCAATTCTAACATAGGGTCCTCCCTGATTGCCTAGGTGGCTTTTGGTAAGAGGGGGACCGCAGATTCTACTAAAATCCCTTTGAGAAAAAGCAATTTCGAGGGTACTCGTATGCTTTATGTATTTGAGAATTACCCCTTTTCTCGAAGGGATACTTATCCCATACAACTTGTAAATATTTCCCTATTTTTATAGCATCTAATAGTTCTTCTTCATAAGAATCCTTCCTATGCTTTACCTAGACGTATTCTTGATTTTTTATTGACTTTTCGTACTTTCCATCTGGATCATAAGGCCTCCAAGTTATCTCCTCAAAATCCATGAGGTCCAAATCATACATACCCTTGAGTAAAGCTAGATATCCCATGAATAAGTTACTTCCAAACCTACAAGAGACACTGAGCTATGGGACTTTTTCGTGTTTCTTTACCAGTCTCATTTTAGCCTCTTCAACCACCTATCTACATAGTTCTAGGGAAACAAGAGATAAGGGACAATATATTGGCAATATTTTAGGAGGAATTTTAGCTCCATTTTAGCTCCATAGAGCCGAATGTATGTGAACCCTTTGAATAAGAAATAGTCTCCTATATCCTTTTCTCTTATGAAGGCTCTCACCCTAGGCCCCAGTCTCTCAAGGAGAAAACCAGTTAAAATCTAGTGAAATTCTACCTTGAAAATATCACAAAACCAACCTACGTGAGAATGGCCTTCGTTTATCTTCCAAAAGCTAGTTTAGACATAAGGACTCTCAATGGCCCCAAATATTTTTTGTATTTCCTCTCCTAATTGTCCCGCCAGTAGGTGTATGAGGATGGAGTAATTAGAGAACACATGCATCTCTTGTATTTACTTCAGAATTGCTTATTTCAAATCTATCATTTGTGAGTGCATCTAATCACTCAAAGCTCACTCCCAAGCATAGACTAGGGTGCTTATTTTCCGATTACACTATGCTACTAAATGTAATACTCTCCTACCCACTACATTGAGGTCTTGTACTCCTAATACAATGTTAATCATGTCGTAAAAGTCTTGAACCCAGGTTTGAAAGCAAAGAAGCCTATTACGAGCGCTACCATTAGATTGAGTTAGGATTAAGCGCAATCGTTGATCTTTTGTAACCTACAATATTAATAACTAATGGGCGCATAACTTGAACCTTAAATCATTTTTTATTAAGTAGAAGGGGGAAAATTAGTCATGCATTTAGAACCCTCACTAATCATGATTAACTTGGTTTTAATCATGCTTTAACTTAGATTTAGCAATGAATTTTGACCTTCGTTAATACTTGATCACTTTAGGAAAATGCCATTGTTGGACCTGATGGAGATCACATTCTATCGTTAGATCTGGAAAAGATGCAAGCCCTTCTTCCACTATTTAAATGGATGCTTTTCATTATATGTTAACTTTCCATACGTGCAGTCGTCAAATCAACTTGGGTTGAACGCAGTTGTTGATTTCTTTAGATCTGCACAAATTATAACAATGGGTGCATATAAGATTCTTAGTTTAACCTTGGTTACTCTTGGTGAATGCATGCATTTTGGATTAGGACAGAGTAAGTGCTACCATTTAGATCCTTTAGAGTTGCTCGATGCTTAATCGAATGGGCGCATGATCAATGTTGACCTTATCTACTTTAATATTTTGAATTTTTGGAAAGCGCACATCCATCATATTAGTTGTGGATCAAGCGCAACCATCTAGATCGATCAACATGCTTGCTATTTACCCAAAGGAGGTGACCCTTACTTTGGCTTTAACCATTTAAGTTGTCTAAGACCTTAGGTTATACAATTTGGACCATGGTTTTCTTTGAATTATCCTTCAAAATGATTATGCGAGTGCATCCATTCAGATTTTGGAGGGTGAAGTGTTACCGTCCAGATCTTTGGACTTGCATGATCTTTAATCATGAAGGGGGCGCATACCCTCATTTGCCCATGTAATTTAATTTGAACCTTAGGGTTATTCATTTTTTACTTAGGTCCGAATGTTTGATCAATTTTATTATAGGCCTAAGGACTTAGGGGGACTTTTAGCGGATATTATTTTTGACTTGTGAATTATAACCCCTTTAATAAATCGGATAAGGTTAACGCTAATTATTTCAACGGTTAAAAGCAATTAATAGAATGGTTAAGGTTATGGCTTTAATTTTTGATTAAGGTGAACGTTTTAAAATGGCTAATTAGAGTAAAAAATTAAAATCAATTTTACAGAAGCGAGATCAGCAAATTTAGACAAAGGCTTTGGAAATTCAAAATTTTAAAATTGGGGATATCTGATTTTGAGTCAATTTTGGCTCCAAAAGGTCCAATTAAATCATGTGGGCAAAAGAGGGTATGCACCCCCTTTATGGTAAATGTCATGCAAATCTGAAGATCTAGACAACAACGCTTCATCCCCCAAGATTTGGACGGACACACTCATATAAATAACTCGAAGGTTAAGTCAAAAAGGTCCATGGTCAAAATTGTATAGCTTAAGGTCTAAAACAATTTATTGGATTAAATCCAAGGGTATGCGCCCCCTTTGCCTAAGCATTGAGCAGATTTATCGATCTAGACAATAGTGCTTGATCTATGGCTAAGCCAATGGGTGCGTGCTCTCCAAGATATCCAATTGTTAAAAGTTCCAAGTCGACATCGGTCATAACCTAAGTTTTAATGAAAAATTGATCAAGGGTTACATGCCCCTTTCAACTTAAACATCGAGTATATTTAATAAATCCAAGGGCAGCACTCATTCCATCTTGATATGATGAAGGCACTTTCACTAAAGTTAAACAAGGATAAGCGCAAACATATTTAAGAGTTAATCCGAGCTTAATATTAAATAATCAAAGAATAAAACGTGATTTTAAGGTTATATGCATTATAAAACCTAAGTGGTTAAAAAACAAACTCCTCCGAAGATCCTAACAATAGCGCTTAACCGTGAATTGATCGAACGATCACGCGCCACCTAGAGTATCAGGGCTTTAAAATTCGAGGGTTTAAAGTGCTCAAATATTAATTATAATTCAACCGCATTAGTGAGGGTATTAATATGTTGCTAATATTTCCCCTTTCGTTTAATCCAATATTATGAAAAATCAAAGTTGTGCGCCCCCTTGTAGATCATCAAAAATCAATGATCACGCTCAATCCTGGGTTGATCCGATGGTCATGTGTATAGGAATTTGATCTACAAATAAAACATCCATTTAAGCGGTAGACAAAATACTTGCATCTTTGTAAGATCCAACAAAGATGCATGATCATCATCAGATCTGACTGTAGCACTTTCTCGAAGTGACCAGTATTAGCGAAGGTCAAATCTCATCGATAAAACTAAGCCAAAAATGATTAAATCCAAGCTAATCATAATTGGTGAGGGTTAATCATTCTCCCTTTATTAATCACCACCTAGAAAAAGGTTGTTAATGCCTAAAGAAAAAATTATATTGCAAGACCTTAAGCGCTCGATAATTAAGCTTTAATTAAAAGAAGTAAGCATGTTTATAAAGGGTGGTAATACATTGCTAATCCTTTCCCCCTTCCGTAAACCAATGATTAAATCATAAGATTTTAAATTATAAAGGTATGCACCCTATGTTTAATGATCTTGCAGGTTAAGGGAAATCAATAGTTGTGTTGATCATAAATTAATCTGATAGAAGCGCTCGCAGTAGATCAACCGATCTTTAAAAGATATCATTTAAGCTTAAGTTAATGGTCCTCCACCTTCATAAGATCTAATGGTGGCACCGATCCACATCAAAAATGATGGTAGTATTTTTTTGAAGTGCTCGAGGATTAAAAAATCAGTAAATTGGTGGAATTAAAGCCAAAGCAATATCTAACGCCTGCGCTCATATTTACCTAGATTCAACGGTAGTGCTTTCTCAAGGTGACCAAAAACGATGTAACAAAAATGCATTTCTTGTTGGATAACATAAAAGGAGAGATGGCAGAAGTTGGATTATTATTAGAGGAGTTTTTAGAAACTGTCGGCATAGAAGACCTATTCATGAACAAGGTTGAAGAGTTTGACTATGAACTTGATGGTGATAAAGAAATGGCCAGATATTCTGCTTGTTGTGGTGTAGTGGTAAATGCCTTGGGTGCTGGTAGAGGCTAACCCAGGTTCCATTCCCCTTGTATTCATCCTGCAGATATATGGTATAGTTAGGAATGTCCTATGTGCTGGTAGAGGCCGACGAGGCTTCATTCCTCCTATGCCCAACCTGTTGAAAGTGGCACCTCGAAAGGGGTGTTTTCCACTATAAATTAGTTTTATCCAGGTGTTGTAGGTGAGTTGGAGAGGAGAGGGCAATCCTCCAAGGGAGGTCCCAGGTTCAAATCTCCACCCTACCAAAAAGCTAAATTGGGTACCCAAAATCCAATTGATAATGTTGGTGTGGGCAGGGTCGGGTGTGACCCCCGGGTGACTTTGACGGTGTAGAACCCCCTGTTCGTGGTCTCTCAGACCAAGGCGGCTCCGCAAGGGGTTTTTTGCTTTAAAAAAAAAAAAAAAAAAAAGGCAAGCAATCTTTTTTATCAACATTGTGGATTCCCTGGTTGCTATATATGAGAAAAACAAAGTCTTTATCAATACATAGAAAAATATGATCCTGTAGGAAATAAACATAGTAAGGTTTTTTATAACCTTTCATACTTATGCATGGAGGCTCATTGAGAAACAAATCAGAGAACTTCAACAAAATAAAAATGAAATCAGTTGTAGTACAGGGTCTACAGCTGAAGATAAACAAACCTCTTGGAGAAGAAATAAAAAACACTGAAATAGGGGAAATTTCAAAAGCACAAATTCAACCAGAGGATGAAGAAGATACAGAAGGAAAACACTCATCAGGAACTGAGATAAATGGTTAATGGAAATAGTCAAATGGTGATAACTGTAAGGCCCAAATGAGGCCAAAAATAATAGATTCAAGAACCTAGAGCTATAAAGACACCAACTACGATCAGAATCTGCATCAAGATTTAGAGATAGCAAATATTGCTAAGAGGTATATTTGAGTGCCATGTGAGTTGTTTTGTTGTATCCTTTGTTTCTTTTTTCTATTCACCCCTCATTATTCCCCTTTGTTGTGCAGGTTTTGGTAGAACTGTATTCAAGAAGCTGAGAACATTTCTAGTTATTTTTTAGCCTGAAGTCCAGAGATTCTTCCTGTTATAAGATTGGAATAGGAGAATTGAAGAAGTCTTGTTACATTATTTGAACAAGATTTTCTCATTGTATTAAAAAGTTGTAACAAATTTCAATGGCATTCTACCAACTCTACATGTAAATTCATTGAAAAATTAATACAATTTTGGGGTTCAGTTCTACCATTTTTATCTTCAGTTCTGTGTGTGACTTCGTAGCATATTACATTATTTGAATGTGTTGTGAACATTTTGTTTCATTGGTCAACTGTTAGATTTATTACGATATTTGAATGAGTTTAATAGTGTCAATTACTTCTCCTCCTCCTTCTAGGCACCAATCAGTCTACATAAGGCATAATAAGAGTTGTTGTCTTTGCTTGGTCAATTTAATAAAACTAAGTTGTAACTATTATCTGGAGTGCATAATACTTGTAAAATCATAAGTTTACCACTGGGGTTTCCTTACCCATTTTGGTCTTTCTAAGTCAAACAAATAGATCTTTTACCAAAATAAAGAGGTAGGTTGACCAGAGCCTGTAATAGCTCGTTGGTTTCAAATAAATTTTTGTAGTGTGAAAAATGAATCCTATTGAATGAAGAAATAATTCCAATGGGCCTATTTAGCTATTTTTTAGCTTATTTTTTACCTACCTCACCTATTTTGGCCTTCCTTGGTTTTTTTGGTGCACCTAGAGTATCCTAACCTATCCTACCTATTTTAGCATTACATGGCCTATCTTGACGTATTTTGTTTGTTTTGGCCCATCATGACCCAGTTGACCTATTTCTACTTATTTTTGAACACTTTGGCTTCCCTAACTTTTTTTGACCTGCCTAACTCCTTCTAGTCTTCCTAGTTTGGTATGTCCTATTTTAACTCATCTTGCTCATTTTTGTCCCTTCTAGTCTATCTCATCTTACCTAACCCACATTGGCTTACTTGACTACTGTTGTCCTTCCTAGCCCATTCTACTATAACACACTCTATTTTGGCCTTGCCTAGCCCATTCTAGCCAACCCAACTAGTTCCACCCTTCCTAGCCCATTCTAGTATAACACACTCTATTTTGGCCTTGCCTAGCCCATTCTAGCCTACGCAACTAGTTCCACCCTTCCTGACCTATTCTTATATAATCTAACCCATATTGTCTTCTCTTGCCTATTTTGGTATGTTCTTGCCCATTTTGCCAATTTCAAACATGTGTAGTCTATTTTAGTTTGTTCTAGCCCGTTTTGATTTGCATTGCCCCACTTGACTAGGTTCAACTTACTTGGCCTATTTCGACTGATTTTGATTTTGTTATGGCTCACTCAACCATCTCTAACCATTTTTAATGAGCTAGACCTATTCTAGCATTATTGGCCTATTTAGCTATGTTTTAGCTTATTTTTGCCCAACCTCACCTATTTTGTCCTTCCTTTCTTTTTTGGGTGCACCTAGAGTATCCTAACCTATCCTACCTATTTTAGCATTACATGGCTATCTTGACTTATCTTGTTTGTTTTGGCCCTACTTTGACATATGTTAGCCTATTCTAGTTTGTTTTAGACCATCTAGCCCTACCCTAAGCCATTTATACCTATTTCATCCTATTTTGGCCTTTTTCCAGCCTAACCTACTTGTTCCTATCTTCCTGATATGTTATATTTAAGCTTGCTCAACCTATTTTGGCCCCTTTTGGCTTATTTTGACATACTTCTTGCCTATCATAATATTTTCTAACTTATTTTTCCCCTCCCAACTTGTTTTACAATGTTCTAACCTTTATTGGCCTATCTTGACCCACTTTGGTTTGCTTGACTCATCTTGACCCATCCCATCCACTTTCGATATTTTTACCTATTATGGTCAATTTTGACCTCCTTAACCCACTTTTTGACTTTTGAACCACCTGGATTGTTCTTACCTTCTTGGCTTATTATAATATGTTCTTATTCATGTTGACCTGACCTCTTGGCCTTTTTTGACCTTCTCAATTTGTTCTAGTATATTTCAGCCTTTCCTATCCCATCCTAACATGTTCTTCCATATTTTGGCCTACTTGATTTATTTTTGACTTGCCTAGCTCATCTTGACCTATTGTGCCTACTTTTTTCCTACCCAATCCATTTTAGCCTATCCTAGCTAGTTTTAGCCTAGCTTGAAGACCCATTTTGGTATGTTTTGGCCAATCCTTGTTTCCTTAGCTATTTTGAATCATTCTAACCCATTCTAAACAACCCAAACCATTTTGGTACATTTCAACCCATCCTTGCTTCCCTGGATGATTTAAATCATTTTGACCCACCTAGCCCATTTTGGCCTCCTTAGCTTGTTTTGGCTATGTTATAGGTTGTTTTGGTTTGTCTCACCTATTTTATCCTATCATAAGCTCATTTTGGCCTATCATAACTAGCTTATCCCAGTTCTAGCTTGCTTGGTTCATTTATACCTGTTTTGGCCCATTTTGGCCTCCCTAACAAATTCTAACTTGCCCAACATATTATAGTCTTCCTAGCTCACTTTGGTATGTTTTGCCCCATTTTGGCCCATCCACCATGCCACATGTTTTGGTTACTTCTAGCCTATCCTAGCCTGCCTATCCTGTTTCGACACAATTCAACCTTTCCAACTTGTTTTGGTATGATCTAACTTGGTCAATCTCAACTCGTTTTGACCAGTCTTGATCCGTTTTGGCCAATCTTGTCTAGCTCAACCCATTTTAGCTTGTCACTACCACTTGGATTATTTTAGCCTTTTTTCCATTCTAGTTTCCTTAACTTATTTTGGCTTGTTTTGACCGATTTCAGCCTATTTGAGCCTTCATAGCCTAGCCCATTTTGACCTACCTTGCTCCACTTGGCTTGTTTCAATCCACCTAGCCTATTTTAGTTCATTC
Source organism: Wollemia nobilis (assembly GCA_028583015.1). Taxonomy (NCBI): domain Eukaryota; kingdom Viridiplantae; phylum Streptophyta; class Pinopsida; order Araucariales; family Araucariaceae; genus Wollemia; species Wollemia nobilis. The sequence goes on from JAQPPZ010005622.1 coordinate 14,726, forward strand.
TAATCCATTCTATCCCACTTGGCTCATTTTTGCCTGCTTAGACCATTGTGGCCCATCATGATCCACTTGACATATTTCCACTTATTTTGGAACACTTTGGCTTCCCTAACTTTTCTTAACCTGCCCAACTGTTTCTAGTCTTCCTAGCTTTATGTCCTATTTTAACTCGTCTTGCCTATTTTTGTCCCTTCTAGTCTATCTCATCTTTGCCTAACCCACATTGGCTTACTCCACTAGTTTTGCCCTTCCTAACCCATTCTAGTATAACACACTGTATTTTGGCCTTGCCTAGCCCATTCTAGCCTGCCCAACTAGTTCCACCCTTCCTGACCTATTCTTATATAATCTAGTCCATCTTGTCTTCTCTTGCCTATATTGGTATGTTCTTGCCCATTTTGCGAACTTCAAACATGCCTAGTTTATTTTAGTTTGTTATAGCCTGTTTTTATTTAATATGCTCCACTTGACTAATTTCAACTTACTTGGCCTATTTCAACTGATTTTGATTTTGTTTTGGCCCACTCAACCTATTCTAGCCCTTTTTAATGAGCTAAACCTATTCTAGCTTCATTTGCCTATTTAGCTATGTTTTAGATTATTTTTATCCTACCTCACCTATTTTGGCCTTCCTTGCTTTTTTTGGTGCACCTAGAGTATCCTAACCTATCCTACCTATTTTAGCATTACATGGCCTATCTTGACCTATCTTGTTTGTTTTGGCCCTACTTTGACATATGTTAGCCTATTCTAGTTTGTTTTAGCCCATCTAGCCCTACCCTAACCCATTTCTACCTATTTCATCCTATTTTGGCCTTTTTTCAGCCTACCCTACTCGTTCTTATCTTCCTAGCATGTTATATTTAAGCCTGCTTGACCTATTTTGGCCCCTTTTGGCTTGTTTTGGCATATGATATATCATCTCGTCTGTATCTTTCCCTTCTTACCTATCACAATCTTTTCTAACTTGTTTTTCTCTTCCCAACCCATTTTATAATGTTCTAACCCTTATTGGTCTATCTTGACCCACTTTGGTTTTCTTGACTCATCTTGACCCAACCCATCCACTTTCGTTGTTTTTGCCTATTATGTTCAATTTTGATACCCTCAACCCACCTTTTGTCTTTTGACCCTCCTGGATTGTTCTTACTTTCTTGGCTTATTATGATATGTTCTTATTCATGTTGACCTGACCTCTTACAACCCTCTTGGCCTTTTTTGACCTTCTCAATTTGTTCTAGTATATTTCAGCCTTGCCTATCCCATCCTAACATGTCCTTCACAATTTGGCTCCACTTGATCCATTTTAGCCTCTCCTAGGCCATTTTGGACTATTTTGACTTGCCTAGCTCATCTTGACCTATTGTGCCCACTTTTTTCGTACCTGATCAATTTTAGCCTATCCTAGCTAGTTTTAACCTAGCTTGACCTATTTTGGCATGTTTTGGTCAATCCTTATTTCCTTAGCTATTTTGAATCATTCTAACCCGTTCTAAACAACCCAACCCATTTTGGTATGTTTCAACCCATCCTTGCTTCCCTGGATGATTTAAATTATTTTGTCCCACCTAACCTATTTTAGTCTCCTTGGCTTGTTTTGGCTATGTTATAGCTTTTTTTTGTTTGTCTCACCTATTTTGTCCTAACATAAGCTCACTTTGGTCTATCATGACTAGCTTATCCCAAGTCTAGCTTGCTTGTTTTATTTCTACCTATTTTGGCCCATTTTGGCCTCCCTAACAAATTCTATCTTGCCCAACATATTATAGTCTTCCTAGCACACTTTAGTATGTTTTACCCCATTTTGGCCCATTCCCCATGCCACATGTTTTGGTTACTTCTAGCCTATCCTAGCCTTCCTATCCTGTTTCGACATAATTTAACCTTCCCAACTTGTTTTGGTATGATCTAACCTATCTCAAAGAGTGTTGCCCATTTTAGCCTTTTATGGCTTGTTTAGGCTAGTCTTGACTCATTTTGGTCAGTCTCGACCTGTTTTGGCTAGTCTCGACCTGTTTTGGCCAGTTTTGTCATGGTCAACCCATTTTAGCTTGTCACTACCACTTGGATTGTTTTAGCCTTTTTTTTCGTTCTACTTTCCTTGACTTATTTTGGCGTGTCTTGACCTATTTCAACTTATTTGAGCCTTCATGACCTACCTTGCTCCACTTGGATTGTTTCAATCTACCTAGCCTATTTTAGTTCATTCTAATCCATTATATCCCACTTGGCTCGTTTTGGCCTGCTTAGACCATTATGGCCCATCATGACCCACTTGACCTATTTCTACTTATTTTGGAACACTTTGGCTTCCCTAACTTATTTTGACCTGCCCAACTCTTTCTAGTCTTCCTAGCTTGGTATGTCCTATTTTAACTTGTCTTGCCCATTTTTGTCCCTTCTAGTCTATCTCGTCTTGCCTAACCCATATTGGCTTACTCGACTAGTTTTGCTCTTCTTAGCCCATTTTAGTATAACACACTCTATTTTGGCATTACCTAGCTTGTTTTGGCTTATCTTGGTATGTTTCAACCCATGCAGTTTATTTTGGCTCACTTGGTTTTGAGCTATTTTGAGCTATTTTATCCTTGGCTTATTTTGGTATGTTCTGGTCTATTTTTGCCTTGCTTGTCACATTTTGATCTTTTTGACTCATTGTAGCCTACCTTGTCATCTTGACCTATCCCACCTATTTTAGCCTTATTTGATTTATTTTAGCCTTATTTGATTTATTTTAGCTCGTTCTACCTATCTCAACTTTTAGTTTGTCCTAATGCATCTAGCTTTTTTTGGCCCATCTTGCCCTACTTAGCTCGTTTTTGCATGTTTTGACCAGTTTTGGCCTTCCTAGCTTGTTTTAACCTATTTGACCTACTGGAGTAATAGAAGAAATAATACCCCCATCTATGGGGGTATTAAAAAAGGTAGTCTGGGAAACAAGAGTTGAGTAAAAAAATGCACACACAGTTGACAGAATTAAAAAAGGTAGTCTTGGAGTAAAGGAAACAAATGCCTCCATTCTCCCACTACTCAATTCTCATGCACCTATTAGTTGGGAAATTAGGAGATGAAAGTAAAAGGAGGCTAGGGGCCACTGAGAGTCTTTATGTTCATAATAGGTTTTGGAGGATACATGAAGGACGCACTCACTTGGATTGGTTTTGTGACAATTTTATGCTGGAGATTCACTGGATCCTAATGGGTGACTTCCCTAAGAGATTAGGACCAGGATTTAAAGCTTTCATCAAAGAAAAATAAATAGGGGATTACTTCTTCTCATAAGGCTTTATGGAGCAAAAATTCTCCCTAAGATGTTACCTATGTACTACCCTTTCTCTCTAGCTACATTGATACAGGTTGCAGAAGAAGCAAAAATGAGGCAAGCAAAGAAGCATGGTCGAGTCCCCTAGTTCAACGTTCCTTGTAAATTTGGGTGTTACATATTTGCAGGGTATCTAGCCCTGTTCAAGGGCATGTATGATTTAGAAAACCTGGACTTTGAGGAAATAACTTGGAGGCCATATGACCCTACTAAAAAATACAAACAGATGATGAAAACTCACAACTATGCCTAGGTCGAACACATAAATTACTAGTACGAAGAAGTGCTCTTAGAATCCATAGAGAAGGGGTTGTATTTATGCAATGTGTGGGAGAAGTTCCCTTATGAGCTCAAAGGTAATTAAAAAATTCAAAGGCCATACAATTACCCCCTAGAGCTAGTCTCAATAAGGAGGAATTTTGTGGATTCAACAGCCCTTATTTTCCCTACCCGCAACCGAACAATTCGGGAAGATGTTATATTGGAAATCATAGAAGAGTCATCAATCAAATGGAGGTTACAATGAGTATGGCAGATATAGTAGAGCATAAATTCAAGTTCATGAGAATCCTCACCTTAGGATAGATGCAGCGCCCAACACTTCACAACAAACTCCTACATAATCTAGTATAGGGAAAGGGAAAGAGGTAGTCATTGCACCTTCCCAAGATCTTAATGATTGCAAGTACACAGACCAAAGTCCCTGCGGGCATGTGAGACAAGGGGAGCCACCTACTATTAACTATCTAACATTGGAAAGTGATGCTTCGACAAATCTTCATTAGTGAATTTGAGAAAGCAGTAGGTGATACGACATTAATGACGAAGTATGCGAGTTAGTGAACCTCACTCCGGTATCAAGTATTTAAAAATATCATTTTGAGTAACCTTACCACCCTGGTAATGCTAAGAAAAAGACTGGTTTGAAAAAGCATAGAGTAAACTAAAAACTGAGAACCTCGTTTCAATAGACTAAAACAATCGCCAAGAATAGGATGGAAGCTTGGGGAATTTATTTCGTGCCTAAAGACATTGAGGAGGCGATGATATTTGTTACGAACCAATTACTGTACGCTAAACTCTCCAGACTGGCTGTGCCTGGGATGACTATGTACGAATTCACCCAGAAATGTGGGCTAGGAAAGAAACTCACTCCTGCTCAGCTATATGAGATGGAAAATACCTACATTAGAATTTTTGCTCGTATAATGGAGAACGATGAAAGATGCCCTTGGTTTTTGATAGATTTATTCCACAAAGTGATGAGACTGCAACACAAGGGTTTCTCCAAAAGCACTAGATGGACCAATAACCTCAAAAAAATGATATGTTCGAAGGTATACTCCCCTAACATGTTGGACTAGTTAGTCGTAGTGCACGATGAGGATACCAGAACGTTTTAGGACAACAAAGATAGACCAGTGTTTAGTATCACTCCCAGACGCATCGAACAGGTTTTCAGACTGGTGCCAACAAATACTCGACTGGTGAAAACGGTAATTGAACAACAATCTCAAATTTAACCAACTTAGATACTTTTAAATCATTTTTTGAACCACATGAGAATGTAGTTGATAAATTTTCGATAGCTAAAACTGCTCTCAGACCATGGGTCCAAGATTTTTGTGACATTATTAACATCATATCAGGAGTACCAGACCTTAGTGTAGAGGGTAGGAGAGTGTTACTTTTAGTATCCTAGTGTAATCGAGCAATAGACACTCTAGTATATGCATGGGAGCAAGTTTTGAGTGATTAGTTGCACTCACAAATCACAGATTTAAAAAATGCCACCCTAAAAAGAAGATAGGAGATGCCTACTCTTTCTAATTACTCAATTCTCATACATCTACTTGGGGGACAATTGGGAGAAGAAAGCCGAAAAAGAGTTGGAGCCATTGAGAGTCCTTATGTACATACCAGCTTTTGGAAGATACATGAAGGCCGTTCCCATGTAGGTTGGTTTTGTGATGTGTTCATGGTGGAATTTCACTAGATTTTGACTGGTTTTCTCCCCGAAATATTAGGGCCTGTGGTGAGAGCCTTCATAAGAGAAAAGGATATAGGAGATTATTTCTTCTTAGGAGGGTTCACATATATATAGATTTGTGGAGCCAAAGTTCCCCCAAAAAAGTGGTCGAAGAGGCCAAAATGGGGCTGGTGAAGAAACACGAAAGAGTGCCATGAAGAGGCCAAAATGGGGCTGGTGAAGAAACATGAAAGAGTGCCATGGCTCAACGTTCCTTGCCGATTTGAAAGTTATCTATTTATGGGATACCCAACCTTACTCAAAAGAATGTTTGACTTGGATACCATGGATTTTGAGGAAATAACTTGGAGACCTTATGATCCAGACGAAAAATACGAAAAATATATGAAAAATAGAGAATACGCCTGGGTTAAGCATATGAAGGATGGTTACAAAGAAGAACTGTTAGAGGCAATAAAAATAGGGACAAACCTACAAATTGGATGGGATAAGTATCCTTTCGAGAAAAGGGGTAGTTACCAAATACATAAAGCATATGAATACTTGTAGGAATTGGTTTTCCTCAGAAGAGTTTCAATAGAATCTGCGGCCCCCCTTATACCAGAAGCCACCCAGGCTATCAGGGAGGACTCGGTGTTAGATTTGATAGAGGATCAGGGCATCAACCAGATGGAGGTTACCTTGAGTCCCGTAGATATCATAGAATAACAGGTTACAGCCCTTGATAACATTCCCCTTAGGCTGGAAGAGGCACCTAGCACTGCTCAGAAGGTCCTCGAAAGCTCAAAAGGAAAAGAAGTGGTTGCAGCACCAACACTAGGACAAATTCCTCTATAGAATGCTATAGTTCCCATCTCCATCCAATTTTTAAAGGTAGCCAGTGTGATTAAGTTAGCCCCCAAATATATACCTAACTCTTTAAAGATAAAATACAAGGAAATAGTAATTCCATGAGTAATACAAATGCACATGAGAAGAGCAGGAGGATTTGGAAATATCTTTAGAGACCTTGAGGTCAAAAATATAGCAAACACATTGACTCCAGAAGCTAAAAGACCAAGGATGTCATTTCCCTCCACTAATGTTGTATTAGAAAGGTCTGAGGAACAAACAACTTTTAGTAATGCCCATGAGCAAGAATTACAAATGATAGCAGACATGGGAAGCAGGGGAGATGATTCAACAGTATGGATGGAAATAGAAAATGCCAAATCAGGCATGATAGAGATAACATTGTCTGCCCTACAGGACCCTATTGTTCTTAAAGTTTATGAGAGAACTGGGGGATCATCAATTCAAGGAAAAGAAGGTGATATGGTTGAAGTCGCCAAAGCATTCCATACACAAATTTTGGATCAACTACATCTAAATAACACTGAATTAAGAAGTCAACTAGAGATAAGTGATAGAAAAAAGGTAGAAATGCAGGCATCGATAAGTAAACTGTAGGAAGAATTGGCACAAAAAGATGCCCCAATAACTCAGCCCCCCAAAGTGGTAAGGATCCTTAATTATACATATTATTTGAATTAAAAAAAAAAGAGAAATATCAAAGAAAATTCAAGACAGAATTGGGGGAGTCACAAAAATGTTCAGGTAGATTAGGGTAATTCGAGTTATTATGCAAGAAATGGAAATTTTAATTAGTCAAAAATAAGAAGACCTCGAATTCATCCGCCCTACTCTTGACTTGATGTTAGAGCATTTCGAGGAGATGCAAAATCAAGAAGTGTTGTTGAATGATGGGACTGAAGTCAAATGCAATATTGAATTCATGAAAGCAGCTATGTTTGTATCCAACATGGGAAGGTGGTATAGCAATGTTGCATAAATGTTTAGTCTTCTAGATGATATAACAAAAAAATTGGCAGATATAAGGCTATCATTGGAGGAGTTTCTAGAAACCACCAGCGTAGAAGATCTTCTTAAAAACAAAATAGAAGAATTTGATTACGAGCTCGATGATGATCTTGAGATGAATATCTAGACTACCTTCTTGGTAAACACCATGGAGATGTTGATCACTCATTACAAAAAAAAAGTAAAAATTACAGTAGCATACAGAAGAACAAAATTCTGCAAGAAATGAACATGTTGATATTTATTGTGTCTTTTGACATTGATGCCTAGGGAAGGATTAATAAAAAGATAAGATGGTTCAGATGAAGCAGAAAAGGAAAAGAGGCTAAAAATTGTAGCTTGCAATTGGAATTAAGTTCCCCTCCTAGAGATGAAGAACAAATTAAAGAGAAAGGGGAAACCTCCAAAGCATAAGACCAACCAGATTATCAGCAGGAAATAATAAGGGAAGAAATCAAGGATGAAAAGACAAAAGAGAGGAGTTCCCAATGTACTAGTATCACCGGTTGAACTTGTTAGGTAAAACAGAACCAAAAGCAAAGTATGGTACGAATGAAAGAAGACAATGGGAACTAGCTATACTAATTTGGAAATCAAATTAGATAGCAACAGGTGTAAGGCTAGGATTGTACCAAAAATAATAGATTCAAGAACCAGAGGCTACAAAAGGAAGCAGTTGCAGTCAGAGTCTACATCAAGCAATTAGAGAATAACATTTTGCTAAGAGGTATATTTGAGTGCCCTTTAGATTTGTGTTTTTTTATCTCCTTTCGCTTTCTATTTTTCTCATTCATTCTTCTTTCTTCCACATTCTATGCAAGATTTTTAAAGGAAAGTATCCAAGAAGCTGAGAATATTTCTAGACTACTAAGTCAAATATTTAGAGACTTTTTTGTTACCAGATTGGAACAAGGAAAGTAGGAGATTTTTGCTACATTATTTGAACATAATATCATCATTGTATTGATAATTTCTGAAGAAAAAACAGAGTTTAAAAGTTATTGCCTACTCTGAATGTAATGACTTTTTAAAATCAATACAATTATGGGTCTTTTTCCTATCATTTCTTTGTATCATTTTGGTGTGTTACTGTGTAATGGATTACATTATTTGAATGCATTATACACGTTTCTTTCGTTGGTCAACTTTTAGTTTTATTATGATATTCGAATAAGTTAAGAGCGCCAATTTTCTTTTCCTATTGTCTTTTTTCATGTTAAAATTGTTGTTAAATTGCTATAACAGCCCAATGAATCTAGGCACTAGTCTACATATGGCATAACAAATGGTTATTATCTTGCTTGGTCATTTTAATACATATATTGTTATATTAATTTGGAGCGTGTAATCTATGTTTTATTATAGAATTACCACTAGGGTCTCCTTACTTGTTTTGTAGTTTTTTTTTTAGCAATACTCATGTTTATAAGAATAAAAAGGCAGGTTGGCTAGAGCCTGTAATAGCTCGTTGGTTTCAAACGATTTCTTGTGGCGTGACAATTGAATCTCATTGATGTAAGAAATAGTTCCAACAGTTATTTTAATACATATAGTGTAATTCTAATCTGCAGTATGTAATCCGTGTAATATCACAAATTACCATTGGGGTTTCCTTACCCATTCTATAACTTTTCTATACCAATATTTGTTTTAATAAAAATAAATAGGCAAGTTGACCAGAGCCTGTAATAACTCATTGGTTTCAAACGATTTCTTGTAGTGTGACAATCATACCCTATGGATGCAATAAATAGTTCCAACATGTAGGTATGCTAATATTTCATCATACCATTTACATTTAGCATTATTAATTCTCCTAATATCATGCATCTCATTTACTATAATGATGTTATTATAATCCTCTCCTTATTTATATGCTAAATATTTTTCTAAGTCTTGCCCTCTTATTGTCTTGACTATTTTAAATTCTGCTTCATACTGTAATAGTTTCACCATCCATCTTGCAGGTCTTCCCAGTGGTTCGGATTGAGTAAAGACATATTTATTGCTATGAAAGGGATACAACAATAAACTTTACTTGAACCAAATATACCCTTGAAATGTTCTAAATATTGAATCACTGCATAAGCATATTTTGCTAACAAGGTATACTTAAGATGTGCTCCTTTTAATCTTGAACTCATGAAGGCTATTGGTCATTCATTGTTTTTATCATCCTTCTAAGAAAAGACTACAGTAATGGAATGTTTAGATGCGAATGAATAGATATTGAAATCCTTTGAGTAATTGGGGCAGGTTAAGACTGGGGTAGTAGAAATGGCCTATTTTATCTTTCTAAAATATTCCATATTTTCTTGTGTCCATTTTATTTCTCTAGTATTTTTAACCATATCATTTATGGGTTTGGTCATTTCTAAAAAATTGGGAATGAATCTTCTAACAAAATTTATCTTGCCAAAGAATGACCTGACTCCTTTGATGTTTTTAGGAGGGGGAATTTTTGAGATAATTTCTATTCTTTCTAGATCTATACTCATCCCTTTTTTTGACATTATGTGTCCTAGTAATTTCCCCTATGTTGTTTCAAATATGTACTTTTGAGGATTTAAGAAAATTCTAAACTCTTTGCATTAGGCAAATACTGCAACAAGATGGTTCAAATGATCCTTTGGATTTTTAGAAAACAATATTATATCATCCAAATATACCGCTACTATTTTGAACATCAACCCTTTGAAGGCAAAATCCATTGCTTTCTAAAAGGTAGCACCTACATTCATTAGATCAAAAGGTATTCTCAAATATTCAAAAGTGCCCCAAGGTGTGGTGAATGTTGTCTTATGCCTATCTTCTGCATTAATCTATATTTGATTATATCTAAAAAATCCATCTAATAGGGACATTTTGGATGAACCAACTACTGCTTATAATAGTTGTTCCATATTTGGCAATGGATAATTGTCTTTTAGTGAGATTTTATTTAAGTTTCTAAAGTCTACATAGAGTCTAATATCCCCATTTTTCTTTTTTACTAGTACCAAGTTGGATATCTAAAATGAAAATAAATATTATTAATTTTTGTACCTCCTTTTCCATTATTATTGGGTGTAGACTAGGGTTATACTTCCTCTGTTTTTGTTCGAATGGCTTGGAATATTCCTTCAGAGGTATTATGTGTGATATTATATTTATTTTTAAGGTTTTAATATCTTCATACGTCCAAGCAAAATGTTCCTTATTTTTCTTTAAGAAACTGATATATCCAGCTTTTTCTTTTGCTTGTAAAGTTGTGTCTATTTTTACTATTTTGGGCTCTTTAATTGTACCAATGTTGACATCTTCTGATATTGTTTCCTTGAGAAGAGGTTTGAATGCTTTATCAAAATCATAAAATAAAATCTCTAGAGAAACTAATCCTTTTGGTATTCTATTTGTTTTCAACTAGATTACTTCTACTAGTTCACCTATTTGATCTTTTATCTTTTATTCATCTTTTTCATCATGGATTATATCTGCATATTGATTTTGTAAAGTCATAAAGTATTTAATATTTGCATCATCTTGGAAGACCTAAAAGTAAACAATATTATTTGGGATAGAGGGCTTATAGAATGAAATGGTTGGGAAGTAAACAATATCATCTTGGAAGACCTGATGCATTTACAACTAAAAGTTCAGCAATATGATTTTGTTCTCTAGGAATGTATGAAATATTGAAAGCTAAACATTTTTCAATCTCTTCTAATACTATAATTTTATATTATTTCAACCTAGGATGTTTGGTTTGATACTTCCCTCTTATCCGTTGGATAATTAATTCTGCATCTCCAGTCATAGTTAAAAGCAATTAATCAAATGGTTAAGGTTGTGGCTTTAATTTTTTATTAATACGAATATTTTAAAATGACTAAATAGAGTCAAAAATTAAAATAAATTTTACAGAAGCAAAAGCAACATAGATCAGTAAATTTAGACAAAGGCTTTGGAAATTCAAAAATTTAAAATTGGGGGTATCTGATGTTGAGTCAATTTTGGCTCCAACAGGTCCAATTAAATCATGTGGGCAAAAGAGGGTATGCACCCCATTTATGGTAAAAGTCATGCAAATCCAAAGATCTAGACGGTAATGCTTCATTCCCGAGATCTAGACAGACGCACTCATATAAATAACTTGAAGGTTAAGTAAAAAAAGGTCCATAGTCAAAATTGTATAGCCTAAGGTCTAAAATAATTTATTGGATTAAATCCAAGTAAGGGTATGTGCCCCCTTTGGCTAAGCATCGAGCAGATTATTGATCTAGATGACGACGCTTTATCTATAGCTAATCCAATGGATGCATGCTCTCTGAGATATCCAATTGTTAAAAGCTCCAAGTCGACATTGACCATAACCTAAGTTTCAATAAAATTTTTATCAAGGATCATGCATCACTTTCAACTTAAACATCGAGCAGATTTAATAAATCCAAGGGCAGTGCTCACTCCATCTTGATTCAACGAAGGAGCTTTCACTAAAGTTAAACAAGGATAAGCATAAACATTATTAAGAGTTAATCCAAGCTTAATATTAAATAATAGAAGAAGAAAATGTGAGTTTAAGGTTATCCACATTATAAAAGCTAAATGGTTAAAAAGCAAACACCTCCCAAGATCTTGATGGCAGTGCTTAACAGTGAATTGATCAAATGACCACATGCCACCTATCAGGGCTTTAAAATTAGAGGGTTTAAAGTGCCCAAAGATTAATTATAATTAAATCGCATTAGTGAGGGTCTTAATAATTTGCTAATATTTCCTTTTTGTTTAATCTAAGATTATTAAAAATCAAAGTTGTGCGCCCCCTTGGTTATTAACCTTATAGATCATGAGAAATCAATAGTTGTGCTCAATCCTAGGTTGATCCAATAGTCGCACGCACAGGATGTTGACCAAAAACTAAAACATCCATTTAAATGGCAGATAAAAGACTTGCATCTTCGTAAGACCCAATGACGGTGCATGATCATCATCAGATCTGACTGTAGCACTTTCTCAAAGTGATCTAGTATTAGCGAAGGTCAAATCTCATCGATAAAAATAAGCCAAAGCATAATTAAATCCAAGCTAATCATAATTAATGAGGGTTCTCCCTTTATTAATCATGACTTAGAAAAAGGTTGCTAAGACCTAAAGAAAAAATTATATCGCAAGACCTTAAGCACTCGATAATTAAGCTTTAATTAAAAACAATAAGTATGTTTAGCAAGGGTGGTAATACATTGCTAATCCTTTATCCCTTTTGTAAATCAATGATTAAATCATAAGGTTTTAAACCATCAAGGTATACACTATTATGTTTAATGATCTTGCAGGTTAAGGGAAATCAATAACTACATTGATAATCAGTTAATCTGATGGAAGCACTCTCAATAGATCAACCGATCATTAAAAGCTATCATTTAAGCTGAAGTTAATGGTCCTCCACCTTCATCAGATCAAACGGTGGCACCGATCTGTATTAGATCTGATGGTAGCATTTTTTGAAGTGCTTAGGGATTAACAAATTAGTAAATTGGTGGAATTAAATCCAAAGCAAGATCTAATGACTATGCTCATCTCTGCCCAGATCCAATGGCAGTGCTTTCTCAAGGTGACCAAAAGATAATAAAGGTAAATTTATTGGGTGATTAAAAGTTAAAGTGGGTGGTAATCATAATTAAAAAGGATTTAAAGCACAAAATAAAGTTTCCTCCTTGAGATATGAATCATGCATCACCAACTGATTTGACGATAGTGCTTGATCCCACCCAAATTTGATGGTGGTTCTTTTCCAAGGTGTACAAAGGTTAATAAGTCAAGTTCTTTTGGGAGAATGATTAACTAAAGGGTAATCATAATAAGCTTAGCACCTAATTGAGATTAGTAAGGGTATAACACATTGTTAATCCTCCCCCTTTCGTCCTACTAACCTTTATGTAGGTATAAAGGAAATCGACGAGTGTCCACGACTTGGATATGATCTAAAGGCGGGTGCACAACCAAAAGATAATCGAATTATAAAGGCTTATGATTTAATTGAAATATCATTAGTGTTCTAATTACTTATTAATCTAAATAAATCGGGATTATGTATAGGTTTAACACTTGATTAATGGACTCAATGATTATTAATTTTGGCTTGAGTATTTCTAATTAAGTGGCTGCTAAACCATGGTTTTTTTGACCTTGTGCATATGGGTAACTTAGCATACAATTATTATTGTTGGAATCATTTATTGCATCCATATGATTCGATTGTCATGCTACAAGAAATTGTTTGAAACCAACGAGCTATTATAGGCTCTGGTCAACCTACCTCTTTATTTTGATTAAAAACAACTATTGCTACAAGAAAAACTTCAGAATGGGTAAGGAAACTCCTAGCCGTAAACTTGAAAATATGCAAGGGTTACATGCTCCAGATTTAGAATTATACTATATGTATTAAAATGACCAAGCAATGAAAATAACCATTAATTATGCCTTATGTGGACCGGTTCCTAGATTCATTGGGCTGTTATAGCAATTTAACAACGTATGTAACATGAGAAAGAAAGAAGGGGATTGAGAAAGAATTGGCACTATCATATCCATTTGAATATCATAACAAACATAATAGTTGGCCAACAATAGAAATGTATTAAACACATATTCAAACAATGCAAAATATTACATAGTAACACATAATACCAAGACAAAGAATTAATAAGAATGAAATCTAGAATTGTATTGATCTTTTAGAAAATTACATGCAGAGTGGGCAAGATGTCTTTTAACTCTATTTTTCTCAAAGAAATACATCAATGTCTTTTAACTCTATTTTTCTCAAAGAAATACATCAATACAATGAAGAAAACTCTATTCAAATAATGTAATAGGTCTCTCCTACTCTTCTTGTTCCAATCTGGTAACAGTAGAGTCTCTGAATCTTATGCTCAATAGGACAGGAAATAATCTCAGCTTCTTGAGCACTTTCCTATCAAAATCTTGCACAACAAAGGGAGGAATAAAAAATGAGCAAGAAAATAGACACAGAAGGGGATACAACAACACAACTAGTAGGGAACTCAAGTATACCTCTTAGAAAAAATGCTATCTAAATGCTTGATATATATTTCGACCTTAATTGCTTCTTTTATAGCCTCTAGTTCTTGAATCTATTATTCTTGTTTTGATCCTAGATTTACACTTATCACTATATGGTTTGATCCTTTACATATGCTATCTAGTTAGATTCCATTATTTTCTTTTATTCACACCATGTAGGTTCCTGTCCACCAACTTGGCATACGATTATACATTATTGGAGTAAAGAGCATGCAGGTTCCTGGGTATCAACGGTAGCGCTCGGAGCAAACCAGATCTAATAGTAAGCGCTATATTTGATGCACAGACTTTAGAGGGTAAGTGTTATGGATAAGGCACCTTAAGTGCTAATTAATCTCTAATTAATTTTGATAATAAATCTTAGGATAAGATAATCCAATTGTAATACATTCTTTCTTCAAATTAACTAATGTGCAAATTAGTAAATCTTGACGGACGTGTGTATCCTTGAACAGATCTCATGACCAGTGCCTAGAAAGATGATCACTCTTTAATGGTATATCTTTTCGAGCTAACTCTTTCATAAGACCAAAGTGGCAAAATGTTTACGATGTGGACCAAAAATGTGGAGAAATTGATATGTCCCAAAGTATACTACTCTCCTAACCTGATGGCGTGGTTGGTGGTGGCCTAGGATGAAAATACCAGAACCTTCAGAGATAACAAATATCAACCAGTGTTTAGGATTGTGGCCAAGCACATCTAGGAAATCTTCAACCTAACACGTTTGAACATGTCGCTAATGCGCTAGGTAATTGAAAGATAATCTAAAAGGTTAACTAATTTAGAAGTTTTCAAAATGTTGTTTATGTTATTTAAGCCTATAACATCTGATTTCCCCATTAGAAAGACTGCTTTGAAACCCTAGGTCAGGTATTTTTGTGATATGGTTAACATTATTTGGGAGTGCAAGAGCTTAGTGTGGTATGGAAGGATATTTTGTATCTAGTAGCACAGAGTAACAAAAGAAAAAATACCCCCATCTACACCTGGGAACAAGAGTTGATAGAAATAAAAAAGGTAATCTTGGAGCAAAGGAAACAAATGCCCTCATTCTCCCACTACTCAATTCTTATGCACCTATTAGCTGGGCAATCAGGAGACGAAAGTAAAAGGAGGCTAGAGGCCACTGAGAGTCCTTATGTTCAAAATAGGTTTTGGAGGATACATGAAGGACACACTCACTTGGGTTGGTTTTGTGACAATTTCATGTTGGAGATTCACTAGATCCTGACGAG
The DNA here is from genome assembly GCA_028583015.1 of Wollemia nobilis. Taxonomy (NCBI): domain Eukaryota; kingdom Viridiplantae; phylum Streptophyta; class Pinopsida; order Araucariales; family Araucariaceae; genus Wollemia; species Wollemia nobilis. The sequence continues at coordinate 30,219 of JAQPPZ010005622.1, forward strand.
CGACCTCCCTTAGATATTAGGACCAGGATTCAAAGCTTTCCTCAAAGAAAAAGAAATAGGGGATTACTTCTTCTCAGAAGGCTTCACGTACATTAGGCTTTATGGGCCAAAAATTCTCCCTAAGCTATTACCTATGTACTGCCCTTTCTCTCTAGCTACCTTGGAACTGGTGAGATAGGTTGCAGAAGAAGACAAAATGAGGTAAGCAAAGAAGCATGGTCGAGTCCCTTGGCTCAACATTCCTTGTAAATTTGGGTATTACATCTTTGCAAGGTATCTAGCCCTATTCAAGGGCATGTATGATTTAGAAAACCTGGACTTTGACGAAATAACTTGGAGGCCCTATGACCCTGCTAAAGAAAATATTCTCCATATTTTCTTCAAACAACCTTTCTCTGGACTCATCTTCTAGAGACCAGCAAGCATTAATTCTTATATCCTCCTCGGAATCATCATGCAAATATACATTGTGTTGATCACTTAGATGTATTCCACATGCATTAGGGTTATGAGGTGCATCACAAGTGGAGCAAAAATAGGGAAATCCTTCTACTATGTTTGCAGATGGTTTAGGGTTAGGAACACTATTCTGATCTTTGTCAGATTCTTTATTTTTCCAACTATTGTTTCCATTATTCCTATTCTGATTTCCTTCTTCAAGGCCATTGTTGTTTCCCCAATTTCTATTGAAATTTTTCTTAAAGGGAGGGCGATTATCAACATATGGTCATTTTTTTTGTGAAGTATTATCACCATTATTACCATTGTTTATTTGTATTCTTGCTAACCTATTGTTCATGGTATTGAACATCTCAGCCATTTTATTAGTCAGTTTTTCCATTGGATCTATTTTATTTCTTCTTTGTATATCAAATGCTACCCTTTTGGGTTTTATTTCAGTTAGATTGAATTCCAGAGAATATGGCTTCATTTTACAACTGTCAAGCATGTTTCTTTCAATGTCCATTACTTTTTCCATACAACCATCAATGGTGGTGGCTTGTTCTTGACTTAGATCATAGTTAAAGTCTCCTTGAAAAGCATTCTTATAGAAAAAAATAGATTGAATATCACTAGGCCTAAGGTTAGCAGGGATTTTCTTTATGCTTTTTGAGATTATTTTGTTAAAATCATTGACAACCTCATTTTCCTTTTTCTTCATAGTGGCTAACTTAGTTAATAGAGATTGTTCATTTTTTCTTTCCCCGTATTTCTTTAGAAAAACAACTTCCATTTTAGTGAAATCTAGGATATCATTGTTGGGGAGAGAATTGAACCATTCCTTGGCATATTTTTCTAGGGTTTGCAGAAACAGTCTCAAGACTACATCTTCATGCTCTACTCTAGACTATCCATTACATACAGGAAACTTTTGATGTGATCTTCTCCAATTACTGCATTATTTCCTAGGAATTTTGGAAGATATTTGTGGGATTTAATGGTTAAGGCATTTAAATTCCCAGGTAACACAAAATGCCTATATCTATTGGTCCTCTACAAATGAACATTAGCCTGATTTTTTTGATTTACCTAGGACATTGTTACTGTAGGTATAATGGGGTTTAAATTTACAGTAGCAATACCTATTAGGATATGGGTTTGGGTGGCCTGGGTATAATCTAAAGAATTATTTACCGATGTATTATAAGTTACAAGACTATGGGATTGATATGATTCTGATGTATTTTCTACAACAGTATTTAAATCTTCATCTACAGTGATATTAACGACAACAATATTATGAATTTTTATTTACGTACTTTTACTGCTAAAATATGATTTATTCTCGTATACAGTACTCTTAAGAAGTGGGATTTTCTGGTTATGGGTAAATACCTCTGGGTGATCGAATTCTAAGAATAACTCCTTACCACTTCTCTTGGTGTACACCAGCATGTTCTGTTCCTTATTTTTTTATTTTTTGTTTTTGGGTTCGTCCAAACATAGTCGCCAACATGTTGGTGCAGAAATAACATAAAATATAATCAAGATTGCTTGATTATTTTAAATCTTGGCCTCACAGGGGATAGCTCTTTGAAGAAAATCTAAGAAAATCAAGAAACGTAAAAACACTTCATAATACAATTGAAAACTACGGGTAAAATAAAATAAAGAACGTAAGAAGTCATAAAAACCAAGATGCATGCTCTTTATTCCAATTGGTCGCTCCCTGATTAATATATGTCATGAAATCCAGGCTTAGAATGTAAAAATTCTCCCTAGAAATGGTGCCAAAATTGTTGGCATCAGTTTGACGAGTTAAAGCATAGAAAATATCATTAGGAAACAAACTAAAAAGATATGAATTTAAGATATAAGTTCATTCCCCAACAATGGCACCAAAAAACTATTGGAACCATTTCTTGCATCCATAGGATTCGATTATCACGCTACAAGAAATCATTTGAAACCAACGATCTATTACAAGCTCTGGTCAACTTGCCAATTTATTTTAATTAACGATGTATTGCTAACAGAAACGTACAAAATGGGTAAGAAAACCCTAATGGTAAACTTATATTTTACAAGTGTTACACGCTCCAGATTTAGTTATACATTATCTATATAAAATTGACCAAGCAAAGATAACTTAATTTTTATGCCTTATGTAGACCGGTGCTTATCCAATTGGGTTTTTTATATCAATTTAACAATATTTGTCACATGAACAGAAAGAATGGGAAAAAGAAAAATTGGCACCATTAAACTCATTTGAATATCATAATCAGTATAAGGGTTAACTAACAAAATAAATGTTCATAACATGTTCGAATATCGTAAACTATTATGAGGAAACACAGAGAAAGCCATAATTGGATTATTTTCTTCAATAAAGATTACATGCAAAGTTGGAAAAATGTCATTAAACTCTATTTTCACAACTTAATACATGAGAAAGCCTTGTTCAAATGATGTAACAAGACTTCATCAGTCTTCCTTCTAAAATGTTAGCAAGGAGATCTCTGGATTTCAGGCTCAAAAAATTTGGAAATATTCTTAGCTCTCCAAATGCAGCAATATCAAAACCTGCATAGAAAAGGGAAGAATGAGGGTTGACAAAGAAAAATAGACACAAGGAGAATACAATAGCACAACTCAAATGGGCACTCAAGTATATTTCTTAGCAAAAATTGCTATCTCTAATGCTTTATGCAGATTCTGACTGTAGTTGGTGTCTTTAGAGCTACAGGTTCTTGAATTTGTTATTTTTGGCATGATATTGCCCTTACACTTGTCATCATCTGATTTTACCTTCAAAAATGGTACAGTTGGCTCCAATTATTCTTTTTCTTCATACTGTACATCCTTCTTTGACCTTTTTGTTTTAAATTTTTTAGCTGGTGATATCAGTGCATTGAGGGATTCCTTCATCTATTCTTCTCTCCTAATTTATTTATTTTTTTGCTTCTTGCAGATCATCTTATTGACCTTCTGTCTTGGATGTCTCCCCTTTCTGAACAATATGTTCTTCATATCTAGGATGGGAGCTCATTTCTAGCTGTAGGCTGCATATTTTAATTTCTTTTCCCTTTTTACCCTATTGCAACCATCTAACTTTTTTTCCAATCATCCTCCAAGCTTCAATGTTGAAAGTCACAACAAATATTAACATGTTCATTTCCTGTAAAATTCTGTTTTTCTGTATGCTAATATAGTTTTTGTTTTTTTCATACCGGGTGATCAGTATCTCCATAGTATTTACTAAGAAAGTAGTTTGTCTGGTCATTTCAAGCTTGTCATCAGGTTCAAAATCAAAATCATCTATTTTTTCTTTGAGGAGATCTTCTACACTGGCAACTTCTAATAATTCCTACAAAGATAACCCTATATCTGCAAATTTCTCTGCTACGTCATCCAATAGACTAAACGTTTCCTCAACATTATTGTTCCATATCCCTATGTTTGATGTAAACATAACTGCTTTCATGAATTCAATGTTACATTTGACCTCTGTCCCATCATTTAAAAATACTTCTTGGTTCTACATCTCTTTGAAATATTCTAACATTAAGTTAGGAGTGGGGAAAATGATCTCTCTTTTTATAGTATTTAAGTAGTGAGTATAATTTAGGATTTTCACCACCAAGGGGGGTTGAGCTACTATGGTGCTCTTTTGGGCCAACTCTTCTCTCAATTTTTTTATCAAAGCTTACATCACTTCTTTTTCTGTATCACTTGTCTCCAGTTGGCTTCTCAATTATGCGATGCTCTGATGCAGCTGGTCCAAAGTTTACTCTTATACTGCTTTGGCTACCCTGACCATATCACCTTATTTTCAATGAAATGAAATTCCTCCAATTATCTCATTGACTTTGAGAATAATAGGTTCCTATAGGGTAGGTAAGTGCACCTCTGCCATATCTGATTTGGGTTTTTCTATTTCCACCCTGGCTACAGAATTATCTCTTCTGCCTCCCATTCCTGTTACCATTTGTAGCTCATGCTCCTAGGCATCACTAAAAACTATTTTTTCTTCCCAACACAACATTCGTGGTGGGCAGTGACAGCCTAGGTCTCTTTGCTTCTGGAGCAGATAAAACTATTTGTTTCTTGACCTCAAGATATCTGAAGATGCCTCCAAATCCCCCTACTCTTCTCATATTCATTTGTATTACAAATGGAATTTCAATTTTCTTATCTTTTATCTTCAAACAGCTGGGAATATACTGGTTACCGTTAATAGCTGGCTAGATATGGGAACTATAGCTTGCTAGGGAGAATTTAGCTCCTAAACAGGTGCAACCACTACCTCTTTTTCTTTTTCTACACTCAAGCTTTCAAAAACTTCTTGGGAAGTACCAAGTGCTATCTCTAGTCTGAAGGGGGCATTATCAAGGGCTTTGACTTGTTATTCCATAGTATCTGTAGGGCTCACAGTAACTTCCATTTGATCGATGCCCTAATATTCTATCAATTCTAACAAAGGGTCTTCTCTGATTACCTGGGTGGCTTCTGGTAAGAGGGATAGCAGATTCCACTAAACCCTTATGATTGAAACCAATTATGGGGGATACTCATAGGCTTTTTGCACTTACGAGTTGCTCCTCTTTTCTATTGCATCTACTAACTCTTCCTCATATGCATCACTCCTATGCTTGACCTAGGCATAATCATGATTTTTCATTAACCTCTCGTACTTCTTATCTGGATCATAAGGTCTCCAAGTTATCTCTTCAAAATCCATGAGATCCAAATCATACATTCCCTTGAGTAAAGCTAGGTATCCCATGAACATGTATCTTCCAAATCTGCAAGGGAAACTAAGCCAAGGAACTATGTCGTGCTTCTTTAGTCTCATTTTAGCCTCTTCAGCATCTTGTATGCATAGTTCTAGGGCAGCAAGAGATAAGGGACAATACATAGGTAACATTTTTAGGGGAATCTTAGCTCCATAGAGCCAAAAATATGTGAACCCCTCAAAGAAGAAATAATCTCCTATATCCTTTTCTTTCATGAAGGCTCTTACCCTAGGCCCCAATCTATCATGGAGGAAGCCAGTTAAAATCTAGTAAATTTCAATCATGAAAATATCACAAAGCCAACCCATGTGAGTACGACCTTCGTGTATCCTCCAAATACTAGTCTAGACGTAAGGACTATCAACAAATCCTACCCTTTTTTGGTTTTTCTCTCCTAATTGTCCTGCCAGTAGGTGTATGAGGATAGAGTAGTTAGAAAACATAGGCATCTCCTCTCTTTGTTTCAAAATAGCTTCCTTTATATCTAACAATTTTGAGTGCATTTGATCACTCAACTCTTGCTCCCAGGTGTAAACTGGGGTGCCTATTGCCTAGTTACACTATGTTACTAAATCTAACACTTTCCTACCCACTACACTGAGGTATTGTACTCTTAAAATAATTTTAGCCATATCATAGAAGTCTCGATAGAAGTCTCGAAACCATGGTTTGAAAGTAGTTTTTCTGATGGGAAATTTATCAACTATTTTCTCATGCTCTTCGAAAAACGTTTAAAAAATATCTAGCTTAGTTAACATTGAGACTGCCTTTCAATTACCTATTTTACCAGTCAAGTATTGGTGGGCGCTAGTTTGAAGACTTGTTCGATATGTCTAGCCGCTATGTCGAACACTGGTCTATCTTTATTATCTTGAAATATCCTGGTTTTCTCGTCGTATGCCACATATAACCAAGCTAACAAGTCAGGGGAGTAGTATACTCTCGGACATATCAACTTTCCAAGATTACTAGTCCACCTAGAACTCCTTGGAAAATCCTTATGTTCCAATCTCCTTACTTTGTGGAATAGATTTGGTAGCAACTAAGGGGCTCTGTTGTCATTTTCTATTGTATGAGCAAAACTTTGGATACAAGTATTTTCCATCTCATACTACTGTGCGGGAGTGAGATTTTTATTGGGTCCACTTTTTTGGGCGAAATCATACATCATACTCCCAGGCACAGTTGGTCTGGGGAGCTTAGCATAAGGCAACTGGTCTGTGACGAACTTCACTACTTCCTCTGTGTCTTTGGGCATGAAATCATTTCCCAAAGCATCTATTTTACTCTTGGTAATTGTTTTAGCCTATTAAAACGAAGTTCTCAAATCTCTGCTCACTTTCTGCTCTTTCAAACTAGTCCTTTGCTAAAGATTACTAGGGTGGTGAGGTTGTTTGATATGGTGATTATGGTTGTTTGATGGTGAAGTGGGTTCACTATCCTCGCATAACTTATCATTAATATCGTGTCACCAACTACCTTTTCAAATTTACCAATAGAGACATGCTGAAGCATCGCTTTCTAATGTTAGACAGTTAAGGTAGGTGGATTTCCTCGTTCTACACGTCCACGAGGACTTTGATCTGTGTACTCACAATAATTCACAGCTTCCCTTTTGGTCACCGAACTGATCATCCCTCTGACGTGGAAATACAAACATGGCGGTGGTGGCTTTTCATGAGAAAGTGTTCTACCCTTTTGGTCTTGAAAGAAATTCGGCTTCAAAAATAGTTACATTGTTAATCAAGGTGGTGATTATATTGGGGATCTGTCGTCAAATTTGGTTACCAAAATGTGTGCCCATCGGATCCATCAATCGATGATGGCCATTGGATAGGATTCATGTCATACATCTATGTTCGATACCATTGGACCTGCAAGAATGTTAGGCCTGTAATATCGAGGGTTCATGTCAATGGTGATTTTACATGGTATAGAAAATATCTTAACCTTTAATTGGTATACAATTTATGATTTTATTTTACTGAGGATATTAATCTTTGATTCCATATTAAATTAGAGCTTTATCCTTTGTTTTATATTTGCTTATTAAAGAGTAATACAAAATTACTAACCTTTGGCTAATGCATAACCTTTACTAACCATATTACCTTGCTAATGGTTTACCGTTTGATCAAACATGCGATCTTGCATGTTCGTTCGATCATCCAAAATTGTGTTAGCATTTATAAAGAGAGGGGGTCATTATCACGTGTTGAGACCCTTTATTAACCTTAATTAACTCTTCATTGGCAAAAATAAATCAAGTCTCTTAACATCTAGGTATATTGGTCATGCACGATCATTCGATCTGGCCAGGATTCACCACTATCGTTAGATTCTATAGAGTCGTACCCTTTAATTGGACCTCATTTTCCTTTGATGTTTATGATTAAGCACTGCCATTGGATTTAAGTCAGGGATAGGTGTGAATGTCTGATCTTGGTCAAATACCACTTATTTAATCAATCATTAGGATATTATTCATCTTTTTTAATCCAATCATCACCATTGGATCCGGTAGGTAAGGGCGCAACCATCTAATTAAGATATAATAATCACACCCTTCTTAAAGGATGATTGCTCTGATAAAGTGCTACCATTGGATCTTTCCTGATCGCACGCGACCGTTAGATCTTATTTTGTCTTTATATGACTCACCAATCTTTAATAGCTTTGTGAGATCACACTTTCTAGATGGTCACGCTTCTTAATGGCTGTTAGATCTCGACGGGTTGAAACATGGTCGTTGATTTTCCTTTGGTTTATAATTACTTTTAAACAAAGTGCTACCATCGGATCTAGGCAAATTCGAGCACAACCATCGATTCACTTTAGCTCTTTGACTCGTCTTTTGAATGAAGCACCACTGTTGGATCTTTCTAGATTACACGCGATCGTCGATCTTCATTGGTTATTTTTCAGAGGGGCCCTCTTTTAATATTTGAGCAACTTTTTTGGAGCACGACTATTAGATCAACCAGGCTTAAGCACAACCATCGAATTTGTTTGAACATAAGGTGTTTGTTTTTTACTCGAGCAGGAATTGTTTTAATGGTTGATCATCTTGAGATGTGCACTACCGTTGGATTATCTTTAGCGATGGCGTATCCGTTGATATCCGTCGATCCTGCACATGCTTTAATCGTGAGCACAAGTAATGAATTTAAACTAACCTTAGTGATTCGTGGCAAAGTGCATCTATCGGATTGACTCTCGATCAAGCGCAACCGTGAATCTTCAGTAACCTACAAGTTAGGTAACCGAAAAGTGCATGGTACTGATTTTCGTTAACCTTGATTAAGAGAAAGGGAGATGATTAGTAACATGTTAGGACGCTCATTAAATATGATTAAATTTGACTAATCAGATGTTGACTTAGTCTTACCAAAAGATTTACCTTTGTTTACTTGAAGCAAGTTCTGCCATTGGATTATCTCAAGATGAAGCGCATCCATTGATCTCCTTCAGATCTATGCAAACTTAAAAAATTAACGAGGCTATCTTTGGTAATTTATGTCAAATATGCATCCATCAGATTAGATGTGAGTTGTTCGCAACCGTTGGATTCAACTTAGGACACTCTTCGCTTCAACAGATAGAGTGCACATTTGGAATCGTTATCTTTGGGAGAAGCACATCCATCGAATTAGTTCTTGGTAAAGCACAACCGTGGATCTTTTGTAACCATTGTACCTAGGCTTTCGAACTTTAGACCATAGTGTTTTATTAGGTTGAGCACATTCGTCTGATTTCTTTTCGATGAAGCATACCCTTTAGATATCATGTAATCTGCAAGCTTGATAATCAAAAGGGGTGCATCACTTTATTTTGATAATCCTTGATTAAAGCTGAAAGGGGGTAATTATTAATGTATTAAAGCCTTTGCTAATGCATGATTAATTCTAGGTTTACTTTTGTGTTACCCGATACTCTTACCATTCTATTGTTTGGATTTTGGCTCAAGTGCAGCCATTGATTTCTTCCAACCTATTGGAACCATTTCTTGTATCCATAGGATTTTATTATCATTCTACAAGAAATTATTTGAAACCAATGAGCTATTATAGGCTCTGGTCAACCTGCCTCTTTATTTTATTTAAAATAGATATTGCTAAAAGAAATAACTACAGAACGGGTAAGGAAACCCCAATGGTAATGTATGATAATAGACGTATTACACGCTCCAGATTATATTTATACTATATGTATTTAAAATGACCAAGCAATGAAAATAAAAATTTATTATGCCTTACGTAGACCGGTGCCTAGATTCATTGGGCTATTATAACAATTTAACAACATTTGTAACATGAGAAAGAAAGAAGGGGATTGAGAAATAATTGGTACTATCATGTCCATTTGAATATCATAACATACGTAACAGTTAGCCAATGACAGAAATGTATGTAACACATTATGCAGTGACACATAGTACCAAGACAAAGAAATAATAGAAATGAAACTCAGAATTGTATTTATTTCATAAAATATTACACGTAGAGTTGGCAAGATGCCATTAACTTTGTTTTTCTAAGAAATACATCAATACAATGAAGAAAAATTTGTTCAAATAATGTAACAAGTCTCTCCTACTCTCCTTGTTCCAATCTAGTAACAGCAAAGTCTCTGAATCTCAAGCTCAATAGGACAGGAAATAATCTCAGCTTCTTGAGCACTTTCCTATCAAAATCCTGCACATAAAAGGGAATAATAAGAAACGAGCAAGAAAATAGACATAGAGGGGATACAAAAGTACAACTAGTAGGGCACTCAAGCATACCTCTTAGCAAAAATTCTATCTAAATGCTTGATGCAGACTCTGACCGTAGTTGGTGTACTTATAGCTCCAAGTTCTTGAATCTGTTATTTTTGGTCTAATCCTAGCCCTACACTTGTCATCATCTGATTTGTCTTCCAAAATTAGTACAACTGGCTTCCATCATTTTATTTTATTCATATTGTATGCTTTTCTTTGGCTCCCTTTTATTCTAAGTGGTTCAACCAGTGATGCTAGTAGGCTGGGGACTTTCCTTTCTCTACCTTTCTATCCTTGGATTCTTCTTTTACTGTTTCCTGCTAAGTATCTGATTGACCTTCTATTTTGGATGATTCCTTTTTCTCTTCAACCTATGAGGGGAACTCATTTCCAGTTGCAGGATACAAATTTTAATTTCATTTCCTTTTTTGCTCTGCCGCAACCATCTTATCTTTTTATCAATCATTTTCTAGGCATCAATGTCAAAAGACACATCAAACCTCAACATGTTCATTTCTTGTAGAATTTTGTTCTTCTGTATACTAATGTAATTTCTACTTTTTTCATAATGGGTGATCAACATTTAAAATCGTGTTTACCAAGAAAGTAGTTTGTCTAGTCATCTCAGGATCATAATCAAACTCTTCTATTTTGTTCTTAGGAAAGATTTTCTACGTTGGTGCTGCAACCACCTCCTTTCCTTTTGGTGTACTTGAGCTTTCAAGGACCTTCTAGAAAGTGCTAGGTGCTGCCTCCAACCTGAGGGGGGCATTAGGGGCTTTGACCTGTTGTTCTACAATATCTATAGGATTCATTGTAACCTCCAACTGGTCGATGCCTTGATCCTTATCAATTCTAACATAGGGTTCTCCCTGATTTCCTAGGTGGCTTTTGGTAAGAGGAGGGCTGCAAATTCTATTGAAATCCCTCTAAGCAAAACCAATTACGAGGGGTACTCGTATGCTTTATGTATTTGAGAATTACCCCTTTTCTTGAAGGGATACTTATCCCATACAACTTGTAAATATTTTCCTATTTTTATAGCATCTAATAGTTATTTTTCATAAGCATCCTTCCTATGCTTGACCTAGGCATATTCTCAAATTTTCATTGACTTTTCGTACTTTCCATCTGGATCATAAGGCCTCCAAGTTATCTCCTCAAAATCCATAAGGTCCAAATCATAAATACCCTTGAGTAAAGTTGGATATCCCATGAATAAGTAACTTCCAAACCTACAAGGGACACTGAACCATGGGAATTTATCGTGTTTCTTTACCAGTCTCATTTTAGCCTCTTTGACCACCTATCTACATAGTTCTAGGACAGCGAGAGATAAGGGATAATACATTGGCAACATTTTTGGGGGAATTTTAGCTCCATAGAGCCGAATGTATATGAACCCTTCGGAGAAGAAATAGTCTCCTATATCCTTTTCTCTTATGAAGGCTCTCACCCCAGGCCCTAGTATCTTAGGGAGAAAACTAGTTAAAATCTAGTAAAATTCTACCATGAACACATCACAAAACCAACCTATGTGAGAACGACCTTCATATATACATGTTAATGGAGGTTGTGCATAGTATAGGAGATATTTTATTTTAATTTATTAATCAAATTTGTAATAAGCATCAAACCAAGGCATCCGTTCCATGATGAATATTAATCTTCAATTAAAATTTTAATACTAGTTACTAAAGAGTAATCAAACCATGGCTAATCCTTTATCTAATACACGAACTTTAATATTCGTATTACCTCATCAATGGGTTACCGTTAGATCAACCAGGCAATCCTACACAGTCGTCCGATTATCTCTTATCATCTAGGTAGATTGGCCAAGCGCGACCATTGGATTTGATAGATCTTATGCTCTTTTTATTTGACCTCAATTTCCTTTGATGGTCCCAATTAAGCACTGCCATTAGATTTAAGTTGAAGATAAGCGTGGTCATTCGATTTAGTATAAGCACGATCGTTCAATCCTATTTTGTCCTTTTTTGGGACTCCAATTAGATCGTGGTTGTTAGATTTGGATAGACGAAGCGCTATCATCCGATTATCCCATATTGTTCCTCTTTTTAAACTAGTGTTGGCTTTGATAACATGCTACTATTGGATTTGGATGGGATCAAGTGCATCCATCGATTTCATTAGCGTTGATTCATATTTCGAAAGAAGAGCTACCGTTGGATCTTCCTGGTTCACGCACATCCGTCGATCTTCATTGATTATTATTTTAATGAACCATATTTTAATATTTGAGCAACTCTTTTAAAGTGCGACCGTTAGATTGTCCAATATTATGCGCAACCATCAGATCCACTTGGATACAATGGTTTTTTATTTTGATACAGATGGGACCTTTTTATCGATCGATTGTTTTGTGATATGCACTGCCATTAGACCATATTTAGTGATGGTATGTCCATCAGATCTACGTCAGACCTGCACATACTTTAAAACACAAGTGTGAGTAATATTTAATTTAACCTTGGAAATTCATGGTAGATCGCAACTGTTGGATTGACCCTCGATCAAGCATAGTCATTGGATCTTTCGTGACCATTTTACTTAAGATTTCGTACTTTAGAAAGGGGTGATTTGTTAATACGAGTGCATCCATCCGATTTCTTTTTGATGAAGTGTTGCCCTTAGATCTCCTGTAATCTACAAAATCGATAACCAGAAGGGGCGCATTATTTTATTTCAATAATATTTGATTAAGCCAAAATGCGGTAATTAGTAATGTATTAAACCCTTGCTAATGCATGATTAATCATATCTTTACCTTTACGTTACCTGATACTCTTACCATTCCATCATTTGGGTTTTGACTCGGGGGCACAGCCGTTAGATCTTGATCAAGATTGGCATGTTCATTGATTTCTTTCAACCTGTGTGGTTAGTTACAAAGGGGTACTTGTTTTTAACCTTTGATTAAGCCTAAGAGGGGGCAATTATCCAACACATTAGACCCTCGTTAATCTCATTTAATAGTTTTAATTAATCCTTTGGCCTTTAACCCTTGGCGTGAAACTTTTATGAGAGCGCTACCATCCGATCAGATCTTAATCAAGCACTATCATAGGATTTAGCCGATTAGCTCAATTTTTAACTAAAGGCGGTGCATACCCTTAATGTTTGAATTTATTTTCCATTAGAAACCTTAGACTTTACGTCTTTGACCATGGGGTGCTAAAGGATTGACTCTTATAGTGTGCACATCCATTTGATCTAGGGAAATCTAGGCGCTACCCTTCGATCTCCTCAAGGTGGTCGATATTTAATGATAAGGGGGGCACATATTTTGGAAACATTAGCATTCAGCTTATGACTTTGGGTTCTTGGATTTTATTCTTATGACTTAGGTTTACTTATTAAATTCATGAGTCATAAACCTTACTTTGAAACGGGGTATTTTATGATTTTACCATGGTATTGGATACTTATATAATTTAACCTTAATAATATTTCAAATGATAACATGAAGGTCATAGGATGAATCCAAAATAGAAATGGCTAAGATTGATTATAAATTTTCAAACAAATGAAAATCAACTTCTCTAGTGAAAATGCAGCAGAGGCTAGAAACTTTTGCTTATTATATTGAAACCAAAAAATTTAAAATTGAGGGTTTCATATGTTGAGTTAATTTTGGCTCCAATATAGGCTCTAACTGGGACAATGTGCTGAAAACATGAGGCACTTGAGAATTACAGAATCTCTTGGTTTTATTGCAATTTTGGACAAAAATTCAAATCATCAAGACTGATAAGCAAAGATTTTGGAAAACAAAACATGACAGTTAAACTAAAAAGTTGTACAAACAATAGGGTATCAAAGCAATCGAGTATTGAAAACTGTAATTCCTTTTATTCAATTTGGAAAGGGTTAGAATTTTAGAAGCAAACGAGTTTTTTAGATATATTGTAATGCTTGTTCTAGCCAAGTCATAGGATATGATTACACAAAATTTATCAAAGTTATTGCTCCATCATGATTTGGCCCATGTGTGTATTTGTGCATTCATTTTTTATTTCTATGTTTTCTAGAAATTTGCCATATCTGAGAAAAATAGTTAAGCCTAATATATTATTTCACTCTTTAAATATTTTCACCATTCTACAAGGCTCCACTTCCAGTGAAGCATCTATAGCCTCAGTGAAGTTGCTTCTAATCCCATCTAGTTTTACCCTACTGCTAGTCAAGCGTCTATAGCCTCGATAGAGGTTTTCCAAGATATCTCAGGTAGTGACTCAATTTACTTTATTTTGATTTTTCTTTCTTGTTTGAGAAGTATTTTGATATAAGCAAATTGTGCAAAGAGTATACCTGAGTTGAGGATTAGTTTCTAGCTAAAAAGGATGAGTGTAATGATTTTTAGCTTAGCCACCCTCTCAAAGATAACTCTTTTCTTTGGATCTTGAAGTCACCTTAAGTATCATTTGTAATGTGAGGCTTTGACATGATGTTTCAATCAGCTCTAATTTCATCTTGTTTTATCTCATATCAAACAACTATTGCATAAACACTCATATTTGAAAAATTATAAATCTCATCAGAGTCTAAAATAAATCTCCTTTCTTCTTATTGTTTTTTTGGAGGAATCAATAGTAATACATACTCATCATACTAATAAAACCATGTGTAACACCAAACTCATAACTATACTAGCAAGAAAAGAATAGCTTATCAACAAAAACCAACACTATGTTTTTAGGTTTTTGTTTTTCCACATTTTTTTTTTATATATATATATTTTTTATTTACCTTCAACAATGATTGTACATTTTTAGGTGTTGGCCATTAGTTCTCCTTGCAAAGTATGCAACTTGTATGTATTATGGTTGATAACATGGGCTATTTGGTATGGACCAACCCATTTGGGTTCAAATTTTTCTTTTTCACCATGCTTATCATTTTTCCTTGAGAGAAAGGGGTACCTTTGGCTTTCTTATTAAACAGTTTCATAGTTTCTGAGTTTGTTTCATCATTCTATCAAGGGTCTCTCTTCTTTTCTCTTCTAGCAGGACAATTTGGTCTAGCCTTCTTTGTAAGGGTTTGAGATCTTCATGATCTTGCAACAAGAGGGAAAGTGCCAATTTTTCTATTCTTGAGGGTAATAAGGCTTTCTCTCCATATACCATCTCATAGGGAGTGCTTCCTATGTTTCTTTTAATAAACATCCTATTAGCCCATAGAGCAAATTTAAGTTCACTGTCCCACCCTCTTTTGTTCTTATCCAATGACCTTTTTATTCTAGTAATTACATTTTTATTTGATGACTCAGCAAGACCATTCCCTTGGGGGTAATAATTAGCATAATGGGATAGTTCAATTTCATATTCAACACAAAACTCTACCATTCCATATGAAACAAAATATTATGCATTATATGTTACTAGTTTTTATGGAACTCCAACCCTGGTTAGAATGTTTTCTTCCAAGAATTTGATGATGGTGGCAATTGTGGATGTTCTTAGAGATGCAGCTTCTACGCACTTTGTAAAGTAATCTGCTGTAGTTTTGATCCACTTGTGTTGGCCTGATGAATTAGGCTTGATCTCTCTAATTAGGTCAATGCCCCATTGGGAAAAGGGTTCTTCAATGATTACTAACTTGAGGGGCATGGCTACCAGCTGCTTATTTCTGGCAAAAACCTAGCAGTTATGACAGTTCCTAACATATTTATATACATATTTAAAAATGGAAGACCAATAATATCCTGCTCTCATTATTTTATTAGTTGTGGCTTTTGGAGCAAAATGTTCTCCACATAAACCATTATAAAACTCATTAATTATCTTTGGGACTTCATTTTCATATAAACAAACTAATAAAACTCCATTAGGATGCTTCCAGTAAAGCACACCATCTTGCACATAATATTTATGAGCTTGAAGTTGTATTGACCTCATTCTATTTGTTGATATATCTTTGGAAAAAGATAAAGTTTGTAAATATGTTAGAATTTCATCATACTATTTACAATCTTCATTATTGATTCTTTTGTCATCATTCATTTCATCCATTATGATGATATTATTAGAGTCTTCTCCTCTATATTCCATATATTTGGCTAAGTCTTGTCCTTTTACAGTTTTGACTATTTTGAATTCAGCATCATATTGTAAAAGTTTCACCATCCATCTTGCTGACTTTCCTAATGGCTCAGATTGGGCAAAGATATATTTTATTGTTATGAAAGAGATGCAACAGTAAACTTTGTTTGAACCAAATATAAATGTTTTAAAGATTGAACAACTGCATAAGCATGTTTTTCCAGTAAGGTATATTTAAGATGTGCTCCTTTTAGACCTGAACTCGTGAAGGCTATTGGCCTTTCATTTTTCATCATCTTTTTATGATAGAACTACAACAATTGAATTTTCAAATGCAAATGAATAAATGTTAAAATATTTAGAATAATTAGGGCAGCTTAGGGCTGGAGTAATAGAAATGGCTTCTTTTATTCTATTGAATGCTTTCATATTTTCTGTTGCCCATTTTATTTCTCCAGTCTTCTTAACCATGTCATGGGTTTGGTTATCTCTACAAAATTTTGGATAAATTTTTTATCAAAATTTATATTGCCAAAGAATGTCCTAACACCTTTTAAATTTCTAGGAGAAGGAATTTTTGAAATAGCTTCTATTCTTTCTGGAACAATGCTTATTCCTTTTTTTGAAACTATATGACCTAACAACTTTCCTTGTGTAGTCCCAAATATGTATTTCTTGGGATTTAGAGAAATTCCAAATTCTTTGCACTGAGCAAAAACTGCAACTAAGTGTTCTAAGTGATCTTCTAGATTCTTAGAAAATATTGTGATATCATCCAGGTATACAACTACTACTTTGAACATTAATCCTTTGAAGGTAAAGTCCATTACCCTCTAAAAAGTAGCACCTGCATTCATTAGTCCAAAAGACATTCTTAAATATTCAAATGTATCTCAAGGTTTAGTGAATACTATATTATGTTTATCTTCTGGATTTATCTGAATTTGATTGTATCCAGAAAATTTATCTAACAGAGACAATCTATTTGAGCCAAGTATTGCTTGCAATAATTGTTCCATATTGTCTTTCAATGAACTCTTGTTTAAATTTTTAAAATCTTCACAGAGTCTAATATCACCATTTTTTCTGACTGGTACCAAATTGGATATCAAAGAAGAAAATATTACATTTTTTATTATTTTGTAATTTAGCAATTTTTGTATCTCCTTTTGCATTATTAGGTGCAGAATTGGGTTGTACTTCCTTTGTTTCTGTCTAAATGGCTTGGAATCTTCCTTCAAGGGTATTATATGTGTCATTACATTTGTTTTGAAGGTTTTAAGGTCTTCATAAGTCCAAGCAAAATGTTTTTTATTCTTCTTTAAGAAACTGATATATCCAGCCTTTTCTTTTGCAGGTAAGGCCATGTCTACCTTCACTATTCTGGGTTATTTCATTGTACCAATGTTAATGTCTTTAGATATTACTTCTCTGCTTAAAGGCTTGTAAGCTTTATCAAAATCATCAAATATACTCTATAGAGAAACCAATCCTTTGGGTATCCTATTTGTTTTCAACTGGATTACTTCTACTAGCTCTCCTATTTGGTCTTTTAGCTTATCTTTATCCTTTTCATCATAGGTTATATCTGCATATTGATTTTGTAGAGTCATTAAATCTTTAATATCTATATCATCCTAAAAGACCTATAGATATCATCCTAAAAGACCTATAGATAAACTATGTTATCTGGTATAGAAGGCTTATAGACTGAGATGGTTGGGAATCTATCCGTAGACTCTGTAGTAATATTTGGATGATCTAGGCCAAAGGCATTCACAATTAAAAGATCTGCAACATGATTTTGTTGTCTTGAATAAATGAGAAGTTGAAAGCTAATAATTTTTCAATCTCCTCTAATACTGCATTTCTATATTGCTTTAGCCTAGGATATTTGGTTTGATATTTACCTTTGATCTACTATATAATGAGATCTACATCCCCTATGACAGTTAAGAAATTAATGCCTTTTTTTTTGCTTTTCTTAACCCTAGCAGTAAAGCTTCGTACTTAGCTACATTGTTTGTGTAAGGGAATTACAGTCTGTAAGGAATTCCAAGGTAATTTCCTTTTATATCAATCAAATTAACACCTACACCTACTCTAGATTGGGATTTAGCTCCATCAAAATATATGGTATGCATTTATTGGCTTAATACTCTATTTGATTTAGCATCTACCATTTTCATAAATTTTGGATCCATGTTCTTTGCTTTTGGTACTTCCACCAAAAATGGATTGTGCCATATGGAGTAAACTCCCATCCCTTTTCTTCCACAGAGTTTACTAAGTTTATCATGGTTTCATATATTTGAATTAATTCTACATAATGCTTGTTAAATGGTTCCCTTCTTAAAAATATGTTTTTCTTATATGTTATTGGGATTGTAGCATAAGACCAATCCAGTTGGATTGAACCTCCCAGTTGTTTTGCCCAATGTCTATTGAGTAATAGTGAGAAGAATAACTCAACATCAACTACTGCAACATCCATGACTATACCCTTTTTAGGGTGTTGGTCCAAGAAAACCAATAATCTAGTTATCACCCCTATACAAGGAATTTTTCTGCTATCCATTAATGAAACAAGGGCAAAATCTCTTGTACAAATTAACCCCATTTGGTCAACTATTAATTTGGGCATGATATTGTGTGAAGCCCCATTGTCTAGCATGTAATTATGAATCACATATCTTTCTCCTTCATCTGAATTATACCTTAATGATACATAGAAGGGTCTAATAGAGGATGGTGATCTTGTATCATGTTGATTTTGTCTAGAAGCATGGCAAGTTGGATCTTCTTTTTGTTTTACTAGTCCAAAAGCTCTGTAGACTTGTTCTCTATATTGTTGAACTTTCATAAGTTCTCCAAATGTGATTTTAACATTTTTCTTACTGATTTCTGACCAACATCAAATTCTATCTTATTTATATCAAGTAGTCTATTACTTTATTCTTTGGGAATCTTCTCTTCTAAGTCTATTACTTCAGGAGTAATATTTTTGAGGATTCTATCAATTTTCTCTTTACCGATATTCTTATTTGTGAAAGTTTGTTTTCTTATTTCACTTGTAGAATTTTTCTCTGTCCGGTCTGGGATAATCCTATTTCTTAAATTCATAGTATGGGTAGACTCTAATTCTTCAACTTATTGGTAGTGGCGATTAATTTCCCTTGCTTTATTTTGTCATATCTTGACTCATGTGGCATCTACAATATTTTAGTACCTTCAGCTACTAAGATTTGAGGATGATGATTTGAAGCATACTTATCCATATTCTCTTCAAACAACCTTTCTCTAGATTCAACTTCTACAGACCAACGAGCATTAATTCTTATATCCTCTTCTGAATCAACATGTAAATCTACTGGTCACTTAGGTGAATTCCACATGCATCAAGGTTGTGCGGTGCATCACAAGTAGAGCAGAAATAAGGAAATCCTTCAGCTATGTTGGCAAATGGTATATGATTTGGAACATTGTTCTAATATTTGTTAGAGTCTCTATTTTTCTAGTTATTGTTTCCATTGTTCCTATTCCTATTTCCTTCTTCAGGGCCATTATTGTTTCCCCAATTCCTGTTGAAATTTTTCTTAAAGGATGGGTGATTATCAACATGAGGTGGCTCTGTTTATGATGATTCACCATTATTACCATTATTTCTCTCAATTCTTGCTAACCTATTGTTCATGGTATTGAATATATCAACCATTTGGTTAGTTAGCTTTTCCATTGGATCTATTTCAATTCTTCTTTGTATATCAAATGCTACCCTTTTGGGTTTTCTTTTACGTAGATTGACTTCTAGAGAATATGGCTTCATTTTACAACTGTCAAGCATGTTTATTTCAATGTCCATTGCTTTTTCCATACAACCATCAATGGTGGTGGCTTGTTCTTGCCTTAGCTCATAGTTAAATTCTCCTTGAAAAGCATTCTTATAGAAAAAAATAGATTGAATATCACTGGGCCTAAGGTTAACAGGGATTTTGTTTATGGTCTTTGAAAATCTTTTGTTAAATTTACTAACAACCTCATTTTATTTTTTCTTCATAGTGGCTAACTCAGTTAACAAATATTGTTCATTTTTTTTCACCATATTTCTTCATAAAAATAGTCTTAAGACTACATCTTCATTGGGATATCATTATCAGGAAGAGAATTGAACCACTCTGTAGCATATTTTTCTAAAGTCTGTAAAAACAATCTTAAGACTACATCTTCATATTCAACCTCTAAACTATCCATTACATACAAAAAACTTTGATATGATCTTCTCTAGTCACTACAATATTTCCTAGTAATTTTGGAAGATATTTTTGACCTTTATTAGGTAAGGCATTAAGATTTACAGGTAAAACAAAAGGCCTATACCTATTAGTCCTTCACAAATGGACATTAGCTTGATTTTTCTGATTTGTCTTATTTGCTTGAGCTATTGTTACTATAGGTCGAGACCGGACATTGCTGTAGCGAGCTTCCGCAAGGCAACCGAAACCGAAGGCCACCGCCGCACGCTAATTGGACAATTCGTTGCCAAACAGAAGTAGGCGCACAAACGAATACCTTTGGAACTGACAGAAGGTCGAGACCGGACATCGCTGTGGCAAGCTTCCGCAAGGCAACCGAAGCCCAAAGCATCGGTGGTGACCAAGCCTCTACCGAATCCTGCTCAAAGGAAACCAAGCGGAAGCAGGGCACAAACGAATACCTTTGGAACCGACGGGATTTAGATTCACAAAAGCAACACCTATATAGGTTTGGGTTGCTTGGGTATAATCTAAAGAATTATTCACTTCTATATTATAATCTATAGGACTATGTGATTGAGACGAATCCGATGTATTCTCTATAGTAACATTTAAAAATTCATCTACAATAATATCAGTAGCAACAATATTTTGAATTCTATCCTTCTTTACGTACTTTTTTCTAATGAAATATGATTTATTTTAGTACATATTACTCTTAAGAAGTGGGATTTTATGATTATGGTTATACCTCTGGGTTCTCAAATTCAATAAATAGCTCCTTACCGTTTCTCCTGGTGTGCGCTAGCACATTTTGCTCCTTCTTTATTGATGTTTATTTTCTAGGTTCATCCAGACAGAGTCACCAGCATTGGTAGTGTATAAATAATAGATGTGCTTATCAAGATTGCTTGATATTTAACGCTCAACTTCACAGGGGATGGTTTTTGGGAGAATTCAAGAAAATAAAGAAACTCATAAACTCAAAAAGCAATTGAAAACTACGGGAAAAATAAAGAACGTAAGAAATCATAAAAAAATAAGATGGTTATTTATTCTAACTTGGTCGCTTGTTGATTAATAAATATCGTAAAATCCAGGTTTAGAACGTAAAAATTATCCCCAGCAACGACGCCAAAAAACTGTTGGACCCATTTCTTGCATCCATAGGATTCGATTGTTATGCGACAAGAAATTGTTTGAAACCAATGAGCTATTACAGGCTCAGGTCAAATGCCTCTTTATTCTATTTAAAAGAAAGAACTATAGAATAGGTAAGGAAACCCCATCGGTAATTTATGATAATAGACGTATTACATGCTCCAGATTAGATTTATACTATATGTATTTAAAATGACCAAGCAATGAAAATAACCAATTATTATACCTTACATAGATCAATGCCTAGATTCATTGGGCTCTTATAGCAATTTAACAACATTTGTAACATAAGAAAGAAATAAGGGGATTGAGAAAGAATTGGCACTATCCATTTTAATATCATAACAGATGTAACAATTGGCCAATGACAGAAATGTACGTAACACATTTAAATAATGTAACACATTACGCAGTGACACATAGTAGTACCAAGACAAAGAAATAATAGAAATGAAACTATGTTGGCAAATGGTATATGATTTGGAACATTGTTCTAATCTCTGTTAGAGTCTCCATTTTTCCAGTTATTGTTTCCATTGTTCTTATTCCTATTTCCTTCTTCAGGGCCATTATTGTTTCCCCAATGCCTATTGAAAATTTTCTTAAAGGATGGATGATTATCAACATGAGGTGGCTCTGTTTGTGATGATTCACCATTATTACCATTATTTCTCTCAATTCTTGCTAACCTATTGTTCATGGTATTGAATATATCAACCATTTGGTTAGTTAGCTTTTCCATTGGATCTATTTCAGTTTTTCTTTGTATATCAAATGCTACCCTTTTGGGTTTTCTTTTAGGTAGATTGACTTCTAGAGAATATGGCTTCATTTTACAACTGTCAAGCAAGTTTATTTCAATGTCCATTGCTTTTTCCATACAACCATCAATGGTGGTGGCTTGTTATTGCCTTAGCTCATAGTTAAATTCTCCTTGAAAAGCATTCTTATAGAAAAAAATAGATTGAATATCACTGGGCCTAAGGTTAACAGGGATTTTGTTTATGGTCTTTGAAAATCTTTTGTTAAATTTACTAACAACCTCATTTTATTTTTTCTTCATAGTGGCTAACTCAGTTAACAAAGATTGTTCATTTTTTTTCACCATATTTCTTCATAAAAATAGTCTTAAGACTACATCTTCATTGGGATATCATTATCAGGAAGAGAATTGAACCACTCTGTAGCATATTTTTCTAAAGTCTGTAAAAACAATCTTAAGACTACATCTTTTAGGCCCTTCTTACCTCTCATGTAATTTTTATTTATTTGACATCTTCTTACCCAGTTTGACCTATTCTGTCCTGCTCGACTTGTTACTGTATATTTCGACCTGTCATGGTCTACCTAACTCATTTTATAATCGTAGATCCGTTCTTGCCTCCCATGCCATTTTAGCTTGTTTAGCTTGTTTTGTCTCGTTGCCGAAACATACAAGAATGGGTCGAGTGAGTCAAAACAGGTCAAACCAAGCCAGCACAGATGGATTCGGCTAGGATAAGCCGAGCAGGCAAGCATAGGTCGAGACTATCCGAACGAGAAGCAACAAGATGAAATGGGCTAGGGAAGCAAGGTGAAAGTTGATGGGATGGGTTGCACTCAAATAAGAAGGGTCAAAGTTGATAAAATGGCCTATGAAGGCAAGGTCAAATTCGATGGGATAGGTTGGGCTCGACCCATCCATTACATACAAAAAACTTTGATATGATCTTCTCTAGTTACTACACTATTTCCTAGTAATTTTGGAAGATATTTGTGACCTTTATTAGGTAAGGCATTAAGATTTACAGGTAAAACAAAAGGCCTATACCTATTAGTCCTTCACAAATGGACATTAGCTTGATTTTTCTGATTTGTCTGATTTGCTTGAGCTATTGTTACTATAGGTATAATGGGATTTAGATTCACAAAAGAAACACCTATATAGGTTTGGGTTGCTTTGGTATAATCTAAAGAATTATTCACTTCTATATTATAATCTATAGGACTATGTGATTGAGATGAATCCGATGTATTCTCTATAGTAACATTTAAAAATTCATCTACAATAATATCAGTAGCAACAATATTTTGAATTCTATCCTTCTTTACGTACTTTTTTCTAATGAAATATGATTTATTTTAGTACATATTACTCTTAAGAAGTGGGATTTTCTGATTATGGTTATACCTCTGGGTTCTCGAATTCAATAAATAGCTAGCACATTTAGCTTCTTCTTTATTGATGTTTATTTTCTGGGTTCGTCCAAACAGAGTCACCAACACTGGTAGTGTATAAATAATAGATGTGCTTATCAAGATTGCTTGATATTTAACGCTCAGCTTCACAGGGGATGGTTTTTGGGAGAATTCAAGAAAATAAAGAAACTCATAAACTCAAAAAGCAATTGAAAACTACGGGAAAAATAAAGAACGTAAGAAATCATAAAAAAATAAGATGGTTATTTATTCTAACTTGGCCGCTCGTTGATTAATAAATATCGTAAAATCTAGATTTAGAACGTAAAAATTCTCCCCAGCAACGACGCCAAAAAATTGTTGGAACCATTTCTTGCATCCATAGGATTCGATTGTTATGCTACAAGAAATTGTTTGAAACCAATGAGCTATTACAGGCTCAGGTCAAATGCCTCTTTATTCTATTTAAATTGCTAAAAGAAAGAACTATAGAACAAGTAAGGAAACCCCATCGGTAATTTATGATAATAGACGTATTACATGCTCCAGATTAGATTTATACTATATGTATTTAAAATGACCAAGCAATGAAAATAACCAATTATTATACCTTACGTAGATCAATGCCTAGATTCATTGGGCTCTTATAGCAATTTAACAACATTTGTAACATAAGAAAGAAATAAGGGGATTGAGAAAGAATTGGCACTATCCATTTTAATATCATAACAGATGTAACAGTTGGCCAATGACAGAAACATACGTAACACATTTAAATAATGTAACACATTACGTAGTGACACACAGTAGTACCAAGACAAAGAAATAATAGAAATGAAACTCATAATTGTATTTATTTCATAAAATATTACATGCAGAGTTGGAAAGATAGCATTTTTTCTAAGAAATATATCAATACAATGAAGAAAACTCTGTTCAAATAATGTAACAGGTCTCTCCTACTCTCCTTGTTCCAATTTGGTAACAATAGTCTCTGAATCTTGGACTTAATAGAACAGGAAATAATTTCAGCTTCTTGAGCACTTTCCTATCAAAATCCTACATAGAAAAAGAAAAAAGTAAGAAAATAGACACAGAAGGGGATACAACAACACAACTAGTAGGGCACTCAAGTATACCTCTTAGCAAAAATGCTATCTAAATGTTTGATGCAGACTCTGACTGTAGTTGGTGTACTTATAGCTCCAAGTTCTTGGATCTATTATTTTTTATCTAATCCTGGCCCCACACTTGTCATCATCTGATTTGTCTTCCAAAATTAGTACAGTTGGCTTCCATCATTTTTTTATTGATACTGTATGCTTTTCTTTGGCTCCCTTTTATTCTAAGTTGTTCAACAGGTGATGCCAGTACATTGGGGACTTCCCTCCTCTGCCTTTCTATCCTTGGATTCTTCTTTTACTATTTCCTACCGAATATCTGATTAATCTTCTATTTTGGATGTTTCCCATTTTTCTTCAACTTGCTCTTCATCTCTAGGAGGGGAACTCATTTCCAATTGCAGGTTGCAAGTTTTAATTTCTTTTTCTTTTTTGCTCTGCCACAACCATCCCATATTTTTATCAATCCTTTTCCAGGCATCAATGTCAAAAGATACAGTAAACCTTAACATGTTCATTTCTTGTAGAATTCTTTTCTTCTATATACTAATGTAATTTTCGCTTTTTCATAATGGGTGATCAACATTTCTATGGTGTTTACCAAGAAAGTAGTTTGTCTAGTCATCTTAGGCTCATCATCGGGCTCACAATCAAACTCTTCTATTTTATTCTTAAGAAGATTTTCTACATTGGCAGTTTCCAGAAACTCTTCTAATGATAGCCCTACATCTGCCAATTTCTCTATTATATCATCTAATAGACTAAACATTTCAGCAACATTGTTGTTCCACCTTCCCATGTTGGATACAAACATAGCTGCCTTCATGAATTCAATATTGCACTTGACCTCAATTCCATCATTCAATAGTACTTCTCAATTTTGCATCTCTTTAAAGTGATATGATATTAAGTCAAGAGTAGGGTGGATGATCGCGAGGTCTTATTCCTTTTAACTAATTAAACTTTCCATATCTTGAGTAGTAACTCGAATTACCCTAATATTCCTAAACATTTTAGTGATCCCCTCAATTCTATGCCGAATATTCTTTGACATTTCCATTTTTGTTGCATTCAAATAATATGTATAATTGAGGATTCTTACCACTTTGGGGGCCTGAGTTACTATGGTGTCTTTCTGTGCTAACTTTTCCTATAGTTTATTTATCAAGGTCTACATCTCTGCATTTTCTCTATCATTGGTTTCCAATTGGCTTCTTAATTCAGTGTTATTTTGATGCAGCTGATCCAAAGTTTATGCATGTACTGCTTTGGCCACTTCGACCATGTCACCTTCTTTTCTAAGAACTGACGTTTCCTCTAGTTTTCTCATTGAATCTAAGGACAACAAGTTTAGTATACTTCTACCACATCTGATCTGGAGGCTTTTATTTCCACCCTAGCTGTAGAATCATCTCCCCTGCTTCCCCTTTCTACTACCATTTGCAACTCATGCTCTTGGGCATCACTAAAAGTTGTTTGCTCTTCAGATATTTCCAATACAACATTGGTGGAGGGCATTCATAGCCTTGGCCTCTTAGCTTCTGGAGCGAATACAACTACTAGATTTTTTAATTCAAAATTTTTGAAGATTCCTCCAAATCCACTTGTTCTTTTCATGTTCATTTGTATTACTAATGAGATTACTATTTCCCTATCCTTTATCTTCAAAGAGATAGGAATAGCTCTAGGGGTAAACTTCATCACACTGATTATTATTAATAATTAGCTAGAGAGGGGGTAAACTAGTTAACATTTGAGATTGTCGTTCAATTACCAGTTTCACCAGTCGAGCATTCACGGGTGCTAGTTTGAAAATATTTTTGATGTGCTTGGCTACGATGCTTAATACTAGTCTATATTTGTTGTCCTAAAATGTTCTAGTGTTCTCATCATATACTACAGCTAACCAGGCTAGCAAGTCAAAAGAGTAGTGTACCTTCGGACATATCAGCTTTCCAAGGTTACTAGTCCATCTAGTGTTCCTAGGGAAACCCTTATGCTGTAGTCTCCTCGCTTTGTGGAATAAATATGCCAACAACCAAGGGCATCTCTCGTCATTTTTCATTGTGCAAGTAAACATTTTGACATAGGTATTCTCCACTTCATACTACTATGTAGGAGTGAGTTTTTTCCCTGCCCCACTTTTATGGCTAACTCCTACATCGTAGTCCCAGGCACAGCTAGTTTGAGGAGTTCAACGTATGGCGGGTGGTTTATGACAAATCTCACTGCCTCCTCTATGTCTTTGGGCATAAAATCAGTTCCCCAACCCTCCATCTTGTTGTTTGCAACTATTTTAGTCTACTGAAATGAAGTTTTCAATTCTTTGCTTACTTTCTGCTCGTTCGAACCAATATTTTGCTTAGGATTACCAAGGTAGTAAGGTTGCTCGATGTGGTGTTTTTAAATACTTAATGGTGGAGTGAGGCTCACTGTACTCACATACCTTGCATTAATATTACATCACCTACTGCTTTTTCAAATTTTTGAATGAATATTTTTTGAAGCATCACTTTCTAATGTCAGGCAGTTAATGGTAGGTGGATTTCCTCATCCTGCATGCCCATAGGGACTTTGTTCTGTGTACTTGCAATCATTCATTGCTTCCTTATTGGTCATTGGACTAGACATCTTTCCGACATGGAATTATAAACGTGGTGATGGTGGCTTTTCATGAGTAAGTATTCTGCTATGTTGGTCTTGAAATAAATTTGGCTTTGAAAATAGTTAAACCGTTAATCAAGGTGGTGATTATTTATGGGATATGTCGTTATATTTGGTCTTCAAACTATGTGCCCATTGGATCCTTCAATCGATGATAGCCATTGGATGAGATTCATATTGTTCACCTGTGTTTTATACTTTTAGACCTGCAAGAATGTTAGCCCTGTAATATCAAAGGTACATGTTAATGGAGGTTGTGCCTTGATATATTTTATCCTTAATTTGTTAATCAAATTCATAATAAACTTTAGACCAAGGCTTACATTCCATGGTGAATATTAATCTTCAATTCAAAATTTAATTAGGGTTTTACCCTTCATTGTATACTAGTTATTAAAGAGTAATCAAACCATGGCTAATCCTTTGTCTAATACATGATCTTTAATATTCGTATTACCTCATCAATAGGTTATCGTTCGATCAACCAGGCGATCTTGCCCAATCATTCGATTATCTCTTATTTTCTACGTAGATTAGCCAATTACGACCGTCAGATCTAATCGAGATTCATCGCAATTATCGGATTTGGTAGATCTTATGCTCTTTTTATTTGACCTCAATTTCCTCTAATGGCCCCGATTAAGTGTTGTCGTGAGATTTAAGTTGAAGATAGGCATGACCATTCGATTTGGTATAAGCGCAACCATCTGATCCTATTTTATCCTTTATGGGGCTCCGATTAGATCGTGGTTGTTAGATTTGGATAGACTAAGCGCTTCTATTCGATTATCTAATATTGTTCCCCTTTTTTAAACCAATGTTAGCTTTGATAATGTGCTTTCATTGGATTTAGGTGGGCTCAAGCGCACTTGTCTATTTCATTAGCGTTGATTCGTCTTTTGAATCGATCTTCGTTGATTATTATTTTAATGAACCCTCTTTTAATATTTGAGCAACTCTATTGAAGCGCGACCGTTATATCATCCAATATTATGCGCGGTTGCTTTGTGATACATGTTGTCATTAGATCATCTTTAGTGATGGCGTGTTCGTCAGATCTACCTTAGACCTGCACATACGTTAAAATACAAGTGTGAGTAATATTTTAATCTAACCTTGGTGATTCGTGGTAGAGCACAACCGTTGGATTGGCCCTCGATCAAGCGCAGTCGTTGGATATTTCATGACCATTGTACTTAAGCCTTCTTACTTTAGACTAAGGTGCTTTATTAAGATGAGCACATTCATCCGATTTCTTTTCGATGAAGCACTACCCTTAGATCTCCTATAATCTGCAAGCTCGATAACCAGAAGGGGCACATTATTTTATTTCAATAATATTTTATTAAACCCTTGATAATGCATGATTAATCATAACTTTACCTTTATGTTACCTGATACTCTTACCATTCCATTGTTTGGGTTTTAACTCGGGTGCAGCCATCGGATCTCGATCAGATTGGCGCATCCGTTGATTTCTTTCAACCTACGAGGTTAGTTACCAAGGGGTACTTGTTTTTAACCTTTGATTAATTTGAAGAGGGGGTAATTATCCAATGCATTAGACCCTCATTAATCTCATTTAATAGTTTTAAGTAATCCTTTGGCCTTTAGCCCTTGGCGTGAACCTTTTGTAAGAGTGCTATCATCCAATTAGATCTTAATTAAGCGCTATCATCGAATTTAGTCAATTAGCTCAATGTTTAACTAAAGGAGGTGCATAACCTTAATGTTTGAATCGATTTTCCATTAGAAACCTTAGACTTCACCTCTTTTAACCATGGGGCACAAAAGGATTGACTCTTAGAGTGTGCGGATGCGTTCGATCTAGGGAAATCTGGGTGCTACCCTTCAATCTCCTCAAGGTGCTCGAAATTTTAACAAGGGGGGGTGCATATCTAGGAAAAATTAGCATTCGGATTAGGATTTCGGGTTCTTGGATTTTATTCTTATGACTTACATTTACCAATTATGATTATTAAATTCATGAGTCATAAACCTTATTTTGAAATGGGGTATTTTATGATTTTACCATGGTATTGGATGCTTATATAATTTGATCTTAATGATTTTTCAAATGATAACACAAAGGTCATAGGATGAATCCAAAACATAAACGGATAAGATCGATTTTAAATTTTCAAACTAATGGAAATCAACTTCTTTGGTGAAAATGCAATAGAGGCTAGCAACTTTTGCTTATTATATTGAAACCAAAAAATTTAAAATTGGGGGTTTCAGATGTTGAGTCAATTTGGGCTCCAAAAGTTACCTAGGGGTACTTGTTTTTAACTTTGATTTAGTGAGAAAGGGGGGAACTAGCTAATGTGTTAGACCCTCGCTAATATTATTTAACAATTTTAATTTATCTTTTGGCCATTAGCCCTTTTAATGAACCTTTTATGAGAGCACGACCGTTCTATTGGACCGTAATCAAGCATTGCCATCATATTTACCTGATTATTTCAATGTTTAATTTTAGGGGACGCATACCCTTAAGGTTTAATTAATACCTTCATTCAAACCTTAGGTTTTTGGACTTTAGACCATGGTGTTCTCTTATTAGATTCGAATTATCTCTTTTTAATACTTTTAGGACTTAAAGGTTTATTCATTAGGCTTAGGTCCAATTATTATTTATTTTTAAGAGGAAGGCTCACATTTGATTCATGGGTCATGACCTTCACTTTAAAGTCGGGTATTTTTATGATTTTACCATGGTAGTGAATGCTTATATAATTAGACCTTTATGGATTTTTAAATGATAAAAAAACAGTCATAAGATCAATCCAAAAAAATAGCTAAGGTTAAAGTAGAGCAAAAAGCACAACACTATATAACAGCATAAAGTAAACATATTCGATCAGACAAATGTAATTACATAAGAAATATTATTATTAAATAACTGGGGGGGGAGCTGAAAAACTCCTTTGTACAATTAATTCTGCCCTGATAGAAATGTTGTGATATAATGAATACATATTGCTAGGATTCTCTGAAACCCTAGCTACAATGAAAGAGTGTCTTCAATGTGCTTCTTTCCCAATAGGTTGAGTGGGCTTCTTGATATCCGTAACCTTGAACACCCCAAGTTGTGTTGATGTTTGAAATTTCTAGCAATATTTTCATATGCGAGTTTAATATATATACATACAGGGCTTTTACTTTTTGTGTTGTATTTTGTGTGAATGTAATGCCTATTTTATGAATGTCTTATGCATGTTTTATGAAAATGTTTTAACGAAATGTTTAATGGATGATGTGCTATAATTAATGCAAGTAAATGTATAATGAATCTAAACTATATGAGAGTAATGTATGTTGTTTGAATGATCTTTTACATATCAACTGCCAGGTTAAGTAGGATAAATCACTAGATACAAGGTTCATTTGTGAATGTTGCATAATGATAAATGAATGGATGATGAGTTATGATTTTGTCCATGTTTATAGCCCCACGAACCAGGACATTAATGATGATAATTTAAGATTTGTGTTTGTTCTTTTGCCCTTAAAATATAAAGGGATTTATGATGATGAATGATGGTGTGAATGCAAGGCAAAGGGTACAACATTTGACAAAAGGACGCAACCTTTTGAACCTATCAATTGAGTTGGATGATGTGAATGCGAGGTAAAGGGTGCAATCTTTGGCAAAAGAACGCAGTCTTTTGAACCTAGAAATTGACTTGTTGATGATGTGATGTGATTTAATGATTGAATTTTTTATTGAATTGGTGGAGCAAGTGTAGAACCTTGATAATCCTCCATTTGTGATCCTCTTTTTTTGATTAGGGGAAAGGTGTGAAACCTTGAGCACCCCAAAGTTGTGTTGATGTTTGTTTGATTGGGGGAAAGGTGTGAAACCTTGAGCTCCCCCTAGTTGTGATGATGTTTGATTAAGGGAAAAGTATGAAACCTTGAACAAAAACACAAAAACAATGAAGAAAAAAAATAACCCAAAGAAACACAAGATTGCATAAATAGATAATTTTATTTATTAAACGGGGGGGGAGTTAATAAACTCCTTTTGATACAATCTGTACTCAGTGAGTATTTGATACAAAGATATACAAGATTCTAGGGTTTGTCGAAACCCTAGCTATAATAATGAAATGTCTTCAACGTGCTTCGCTCCCAATAGAATGAGTGGGCTTCTGAGCTATCCAATGTTGGGCCACTCTAGCTTCAACAACTATCTAATGTTGAATGAGAACCTGTAGATCTTCATACACATAAAAAAACAAGGGGATTAGCAATACCTGTGAGGGCTCCACAGAGTGAGACCCTTAGTTACCAATAAAACCCTAGCTATTAATGAATAAAATGGCATACAAAAATCTACAGATTATACAATGAAATAAAACCAATGGGGATTTACCTTGCTATTTATCGATGTTTTGTTGCAGATATGTGGATGTCATGCCCTAGCAGTAGTAATAAATATGGCGTAACAAGCTCGAGAATGCACCTGGTGATTACGATAGGCTATGGTACGCACCTCTAGGATCAAGCAGGCTCGAGCGTACACTTGGTGATTACAGAAGGCTCTAGTGTGCACTTGCAGGATACAACAGGCTCTAGAGAGCACCTGCGAGATACAGTAGGCTTTGGTGAGTGCTTGGTAGGCTCTACAGCGAGCTTGGCAAGCTCGGGAGGGTGCCTACGGGTAAGGGTATATCTACAAAAGCAGATCGTGAAGGACGTGACGAATGCGGCAGATGAACGGGGATTGCAACAGCAATGGAGAATGGATGTGGGGATGGCTAGAATAGTTGAAGTCCTATGGCTAGCTAGGGATTTGGACTTTCAGGGCTCTGTCACTTTCTGCTTCACTAGGGCTTCGCCAATGACTTCTTCAGGATGCACATGACAATATCAGGGTTCTTGGGTTTGAGCATTTGCAAATGCCCTTCCTTATAATCCAACCTAGGGTTTTAGCCTTACAATTTTAATCATGTAGCTAAGATTAAATCATATCCTAAGGTTGAGATTAATTTTTAGATGTGGCATGGATTAATGAAGATGGACGATGGCGATTAGATTGGATTGGATGGCTGTGGTTAAATGGGTATATAAATACATATTTTATAATAAATAAATTCTAATATAATATAAAATATTATATTAAATATAAAATAATATTAAAATAAGCCCAATTGTGTTAGGAAATGGTGAGAAAGGGCCAAGTGGGCCTTTTGAATGCAATAAAGGTGTATGGTGGACAAGTGGGTGGTGGGATGGTGAGGATGGAGGATTAATGGCTGTAATTTGGTGTCTATAGATGCCCCTTTTTGTACCATGTTGCATGAAACACAATATGGTGCAAAAATACGAGACACCTACTTGGGCTATGGGCCCAGAAGCAGCTTCTCTCTATCGTTGGATTTGAACACTGATGTTGAAGACCAAAGAATAAAGAATTTTTGAATTTTTGTAGCTTACCCCCTCAATTGGCAAATGAGTTACGCATATATCTCACAAGCCAATTGAATTTTTTTGTGTAAATAATGAATGATGTAGTGAATTTGTGCAATTGATGAATTAATGGTGTGAAATACAATGTAGTATGAATGATGTAAAATGTGGTACCGTTTTTGCCTCAATGGTGGAAAAGGGGTCTTTGTCAAGTGTAGATGTCATGATAATGTAAGATGTATCTCACTGTGGTAGGATCAAGATCAAATTGTGGTTGCCCCAAATTTGGGGGTGATTTGATGTTGTTGACTAGTGTGCTCTCTAATGCCATTGATATGCAAGTATGATGATGCAAATAAAAAGAGAAAAAAAAGAACCATGGATAGCCTGCTGGTGACTGTTCTCACAATTGGAACTAATCATCCTAGCTAGTGCCTATCATTAGGTTTTTGAAAAAATGATAAAAATTGAGCTTTTGTTCATGTGTTAAGCCTCACGAACTAGGCCATCAATGACAATAATTGTTCTTGGTAAGGTTTCACTCCAAAATGTGAAGTGCCCAATGTGATTGTGATCTTGGACAATGAGATAATTGATGGTAATCATGATCAATTATCCTTATTGTAGGGCTATTCATCTTATCGAATTGCATGGATTCCCATCGCTGGAATCACCGAGTTTGTAGAATAACCCACTAGATACAAGGTTCACTTGCATGCTACTTGAAGTTTGATAAATTTTATGATTGATGAAAGATGGTGATGGAAGAATGTTGGATGAAGAAATGCGGATGTTTCGCTCAGTGTAGAGCTCACCTGTGAATGGATTATGTTGAATGTAATGTAATCTATTTTTTGCCCCAACAAATAAAGGGAGTTTGCAATTTGGAAGATGTGATGAGTGTCTCTGTTTTTGCCCTAAAATATGAAGGGGTTTTTGATGATGATGAAAAATGAACTGATTATGTCTATTTTTTTCCCATAACAGATAAAAGGATTTTTTATGATGTATGTGTCCTTATGGTAATCTATCCATCCTACCAGATTGCATGGATAACCAGTCGCTGCAACCGCTAGGTTTCTAGGATAAACCACTAAATACAAGGTTTACTTATGAATGTTGCATAATGATAAATGAATGGATGATGTTGAATGTAAATGTGATCTATTTTTTCCCCAAAAGATGAAGGGATTTTGGAAATTTGGAAGAAGTGATAAGTGTATCTTTTTTTGCCCGAAAAATAAAAGGAATTTTCGATGATGTAAAAATGTGATGAAATGTGTTTGTTTTTGCCCTAACATATGAAGGGGTTTTTGATGATGAAAATAAGATGATTTGTGTTTGTTCTTTGCCCTTAATAGATAAAGGGATTTTTGATGATGTAAGTGTCCTTATGGTAATCTATCCATCCTACCGGATTGCATGGATAACCAATCGTTGCAACCTCCAGGTTTCTAGGATAAATCACTAAATACGAGGTTCATTTGTCAATGAAAATATTGATGAAAAATGCTGAATGAATCTCTGTTTTTTTGGCCGACGGGTAAGGCGAGGAAGCTCCGTATTTTTAGCCGACGGGTAAGGCTAGGAAAATGTGAAGATGTAATTGATGCATTCTATTTTTATCCCCAACAAATGAAGGGGTTTTTGATGGATGTATCTATTTTTGCCCTAACAGATGAAGGGTTTTGCGATGATGTAAGTGTCCTTATGGTAATCTATCCATCCTACCATATTGCATGGATAACCAGTCGCTACAACCGCCAGGTTAAGTAGGATAAATCACTAGATACAAGGTTCATTTGTGAATGTTGCATAATGATAAATGAATGGATGATGAGTTATGATTTTGTTTGTGTTTCTAGCCCCACGAATCAGGACATTAATGATGATAATTTATGATTTGTGTTTGTTATTTTGCTCTTAAAAGATAAATTGATTTATGATGATGAATGATGGTGTGAATGCAAGGCAAAGGGTGCAACCTTTTGAACCTAGCAATTAATTTGGATGATGTGAATGTGAGGTAAAGGGCGCAACCTTTGGCAAAATAACATAGTCTTTTGAACCTAGCAATTGACTTGTTGATGACATGATGTGATTGAATGATTGAATTTTTTATTGAACTGGTGGAGCAAGTGTGGAACCATGAGAACCCTCCATTTGTGATCATGTTTGTTTTATTGGGGGAAAGGTGTGAAAACTTGAGAACCCCCAATTTGTGTTGATGTTTGTTTGATTGAAGGAAAGGTGTGAAACCTTGAGCACCCCCTAGTTGTGATGATGTTTGATAGGAGGAAAAGTGTGAAATCTTGAACAAAAACACAAAAACAATGAAGAAAGCAAATAACCCAAAGAAACACAAGATTGCACAAATAGATAATTTTATTTATTAAATAGGAGGGAGCTAATAAACTCCTTTTGATACAATCTATACTCAATGAGTATTTGATACAACTATTTACAAGATGCTAGCGTTATCTGAAACCCTAGCTACAATAATGAAATGTCTTCAACGTGCTTCTTTCCCAAAAAAATGAGTGGGCTTCTGAGATATCCGAGGCCGAGCCACTCTTGAATGAGAACCTGTAGATCTTCATACACATAAACAAACAAGGGGATTAGCAATACCTCTTAAGGTTCCACAGAGTGAGACCCCTAGTTACCAATAAAATCCTAGCTATTAATTAATAAAATGGCATACAAAAATCTCCAGATTATACAATGAAATAAAACCAATGGGGATTTACCTTGCTATTTATCGATGTTTTTTTGTAGATCTATGGATGTGATGCCCTAGTAGCAACAACAGATGTGGCACAACAGGCTCGAGCATGCACCTGGTGATTACGGGAGGCTCAAGTACGCACCTACGGGATAAAGCAGGCTCAGTCATGCACCTGGTGATTACGGTAGGCTCTGGTGCGCACCTGTGGGATACAGCAGGCTTTGGAGATTGCCTATGGGATACATCAGGCTCTAGTGAGCACTTGGCAGGCTCTACAGTGAGCTTGGCAAGCTCGGGAGGGTGCCTATGGGTAAGGGTATATTTGTAGAAGTAGATCATGAAGGATGCGACAAATGCGACAGATGGATAGGGATTGTGATGATGATGGAGAATGGATGTGGGGACGGTTGGAATAGTTGAAGTCCTATGGCTAGCTAGGGCTTTGGATTTTCAAGGCTCTATCACTTTTTGCTTCACTAGGGCTTTGCCAATGACTTCTTTAGGATGCACATGACAATATCAAGGTTCTTGGGTTTGAGAATTTGCAAATGCCCTTACTTATAATCCAACCTAGGGTTTTCTTAGGGTTTTAGCCTTACACTTTTAATCGTGTAGCTAAGATTAAATCAGATCCTAAGGTTGAGATTACTTTTTAGATGTGGCATGGATTAATAAAGATGGACGATGGAGATTAGATTGGATCGGACTATTATGGTTAATTAGGTTTATAAATACATATTTTATAATAAATATATTATAATATAATATAATATATTATATTAAATATAAAATAATATTAAAATAAGCCCAATTGGGCTAGGAAATGGTGGGAAAGGGCTAAAGTGGGCCTTTTGAAGGTGAGAAAGGTGTATGGTGGACAAGTGGGTGGTGGTATGGTTAGGATGGAGGATTAATGGCTGTAATTTGGTGTCTACAGATGCTCCTTTTTGTACCATGTTGCATGAAACACAATATGGTGGAAAAATACGAAAAACTTGCTTGGGCTATGGGTGCAAAAACGTCTTTTCTCTATCGTTGGATTTGAGCACTGATGTTGAAGACCAAATTAAAAAAAAATTGGAATTTTTGTAGCTTACCCCCTCAATTGGCGAATGAGTTATGCATGTATCTCACAAGCCAATTGAAAAATTTTGTGCAAATAATGAATGATGTATTGAATTTGTGCAATTGATGAATGAATGGTGTGAAATGCAATGTGATATGAATGATGTAAAATATGGTACCATTTTTGCCCCAACGGTGGAAAAGGGGTCTTTGTCAAGTGTAGATGTCATGATAATGTAAGATGTATCTCACTGTGGTAGGATCAAGATCAAATTGTGGTTGCCCCAAATTTGGGGGTGATTCGATGTTGTTGAATAGTGTGCTCTCTGATGCCATTGATATGCAAGTATGATAATGCAAATAAAAAGAGAAAAAAAAGAACCATGGATAGCCTGCTAGTGACTGTTCTCACAATTGGAACTAATCATCCTAGTTAGTGCCTATCATTAAGTTTTTGAAAAAATGATGAAATTTGAGATTTTGTTCACATGTTAAGCCTCACGAACTGGGCCATCAATGACAACAATTGTGCAAATTGTTCTTGGTAGGGTTTCACTCCAAAAATTAAAGTGCTCAATGTGATTGTTATCTTGGACAATGAGATAATTAATGATGATCATGATCAAGTGTCCTTATTGTAGGCTATTCATATTACCGAATTGCATGGATTCCTATCACTGCAATCGTCGAGTTTGTAGAATAACCCACTAGATACAAGGTTCACTTGCATGCTACTCTTGAAGTTGACAAATTTTACAATTGATGAAAGATGGTGATGAAAAAATGTTGGATGAAGAAATATGGATGTTTCGCTCAATGTAGAGCTCACCTATGAATGGATGATGTTGAATGTAAATGTGATCATTTTTTGCCCCAACAGATGAGGGGAGTTTACAATTTGGAAGATGTGATGAGTGTATCTATTTTTGCCCTGAGAGATGAAGGGGTTTTTGATGATGATAAAAAATGAACTTATTATTTATGTTCTTTGTCCTTAATAGATAAAGGGATTTTTGATGATGTATGTGTCCTTATGGTAATATATCCATCCTACCGAATTGCATGGATAACCAATTGCTGCAATCGCTAGGTTTCTAGGATAAACCACTAAATACAAGGTTCACTTATGAATGTTGCATAATGATAAATGAATGGATGATGTTGAATGTAAATGTGATCTATTTTTTCCCCAACAAATGAAGGGATTTTTGTAATTTGGAAGAAGTGATGAGTGTAATTGTTTTTGCCCTAACAGATGAAGGGATTTTTGATGATGTAAAAATGTGATGAAATGTGTTTGTTTTTGCCCTAACAAATGAAGGCATTTTTAATGATAAAAATAAAATGATTTGTGTCTGTTCTTTGCCCTTTACAGATAAAGGGATTTCTGATGATGTAAGTGTCCTTATGGTAATCTATCCATCCTACCGGATTGCATGGATAACCAGTCGTTGCAACCTAGGTTTCTAGGATAAATCACTAAATACGAGGTTCATTTGTGAATGAAAATGTTTGATGAAAAATGCTGAATGAATCTCTTGGCCGATGGTTAAGGCGAGGAAGCTCCGTGTTTTTAGCCGACGGGTAAGGCTAGGAAAATGTGAAGATGTAATTGATACATTCTATTTTTACCCCCAACAGGTGAAGGGGTTTTTGATGGATGTATCTATTTTTGCCCTAATAGATGAAGGGGTTTGCGATGATGTAAGTGTACTTATGGTAATCTATCCATCCTATCGGATTGCATGGATAACTAGTCACTGCAATCGCTAGGTTAAGTAGGATAAATCACTAGATAGAAGGTTCATTTGTGAATGTTGCATAATGATAAATGAATGGATGATGAGTTATGATTTTGTCCATGTTTCTAGCCCCATGAACTAGGACATTAATGATGATAACTTATTATTTGTGTTTGTTCTTTTGCCTTTAAAATATAAAGGGATTTATGATGATGAATGATGGTGTGAATGCAATGCAAATGGGACAACCTTTGACAAAAGGATGCAACCTTTTGAACCTAGCAATTGATTTGGATGATGTGAATGAGAGGTAAAGGGTGCAACATTTGGCAAAAGAACGCAGTCTTTTGAACCTAGAAATTGACTTGTTGATGATGTGATGTGATTGAATGATTGAATTGTTTATTGAATTGGTGGAGCAAGTGTG
Organism: Wollemia nobilis; assembly: GCA_028583015.1. Taxonomy (NCBI): domain Eukaryota; kingdom Viridiplantae; phylum Streptophyta; class Pinopsida; order Araucariales; family Araucariaceae; genus Wollemia; species Wollemia nobilis. The sequence goes on from JAQPPZ010005622.1 coordinate 69,040, forward strand.
GAACCTTGATAACCCTCCATTTGTGATCCTATTTTTTGATTAGGAGAAAGGTGTGAAACCTTGAGCCCCAAGTTGTGTTGATGTTTGTTTTATTGGGGAAAGGTGTGAAACCTTGAGCACCCCTAGTTGTGATGATGTTTGATTAGGGGAAAGTATGAAACCTTGAACAAAAACACAAAAAAAATGAAGAAAGCAAATAACCCAAAGAAACAACAAGATTGCACAAATAAATAATTTTATTTAATAAATGCGGGGGCGGGGGAGGGGGGAGCTAATAAACTCCTTTTGATACAATCTGTACTCAGTGAGTATTTGATACAAATATGTACAAGATGCTAGGGTTATTTGAAACCCTAGCTACAATAATGAAGTGTCTTCAACGTGCTTCACTCCCAACACAATGAGTGGGCTTCTGAGATATCCGATGTTGGGCCACTCTAGTTTCAATAGCTATCTAATGTTGAATGAGAACCTGTAGATATACATACACATAAACAAATAAGGGGATTAGTAATACCTGTAAGGGCTCCATAGAGTGAGACCCTAAGTTTTAACAATAAAACCCTAGCTATTTATGAATAAAATGGCATACAAAAATCTACAAATTATACAATGAAATAAAACCAATGGGGATTTACCTTGCTATTTATCAATGTTTTGTTGTAGATCTATGGATGTGATTTCCTAGAAGTAGCAGCAAATATGGCACAACAGGCTCGGGCATGCACCTGGTGATTATGGTAGGCTCTGGTATGGACATACAGGATACAACAGGCTCGGGTGCGCACCTAGTGATTACGGTAGGCTCTAGTGTGCACCTACGGGATACAGTAGGCTCTAGAGAGCGCTTGCGGGATATAGTTGGCTCTGGTGAGCGCTTGGCAGGCTCTACAGCAAGCTTGGCAAGCTCAAGAGGGTGTCTGTGGGTAAGGGTATATCTGTAGAAGCAGATCGTGGAGGACGTGACAATGTGGCGAATGGACAGGTACTGCAACAAAAATAGAGAATGGATGTTGGGACAGTTGGAATAGTTGAAGTCCTATGGGTAGCTAGGGCTTTGGATTTTCAGGGCTCTATCACTTTCTACTTCACTAGGGCTTCGCCAATGACTTCTTTAGGATGCACATGAGAATATCAAGGTCTTGGGTTTGAGCATTTGCAAATGCCCTTACTTATAATCCAACCTAGGGTTTTCTTAGGGTTTTAGCCTTACACTTTGAATCGTGTAGCTAAGATTAAATCCGATTTTAAGGTTAATATTACTTTTTAGATGTGGCATGGATTAAAGAAGATGAACGGTGGAGATTAGATTGGATAACGGCTGTGGTTAATTACATTTATAAATACATATTTTATAATAAATATATTATAATATAATATAAAATGTTATATTAAATATAAAATAATATTAAAATAAGCCCAATTGGGTTAGGAAATGGTGGGAAAGGGCTAAAGTGGGCCTTTTGAAGGCAAGAAAGGTGTATGGTGGACAAGTGGGTGGTGGGATGGTTAGGATGGAGGATTAATGGCTATAATTTGGTGTCTACAGATGCCCCTTTTTGTACCATGTTGCGTGAAACACAATATGGTGCAAAAATACGAGACACCTACTTGGGCTATGGGCGCAGAAGCAACTTCTCTCTATTATTGGATTTGAGCACTGATATTGAAGACCAAAGAATAAAGAATTTTTGGAATTTTTGTAGCTTACCCCCTCAATTTGCGAATGATTTACGCATGTATCTCACAAGCCAATTGAAAAATTTTGTGCAAATAATGAATGATGTAGTGAATTTGTGCAATTGATGAATGAATAGTGTGAAATGATTTACGCATGTGATATGAATGATGTAAAATATGGTACCGTTTTTGCCCCAACGGTGGAAAAGGGGTCTTTTTCAAGTGTAGATGTCATGATAATGTAATATGTATCTCACTGTGGTAGGATCAAGATCAAATTGTGGTTGCCCCAAATTTGGGGGTGATTCGATGTTGTTGAATGGTGTGCTCTCTAATGCCATTGATATGCAAGTATGATAGATAAAAAGAAGAATAAAAAAAAAACGTTTATAGCTTGCTGGTGATTGTTCTCACAATTGGAACTAATAATCCTAGCTAGTGCCTATCATTAGGTTTTTGAAAAATGATGAAATTTGAGTTTTTTTTCATGTGTTAAGCCTCAAAAACTAGGCCATTAATGATGACAATTATGCAAATTGTTCTTGGCAAGGTTTCACTCAAAAATGTGAAGTGCCCAATGTGATTGTGATCTTGGATAATGAGATAATTGATGATGATCATGATCAAGTGTCCTTATTGTAGGCTATTGATCAAGGCATGGATTCCCTTCACTGCAATCGCCGAGTTTGTAGAATAACCCACTAGATACAAGGTTCACTTGCATGCTACTTGAAGTTGAATTTTTTTATGATTGATAAAAGATGGTGATAGAAAAATGTTGGATGAAGAAATGTGGATGTTTCACTCAATGTAGAGCTCATCTGTGAATGGATGATGTTCAATGTAAATGTCATATGTTTTTGCCCCAACATATGAGGGGTGTTTACAATTTGGAAGATGTGATGAGTGTATCTATTTTTGCCCTAACAGATGAAGGGGTTTTTTATGATGATGAAAAATGAATTGATTATGTCTGTTCTTTACCCTTAACAGATAAAGGAATTTTTTATGATGTATGTGTCCTTATGGTAATCTATCCATCCTACCGGATTGCATAGATAACCAGTCGCTGCAACCGCTAGGTTTCTAGGATAAACCACTAAATACAAGGTTTACTTATGAATGTTGCATAATGATAAATGAATGGATGAGGTTGAATGTAAATGTGATCCATTTTTGCCCCAACATATGAAGATATTTCTATAATTTGGAAGAAGTGATGAGTGTATCTATTTTTGCCCTAACAAACAAAGGGATTTTTGATGATGTAAAAATGTGATGAAATGTGTCTGTTTTTTCCCTAACAGATGAAGGGGTTTTTGATGATGAAAATAAAATGATTTGTGTCTGTTCTTTGCCCTTTACAGATGAAGGAATTTTTGATGATATAAGTGTTCTTATGGTAATCTATCCATCCTATCGGATTGCATGGATAACTAGTCGTTGCAACTGCTAGGTTTATAGGATAAATCACTAAATATGAGGTTCATTTGTGAATGAAAATGTTGATGAAAAATGTTGAATGAATCTCTGTGTTTTTGGTCGATGGGTAAGGCGAGGAAACTCCATGTTTTTAGCCGATGGGTAAGGCTAGGAAAATGTGAAGATGTAATTGATGCATTCTATTTTTACCCCCAACATATGAAGGGGTTTTTGATGGATGTATCTATTTTTGCCCTAACAGATGAAGGGGTTTGTAATTATGTAAGTGTCCTTATGGTAATCTATATATCAGATTGCATGGATAACTAGTCGCTGCAACCACCAGGTTAAGTAGGATAAATCACTAGATACAAAGTTCATTTGTGAATGTTGCATAATGATAAATGAATCGATGATGAGTTATGATTTGTCCGTGTTTCTAGCCCCACAAACCAGGATATTAATGATGATAATTTATGATTTGTGTTTGTTCTTTTGCCCTTAAAATATTAAGGAATTTATGATGATGAATGATGGTGTGAATGCAAGGCAAAGGGTGCAACCTTTTGAACCTATAAATTGATGTGTAAGGGTGCAACATTTGGCAAAATAATGTAGTGTTTTGAACCTAGCAATTGACTTGTTGATGACGTGATGTGATTGAATGATTGAATTGTTTATTGAATTGGTGGAGCAAGTGTGGAACCTTGAGGACCCTCCATTTGTGATCCTGTTTGCTTGATTGGGGGAAAGGTGTGAAACCTTGAGCACCCCCAAGTTGTGTTGATGTTTGTTTTATTAGGGGAAAGGTGTGAAACCTTGAGCACCCCCTAGTTGTGATGATGTTTGATTAGGGGAAAAGTGTGAAACCTTGAACAAAAACACAAAAACAATGAAGAAAGCAAATAACCCAAAGAAACACAAGATTGCACAAATAGATAATTTCATTTAATAAACAGGGAGGGGGGGGGGGGGAACCTTGAGCTAATAAACTCATTTTGATACAATCTATACTCAGTGAGTATTTGATACAAATATGTACAAGATGTTAGGATTCTCCGAAACCCTAGCTACAATAATGAAGTGTCTTCAACGTGCTTCGCTCCCAAAAAAATGAGTGGGCTTCTGAGATATCTGATTCTAGCTTCAACAACTATCCAATGTTGAATGAGAACCTATAGATCTGCATACACACAAACAAACAAGGGGATTAGCAATACCTGTGAGGGCTCCACTGAGTGAGACCCTTAGTTACCAATAAAACCCTAGCTATTAATGAATAAAATGGCATACAGAAATCTATAGATTATACAATGAAATAAAACCAATGGGGATTTACCTTACTATTTATTGATGTTTTGTTACAGATCTGTGGATGTGATGCCCTAACAATAGTAGTAGATGTGGTGCAACAGGCTCGAGCATGCACCTAGTGATTATAGTTGGCTTTTGTACAGACCTGCATGATACAACAGACTCAAGCACACACTTGGTGATTACGGCAGGCTCTGGTGCACACCTGCGGGATACAACAGGCTCTAGAGAGTGCCTACGGGATACATCAGGCTCTAGTGAGCACTTGGTAGGCTCTGTAGCAAGCTTGGCAACCTCAGAAGGGCACCTGTGGGTAAGGGTATATCTGCAAAAGTAGATCGCAGAGGATGGGACGAATACGAAAAATGGATAGGGACTGCGGTGATGATGGAGAATGGATGTGGGGGTAGCTGTAATAGTTGAAGTCCTATGGCTAGCTAGGGCTTTGGATTTTCAGGGCTCTATCACTTTCTGCTTCACTAGGGCTTTGCCAATGACTTCTTAAGGATGTACATGACAATATCAAGGTTCTTGGGTTTGAGGATTTGCAAATGCCCTTACTTATAATCCAACCTAGGATTTTCTTAGGGTTTTAGCCTTACACTTTTAATAATGTAGCTAAGATTAAATCAGATCCTAAGGTTGAGATTACTTTTTAAATGTGGCATGGATTAATAAATATGGACGATGGAGATTAGATTTGATTGGACGATTGTGGTTAATTAGGTTTATAAATACATATTTTATAATAAATATATTATAATATAATATATTTATTATATTAAATATAAAATAATATAAAGTGGGCCTTTTGAAGGTGAAAAAGGTGTATGGTGGACAAATGGGTGGTGGGATGGTTAGGATGGATGATTAATGGTTGTAATTTGGTGTCTAAAGATACCTATTTTTGTACCATGTTGCGTGACACACAATATGGTACAAAAATACAAGACACCTTCTTGGGCTATGGGTGCAGAAGCAGCTTCTCTCTATCGTTGGATTTGAGCACTAATGTTGAAGACCAAAGAATAAAGAATTTTTGGAATTTTTGTAGCTTACCCCCTCAATTGGTGAATGAGTTATGCATGTATCTCATAAGTCAATTGAAAATTTTTGTGCAAATAATGAATGATGTAGTGAATTCATGCAATTGATGAATGAATGGTGTGAAATGAAATGTGATATGAATGATGTAAATGTGGTACCATAATTTTTTCTAATGTAATGTAATTTTGCTTTTTCATAATGGGTGATCAACATTTTTATGGTGTCTACCAAGAAAGTAATCTGTCTAATCATCTCAGGCTCATCATCGGGCTCACAATCAAAATCTTCTATTTTCTTTTTAAGAATATTTTCTACGTTGGCAGTTTCCAGAAACTCTTCTAATGATAGCCCTACATTTGCCAATTTCTCTGTTATATCATCTAACAGACTAAACATTTCTACAAGATTGTTGTACCACCTTCCCATGTTGGATACAAACATAGCTGCCTTCATGAATTCAATATTGCAGTTGACCTCAGTCCCATCATTCAATAGTACTTCTTGATTTTGCATCTCTTCAAAGTGATCTAACATTAAGTCAAGAGTAGGGTGGATGATATCGAGGTCTTATTCCTTTTAACTAATTAAAATTTCCATCTCTTGAGTAGTAACTCGAATTACCCTAATCTTCCTGAACATTTCAGTGATCCCCTCAATTTTGTCTCGAATCTTCTTTGACATTTCCCTTTTTTTTGCATTAAAATAATATGGATAATTGAGGATTCTTACCACTTTGGGAGGCTGAGTTACTATGGTGTCTTTCTATGCTAACTTTTCCTATAGTTTATTTATCAAGGCCTGCATCTCTACCTTTTCTCTATCACTGGTTTCCAGTTGGCTTCTTAATTCAGTGTTATTTTGATGCATTCGATCCAAAGTTTATGCATGTACTGCTTTGGCCACTTTGACCATGTCACCTTCTTTTCTAAGAACTGACGTTCCTCTAGTTTTCTCATTAACTCTAAGGAAAACAAGTTCCTACAGGACGGGTAAGTGTACTTCTACCACATCTGATCTAGGGCTTTATTTCCACCCTAGTTGTAGAATCATCTCCCCTGCTTCCCCTTTCTACTACCATTTGCAACTCATGCTCTTGGGCATCACTAATTTTTTTTGCTCTTTAGATATTTCCAATACAAAATTGGTGGAGGGCATTGATAGCCTTGGCCTCTTAGCTTCTTCAGCAGATACAACTACTAGATTTTTTACTTCAAAATCTCTAAAGATTCCTCCAAATCCACTTGTTCTTTTCATGTTCATTTGTATTACTAGTGGGATTACTATTTCCCTATCCTTTATCTTCAAAGAGCTAGGAATAGCTCTGGGGTCAAACTTCATCACACTAATTATTGTTAATAATTGGCTGGAGATGGGAACTATAGCCTGATGTGAAGAAATTTGCTCCTGTTTTGGTGCTGCAACCACCTCCTTTCCTTTTGTTGCACTTGAGATTTCAAGGACCTTCTAGGCAGTGCTAAGTGTCACCTCTAGCCCAAGGGGGCCATTATCAAGGGCTTTGACCTGTTGTTCTACAATATATGTAGGATTCATGATAACCTCCAATTAGTCGATGCCCTGGTCCTCTATCAATTCTAACATAGGGTCCTTCCTGATTGCCTAGGTGGCTTTTGGTAAGAGGGGGACCACAGATTCTACTGAAATCCCTTTGAGCAAAACCAATTTCGAGGGTTCTCGTATTCTTTATGTATTTGAGAATTACCCATTTTCTTGAAGGGATCCTTATCCCATACAACTTGCAAATATTTCTCTATTTTTATAGCATCTAATAGTTCTTCTTCATAAGAATCCTTTCTATGCTTGACCTAGGCGTATTCTCGATTTTCATTGACTTTTTGTACTTTCCATCTGGATCATAAGGCCTCCAAGTTATCTCCTCAAAATCCATGAGGTACAAATCATACATACCCTTGAGTAAAGCTAGATATCCGATGAATAAGTAACTTCCAAACCTACAAGGGATACTTAGCCATGGGACTTTACTGTGTTTCTTTACCAGTCTCATTTTAACATCTTTGACCACCTATCTACATAGTTCTAGGACAACGAGAGATAAGGGACAATACATTGGCAACATTTTTGGGAGAATTTTAGCTCCATAGATCCGAATGTATATGAACCCTTTGAAGAAGAAATAGTATCCTATATCCTTTTCTCTTATGAAGGCTCTCACCCTAGGCCCCAGTCTCTCAGGGAGAAAACCAGTTAAAATCCAGTGAAATTCTACCATGAACACATCACAAAACCAACCTACATGAGAACGACCTTCATGTATCTTCCAAAAGCTAATCTAGACATAAGGACTCCCAATGGCCCCAACTCTTTTTTGGATTTCCTCTCCTAATTGGCCCACCAGTAGGTGTATGAGGATGGAGTAATTACAGAACACATGCATCTCTTGTCTTTTATTTAGAATTGTTTCTTTCAAATCTATCATTTGTGAGTGCATCTGATCACTCAAAGCTTGCTCCCAAGCATAGACTAAGGTGCCTATTGCCCAATTACACTATGCTAATAAATGTAATACTCTCCTACCCATTACACTGAGGTCTTGTACTCCTAATACAATGTTAATCATGTCGTAGAAGTCTCGAACCCAGGTTTGAAAGTAGTTTTCCTTATTGGAAATTTATCTACTACTCTCTCATGTGCTTCAAAAAATGATTTAAAAATATTTAAATTAGTTAACATTTGAGATTGTCATTCAATTACCGGTTTCACCAGTCGAGTATTCATGGGCACCGATTTGAAAACCTTTTTGATGTGCCTGGCTACGATGCTGAATACTGGTCTATATTTATTTTCCTAAAACGTTCTGGTGTTCTCATCGTACACTACAGCTAACTAGGCTAGCAAGTCAGAAGAGTAGTGTACCTTTGAACATATCAGATTTCCAAGGTTACTGGTCCATCTAGCGTTCCTAGGGCCTTATGTTGTAGTCTCCTTGCTTTGTGGAATAAATATGTCAACAACCAAGGGTATCTCTCATCATTTTCCATTGTGTAAGCAAACATTTTGATACAGGTATTCTCCACTTCATACTATTGCGCGGGAGTGAGTTTTTTCCCTGACCCACTTTTCTGGGCGAACTCGTACATTGTAGTCCTAGGCACAGCTGGTCCGAGGAGTTCAATGTATGGAAGCTGGTTTATGACAAATCTCACTGCCTCCTCTGTGTCTTTGGGCATGAAATCAGTTCCCTAAGCCTCCATCTTGTTGTCTACAACTATTTTAGTCTACTAAAATGAAGTTTTCAATTCTTTTCTTACTTTTTGCTCATTCGAACCAATCTTTTGGTCAGGATTACTAGGGTTGTAAGGTTTCTCGATGTGGTATTTTTAAATACTTGATGGTGGAGTGAGGCTCACTATACTCACATACCTTGCATTAATATTGCACCTACTGCTTTTTCAAATTTGCCAATGAAGATTTGTCGAAGCATCACTTTCTAATGTCAAGCAGTTAATGGTAGGTGGCTTTACTCATCCTGCATGCCCGTAGGGACTTTGGTCCATGTACTTGCAATCATTCATTGCTTCCTTATTGGTCATTGGACTGGACATCTTTTTGACATGGAATTATAAACGTGGTGATGGTGGCTTTTCGTGAGTAAGTGTTCTGCTCTGTTGGTCTTGAAAGAAATTTGGCTTTGAAAATTATTAAACCATTAATCAATGTGGTGATTATTTTAGGGATATGTCATGAAATTTGGTTATCAAATTGTATGCCCATTGGATCCTTCAATCGATGATATCCTTTGGATGAGATTCGTATCGTTCACCTATGTTTTATACTTTTGGACTTGCAAGAATGTTAGCCTTGTCAATTTATGCTCTATGATGTGTTTCTTCCCTGGTCTCACCACCACTCGAAACACGAACTCTTGCAATTTGACGAGCCACTTGCTCACTCGCACATATATTATCGATTTTGATTAGATACAACAATACCTGGTGGTCTACATAGAAAGCGAATGGGTTGGCTAGCAAATAGTGTCTAAATTTTTGTATCTCATATACCATCCCCAAAGCTTCTCGTTCCATAGTGTTGTAATTCTTTTCCATCCTTGACAACAACCAACTTGTAAAGTAGACTGGTTGGTCCATCCCAAACTACCCTCTTGGGCCAAGGTGCATCCAATAGCAAAATTCAATTCGTCAACATGGACATGAAACTCCTTTTCCCAATTTGGAATTATCAAAATGGGTGCACTCCAACGGATGCAGTATGTGCAAAATTTCTTATAAACCTTCTATAGTATCCCATTGTTCCATCAACAATAAGACTCGTATCTTATCCCGGTCAGACTTTAGTCCTTCCTTATAGACAATGTGCCCCAACAACTTGTCATAAGTGACCACCAATACACATTTTTTGGGATTTGATGTTATTCGGGCATTTCGACACAAGCCCATACATTCTTCTAACACCTACAAATGTTTGGTTGTTTTTCAATGCAAAGACCAATAATATAGGAAGGCTTTGAAGTTTCCCATGGACATTTGATCAAAGATGTAAAAAATCATTCTTTGAAAGGTAGCAGATGCATTGCATAACCCAAGGTTGTTAGTAAAATGTTTAAAAAAATTACCTGAAACAAGCAAAAAACATAATAACATAGATTAGATAGTAACACAAATTTATATGAAAACCTGCAATGTGTAGGAAAAACCACAGGGCAATGGCAACTTCAATATTTTTATTGATTTCAAAAATCTTTATATTCACACAACTTGTTTACATGCAATGGGTCGTTCCCCTTTTATAGATAAATGAATGCTCCGAAAATTTATCGTTTAGTCTTTCGAAGCTACACGTCTAGCGGCTACCCGTATGAAGTTAGAAATTTGGAACTACATGTCTAGACGTCTAGAACAACCCGCCTAGACATCTAGAACAACCTGCCTAGATGCCTAGAATTAGATATCTGTAGCTACCTGTTTGGACGTCCTCAGATAGACATTTGCAAACTGGACATCTATTGTCTATATGTTTGCAGTCTAGACGTCTACAATCTAGATGTCTGCAAACTGACGTCTACAGTCTATATGTTTTCAACCTAGACGTCTATAGTCTAGACGTCTGGAGCTACCTGTTGCTAAAGACCATTAGAGATCTGTATAGTGACTTAATCTCCTAATATTCTCCTACTTGAAATCAGTATACATGAATTCTTTGCCTATATTTTTCCATCCAGTGCCAATTTCCCAATGCTGCTCACCATGATCAACTGATAGGCAAGAAGGATAAGCAACTAACAAGTGCAGCTAAACATGAAGTGGAAGTGGTGGAAGCAACAAGGAAACCAAAGCTACAAAAAAGAAGGTTGAGCTATTAGCAAAATTAGTTGAAGTCGAGCAAAGATCCAATCAATATGGTGTGTAGTGGGCTCGATATTAGGCCAATGCCAAGAGATTGAAAGGAGAGACAAAAGCCCTAACACTGCAAATCCAAGAGTTAGGGGGTGTTCCTATTACCACTCAACATAATCCAAGTCCCCCAAAACAAAAACAGTCATCAACCAAGTTAAAGCAGAGGGTAAATGTAGGAGCCAATACTGACCAGCCTCAAAAGAAACATTTTATATAGTAGAAATAAGTGCCATATGTGCACATATATAAATGAAATTTACATATTTTATAAGTAGACATCAAGGATGATGATGCCATCATTAATATATTAAAATTGTAATGTGTAGCTTACCTGTGAGTTATGCATATGCAAATGGGAGGTAGTTAGTGATGAGGTGTTTAGACAACAATTGTGGTTAATTGCCAGTCCCTAAGGTTAAATAGGACCTCCCCATTCATTTGTGTTTTCCTACTACTACTATAGACACCATCAAAAAGGGAGTGCTAGAGAGCGTTTACGCTTGTAGAGTTTATCTGTAAATCCATTGGAGCATTGTATATTGCCAAGCCTGATGGTTTGTAATGTGAATGTCATATAGGCAAGCATAATAAAATGATGATTCATCCTTATCTATGTGATTGCATGTGTTGTGTAATGGTATGGTTGCTAGTAGGTTGGTAGATTGTGCTTGTTCCAAGTTCTATGTGCAAGTGTGAAGTAGAGTTGCAGCTAGACCATTGTATAAGGAGTTGCAATCTAGAAGCGTCGTACGAATAGAGGAGTCAGGAGTGTCATTCAAGTGGATTGCATAGTTGTCGTTCAAGTGAGATACTTGTGGTACAAGTGAGTCAGTTAGTTTCCATTCAAGTTTTGTCCTAAAAGTGAAGATTCCAACCTGTCGTACAAGTGAGATGTTGAGTCAATTTAAAATAGCATTGACTTCAGTATTTTTTGGCCTCTAGATCTATCAATTTGTTCCTCCATTTTTGGAATACTCACCATAGTGGTACAAAGCCTATATGTATGAAATGTATAAAGGCCATCCAAAGACTAGCTATCTGGCAAAAATAGACTAAAGAAGGTAGGTTATCCAATGACAGGTTGTTCGAAGGCATTTGTTAGGAGGAAGATCATCTAGAGTCAGGCCATCTGAGTCAAGGGCATCCAAGACCAGGTCGTTTAAGACCAAAATAAACTTATAATTACCTAGGATCGATTCATTATAAATTGAGTCATTCGAGCGATTTGGACGCATGGGAAGAAAGGCATGCTAACCAAGAAAATGAACTATATAGACAGTGAGTGAACCACTTAGAGTTTTGGTTGGAAACCAAGTCTATTAGAAAACGGTTGGGGTCATTGGGAGTAACTACTACAATAGGAGTTAAAAATCCAAAGTTGAGGAAGCAATTTGTAAAGAGAATGTAGTGATGGCCGAGGATTGCTAAGCGGATAGAGTGAGTGGAAGCATCCTTCAAGATTCATGCTAGAAGTATTGTTATAGCAAGGACCCTAAACTCATGTAGGAGTTGACGTTGGCATTATGAGAAGCCACGAGGAGAGAATACACCATAGAGAGTGGAAAGTGTGCGAAATGGATGCCAAACAAGGGAGGATATGACAGCATGGAGGAGGCACTCGAGATCGAGGTAAAGAACTGAAACCCCAAAAGACCGAGAGGAAGAGGAAAGGAGCCTATAGCAGCTTCACACAACCACAAAGCAAAGGGAAAGAGTGAATGCAAATTCCCTTTGAAATAAATTACTTGGATTATGTGTATAGCAGAGTTTTGAAGGACATGGTGGATGGAAATTTCACAAGACCACCCATTAAAGACAACTTTTCGTAATCCAGTAGTACAACACATTTTGCAAGTTCTTGGTTTTGATATACTTTTTCAAGAGTAACTACTGGAGATGCTGCAGACCTATGATGTAAAGTAAGAAAGTAGCGTAATACAGAGAGGTGCGGGTATCATTTTCACTGAATAGTTTTTGGGGGGTGTTTGGTTCATCTATTGCGAGTAACAACAAATTGGTGAAAAAGGAGGGAGTGGAGCCCTACCGTTTGAAGAATGTTATAGATAAGGTCATTAATAATAGTCTAGCAAAATATGCATGAGAGTCATGGGTTGAAGATGCAGGACCTAAAATTTGACGAGTTATAGTGCACAATGAATGTTATCATATCCAGGTTGTCTGGTGAACAAAGACCCTCGGATATGCTTAACAGGTTGTCCGGTTTACAAAGAGCCTCGAATATGCTCATCGGGCTCATATCATATATGCAAGGAGTTATGGTTGGAGAAAAGTATGATTGGTCAACTTTTATGTTTGACTGCACAAAAAAATTTGTTGCAATATACAAAGAATTTGTCCATAGTGTTTCACACTATTGCAATACTTCTAGATGCAAAGAGTACGAGAAGATTCAATTTCTTAGTTTGGGTCTTCCTTAGATGATACCAAAAAGAGTGTCCACTATTTTACCAAGGGAAAATGCAGCAGTTGGTAAGAAGACGATGACGATCAAGAAGAGAAAGGCAACGAAGGTGTTGTCATTGAAGTTGTTTGACAAAGACAAAGGAGGAGACACTAATACACTGGTTGAGGAAAGTGCATATTTCAAGGGAGAAGAACAGTAGCTGAGTGCAGAGGAGTGGGTAAGAAAAGAGAAGTGTTGGTCAAAAATCCACCTTAGGTATGGAAATGTTTCATCCATGCGCCCTAGACTCGACCAACATTGAAAGGTTGAAATGAAGAAATGCCTCCCGTGCCAATATCCAAAGATGGGCTGGTTCCCTTGCTACTCTAACTTGGGGATTGAGATTAAGGAATAGGAAAGAAATTATAAATAACTGAAAGGAATGGGAAATATGGCCTCAGGCCAAGTAGAACAGGGGTGATGGACAACCAACACAATAACTTAATTGAACTCTGAATCAATAGCATTCAACATAGAAAATACAACTAAAATTAAAACCAGACGCCTTATATGTGCAATTTCCAAAGTTATTCCAGTGTTCACCCTCTATAGGGAGCTAAATCCAGACATAGAATTATAAGTATAACCCATAGACAAAGGGGAGAATTTAATAGAAATATAAGATATAAAACATACACACAGACAGGAATCCAGAATTAGAGCCAAGTATTCTTTGTATTTGTAGCAGAATTCATGTACAACAAGTCTCTAGCAAATTTCCATCATATTACATTAGAATTATTGGCTTTTATAGAGAATTATGCCACTTGAAACATAAATGCACACCCGCAAAACATAGCGGTGGCAGGAAGGATAAATTTTGAGAAATTAGCATTCATCAAATAGTAATGAGGGATGATTAGCATTCATCAAATAGTAATGAGGGATGGCCTGAAACTGATGACTCACTAAAATGTAGCTGTACCTCTCCAATGCGTTGATAGGTTTAGCTGGCGGTGTCGTCTCCTTGCTTGTTGGAACCGCCTTAATGAAAGAGGATTTTGAAATCTGGAAACATCAAGTCTGGAAGCTTCTAAGACCGACTACGTTTGAATAGATAAGGATGCGTCTTGTTTCACTAATGAGGACTATTTATGAGGAATTTTGGTTGAAGTAATGAGGGCTAGACTAAAAGATGTGCTTTGCAAATGCAGGCCACCCTACATTTCACCGTTTCCTAGCCCGAAATGGGCTTGTGCTCCAAAAACTGTAGGGAAATGACTTAGTTATCATGGGCGCAACGCTGGCATTGAAAATTCAAAGGTCATTGCACTTTTCCTTAGGCCTGAAAATGCCTTGTGCTAGAAAAAAAAGAGAAGATGCCTTGGAGCTTAGGGAGGTACTCTGGCGTGGAAAAGTCAAATGTCATTATACCCCTCACTTGGCTCAAAATGGCCTTGTGTTGGAAAAAATAAGCGAAACACCTTGTTGCATTGGGAGCAGCGCCACAGTGGAAAAGTCAAAGGCCTAAGCGCTCCCACTTACTCCAAATTTTATTTGTGCTTGTAGATCAGAACGAAAATGCCTTGGAGAATCGGGAGCAGTGCTGGAGTTGAAAAGTCAAAAGTGCTTGCCTTTTTGCCAGGCCATACTTAGCATTTTTCCTTGAAAACTATTACTGCATACTGTGGAAAAGTCAAAGGACGTTTCGCTCAGGTTGACCCTGAAATGGAATTGCGCTTGCAAATCTGGGCAAAAAGACTTTGGGCCCCACACTGCCTTGGGAGTTTAAAGCAAGCTTTTTGTTGACTTTAAGGGCGAGTCAAAAGTTCTTGCACTCCCACTTAGTCTAAAAATATTTGCGCTCTTGTAGATTGGTGAAATAGAATTGGGCAACACACTGTTTTGAAGTAGATTTTCATTAATTGTTAAAACACCATGAAGGCGCTTTCTCCCAATTTAGCCCCGAAAAGGCTTTGCACTCTCCAGCCGGGGCGAAAAGGTATTGCGCTCTCCTGATAGGGTAAAAAACACCTTGGTCCACTTAGCATTGCTCTTCTAAAACTGTAGCTACGCTTCAATGTCTGGGCCCAAAATTACTTTGCGCTCTCACTCAAGGGCAAAATAGCCTGGGCACTACTTACGTTTGCTTCTCCAAAGTTGGGTACAGCTCTTTGGCCCAAAATGGGCTTGCGCTATGCCTTTTCCCTAAAACTAACTTGCACTTGGAGACATGGTGCGAAACTACCTTCGTCCTTGACAAGATAAGGACCTTGCATGATGAATGAATAGAAAAATTGCACCAACCCTTGGGCATAGCCAACAAATTTTGACAATAAAAGCAAGCAAGAAAGAATACATATCGAACAAAGAATAGAGCTTGAGGGAAGGAGAAATTACTAAACAGTAAAATACATACAAAGGAAATCAATGTTGCAGGAATGCCAACATCTCTAGTGACTCGCGGAGGAATTGAGCTCACCTCAATGTTGAGATCCCAGGCCATATCTATTGGGCTCAGAGTCATCATCCTTATTCCTTTCCGATTGCTCACTGATGGTAGTAGAATCTTCCTCCAACTTCTACCTTTCTTCCTCTTCCTTTTCTCTTTGGTACTCATGATCCCCCTCTTCTCCTTGGCCTCCTTCTTACTGCTCTTGATCACCATGCTGTGCCTGATCATCATGTTGCTAGGGTGCTCTGATTGCGATGGTAGGAGACAAACCTGAATACATTCATAAGTTGCTTGGACTAGGGCCCAGGCATCTTCTTTGGTTTTACCTCGATCTTGGAGCTCACTAACTAGGTACCTGAAGTTCTCGAGCTTCTATGTCAACGTAGTTAGATCTCTCGCTAAGGTCTACCAAGCAGGCTTCAATTCATGCCACCTGGCTATTAACTACATCACCTGTTCCCAACTATAAATCTTTGAAGTATCATTTTCAAAGGCGTCCCAAACTGACTTCAGCTCTTCTTTTGACAAAATATGGTCTTCTTTGTCAGTGAAGCTAGGGAAACCGATTTGCATGAGAGTTTCGAAATACATCAGCTAAACTCGTCTTTCCCACTCAAACGCATCCATCAGCCTTAGTGCCTCTCGAGCTATTTTCAACCTTGTAAAGTAATCCCGTAGCGTTATCGTGGTAGTTGCCCATGACCAAGCAAATGGGCACATTGGAGTAATTTCGAGGTCCATTTTCTCTAGGGTCTGCACTTTCATGGCCAGCTCCAACCATTGGTCAATGTTCCTTTCAAGATCCTCTATGATGGAAGTGCCATAGGTGACTTATTGGTTGGCCTCCTAGATGAATGTTAGGACCACCAATGCTTTGCATGCCCTAGTTTGGAGGTTGCTCAGGAAGTGATGGTGAACCTCCTTAACATGATCTTTTGACAAGACCTTTGGTTGCCCTACCTTTGCTATCAATTGGGCCTGTAGTTCCTGAACTTGAGCATTCAAAACCTACAACTGGTTTTCTACTTTTGCATGCACTTTGAGGTGCTACTCAGATTCCCTCCTGTAATTCTCCATCTCCTACTCCAGATTGGTCACGCACTACTGCAACTGCTCAGATTTGGACTACGCTTCCTCAAGTTGCACCCTTGTGAGCACCATAATTTCTTCAAGATCTAGGTTTTTGGACTCAACCTCATAACAGTGAGCTTTGAAGTGCTCCATGTGGAAATATAGGGATCCCACCTCAACTTGGATGTTTCCTACCTTTTCTACGGGATTGATCGCCTCATATCTTCCACCGTAAGACGATAAGAATAATTTGTTGTCATCATATTCTTTAATGTCTTTTGGACCTTGGGCACTTTATCCATCTTGTGGAGTCGCATGTTCTACGAGTTGAACATAGCCCTTTTTTCCACTTGAGCCAGACCCTGCGCATTCTTTCTTTTTCAATCCTTAAGCCAGGTCGAGGAATTCTACTGTGCCTAACATATACTCTCCACAAATGGGCTCTCCTATAAAAACTCCAAATCCATCTCCATTGGTTCTTGCAATCCAAAGAGGATGAAGGGGAACAGAGCCCGCTGAGGGCTTGATTCGATAGATAAATCAAGAATAGCTAGGGCAGCACCTACAGTAACTTTGGGAGACAACGATGTTTGAACTGCTGTAACCAAGGCACGAGGATCTAGGGGCAGAATATTGAGGGGTGTCATTACTGCTACTGAGGAGGTACAAGGGGATGATAACAAGTCTGGATTGACAGCAGTGGTCGATGTAATGACTAGATTGATGGAAACTTGAGAGGCAGGGGTAGACATTATAGGAAATACAAATGTGTTGGAAAAAAATGCATAGGAACTAAACGCTTGAGAAATATGTGAGAACATTGAGGGGATTGACGACTGGGATGCAGGGAAAACCATGGCAGACATGAGTATGCCGAACGCGAGTTGGGCAAAAAGGAGGGTTTTGGCATTGGAAGGGATGGTTGCCAGAGCTACAAATTTGAGAGAGAGAGCAAGGAGAGATGCACCTGAGGGCTTAGGATTTTCCACAGTCGAAATGGTGAACTGTTGTGTGATAGGTCTTGCTCTCCCTTCTTCTTTTTTGGATGCTTTTGCTTCTAGGTCGATGAACTCCACCCCTTGTTATACCTACTGCATTTGCTATGTTTGTTACACCTGAACAGGAATTTTAGGAATGACTACAACCATGGTTGCTGATGTTGCAGGAGGGTTGTGCTGAAAGGTCAAACTGGACCAAACCGAGGTTTTTTCGCAGCTTGGGGGAGTGAAATTTTGTGTTGTCCATGTCTATGATAATGGCATCATTTTTTTGGTTTGTCAATATTGTTGGTGCACAGGTACTTTCTGTTGGCTTCCCTTGTTTGTTTTTTATGTCGTTTATTCTTTGCAACACTAAT
The DNA here is from genome assembly GCA_028583015.1 of Wollemia nobilis. NCBI lineage: Eukaryota > Viridiplantae > Streptophyta > Pinopsida > Araucariales > Araucariaceae > Wollemia > Wollemia nobilis. The sequence goes on from JAQPPZ010005622.1 coordinate 87,180, forward strand.
GAGCCTTCGAAGCATCTTAGTTTTGCACTTCCTTTTGAAACAATGTTTGCATTGTGCATTTGCCTTCATCGAAACCTCTATTTATACCCTTCTCCACATGCAGTTGCTGCCCCATACAAATTTTTGCCCAACTGCCATTGCATGTTCTAACTATCGCATGTTTGCCACCTCGTCACTCTTTTTCTATTTTTGTCTTTTTCGTAGTCTTTTATTTATTGCTTTTTTTTGCTTTATATTATTTTATTATTTATATTATGTACATTGTGCCTCTTGCCACGTGTCATCTTCAATGCAAATTTGTAAAATTTTTGCCAACCACGCATCCTCTTGTCTATGATGATGACTCCCTTCGCTTGTTGATCCATATTTGTTATCCATTGTTTCTGTTTGCTACCTGTTTGAATGTTTTGTCGGCTTCGAGGTATTGTTGTCTGTTGCTCTCCCTGATGGCCATATCTAAGAACATTGTCTGTTCTCTATATTATTTGTCTATTTATCATCTGTTCTTCTTGCTAACGATGCCTCATCTCTTCTTTGACACATGGACCTCTTTCCATTCTATCCCTTGATTGCATTGGACATTGCCATATTTCTATCTGTCTTCATCATCAACACCTTGCTAACGATTTTTAGCTATGTTGTCTTACTTATGGCCAACCCTCTTACCATCATGTTGACAGTTGTCAACATTACCCTCTTGTTAGCATCTTCCACTATCGTCATCCTGATGGCCTATTATTTTGTTGTCCTAATGGTAAACTATCGTTCTATCTGTAGTCTGACAACCCCTTATGCTGTTGTCATCATTCCAACTACACTCAAGTCTCTATTTGACAAAATTTTGACATGTCAGACTTACAGTTGGAGATTTTATTGGCACTTGGCTTTTGTTCCAAAATTCGTTGGAATTTATGAGCTCATAGATGTTTATTATTTTGTACTTGATTTGCGAATAGTCCTTGCGACCTATTATGTCGATTAGACAACCTACAGGTAGCAAGAAGGGAATTTATTCCTATTGAGCCATCGCGAGGGAGATCAACCAAACTCCTCCCTTGGCGAGGTATGCTTGGGTTACCAAAATGACTTGTTGATCCTCTCAGATTGCTCAAGTTACCTCCACTCCGCTTTCTCTCAAATAATTCTACTCCTATCAATTGTCTTTCTCTATTTTGAGTTCTTGGTGATTGTTGCTTTAAGGTCTTCAATCTATGATTAGCTTACAACAATCGTCTCCGCAATATTACATCCTCAAACTGCCTTTGTGATTCACAATATGCCAATGCTCCCCTATATTGTATTGAGAAATCAACATCAGTGCTTAAGTCATTTCCTTCACTTGTTGTTTGCATAGACCATCTAGATGTTTCTTGCCCTCGTCTTTGTAGCCTTTTTACTTCTCTCCTATGCCTTCTCAATTGTCTATTTGCAATTCAATACTTTTGTATCTCAAGTCAAACCTATTATCTTCTTACAATATTATTATTATTGCTTAAACTATTCCCTATTCATTTTTCTTCATATTAAGGGATTATTTGTTCATTATTTGCATCTTGCTGAACCATTTCCAAGAATCTTACACCTGCTCTTTGGATTCGAATTTTTTCCCTCTCTCTCCTTCTCAAAGGATCAACACTTGGATGTAGATTTTTATTCTCTCTCTAATCAAGAATATTTTAATCATTGCTTGAGTCTTCAATCTAGCCTCCTCCATTTCTTGGTTGTATTGGTACTTCCCTAATATCTCTCCATAATATTTCAGTAGTTTGTTCTCTACTTAGTCGATATTTTTTTGGATCAACAAGTTCTTCCTAGTTTTGTCATGGTCTTTCCTCAATCCTCTCCTATTGTTAAAATACTTCCTCTTGTTATTGTCTTTGAGGAATTGGTTGAGCTAGGTCTTTATTCCTTCTCAATATTCATGTTAATGGGAAACTCGAACTAGTAGTGCTACTACTATTCTATCAAATTCTCAATGTTCCAAAGACGAGCTGCTTAAGCTTAAGAAGAAAAGGCTATATCTTGAAGGCGATCCTTCGTTGCCATCGACATTTCTCCTTAACTTACCTTTCTCTGGCTATCCCTTGTTCAAATTCATCTAATTTCGCTCGTCTTAGTTCTTCCCTTTCATTATTTTGCTGCATTGTTTCTTTTGATTCTTGAACCACTTGTTCTCTTAATATTGTATTATACATTCATAGAGTTTCATATTCTTCTTGTAATTGCCGCATTTCTCTTATAATTTGTTGCAGAACTCTAGATTCTGTTGGTTGGCATGGCTCGTCTCTATTTTCTATATTTTGAGTCTAGTCCTCTGATTTTGCCGCACCTAACTCTCTTCCTTGCAATGCTACACTGGTTAGAGTTCAGAGTCTCATCTCTAACTCGTCATCCAGGAATCTCACATGAACTTGTAACCTTCTTCGTTTTGTTGGTCTAGGTTCCAACTTCCTTTGTTCAATCATAGGTTCTCTCCCTATCCTGAATAACCATTCTAAGTTCATTTGCTCATTTTCATGAGCTGCACCTGGATTGGCAGTTCCACTAGGTTCTCCTCGTTCCTAGAACTGTATTCCCTAATATGGTGCTTCCATTGATCTTCTATAATTTTCTCCTTGCAAAGACTCCAAGTTGATCACGTTCACGTGTGCCTTCATCGTTTACTTACATCGTTTACTATTTTGGGGCAGATTGTCATGTCCAACTTCTCAAGTCGAATAGTCCATTTTTTCAACACTTATTCTACTTGGAAGGGCCAAGCCATAAGATCTTCAACTTACCAGACTTGATCTCTCTTTTGCCATTAAACTTAAGCACTAAGTCACCCATCTTCAAGTTCAACTTTTGTAGGTGTTTATCGTGCCATAGTTTCCTTCGATATTGGGCAAATCTTTGTTGCCCACTATGCCATAACCAACTTTTATTCAAGTTGCATAAATGTTGTGAGCCTCTCCTCTAGGCTTTCTTGGTCACGTAGATAATTCTCCCTCAAACTAGGTACAAGGAATTCCACCGACACTATAGCCTCCTATCCATACATCAACTAGAAGGGTGTGTGGTTCATTGTTGGCTTGAAGGTTGTCTTGTATGGCCACAAGACTATTGGCAATATTTCTTCTCAATCGACTCTTTCCATTGCACATGTTTTGTACATTATAATTACAATAACCTTATTCATTGCTTTAGTTTGTCCATTGTCTTTGGGATTATATGGACTAGACAAAGAATTAAAGATCCTGAATTCAGGTCCGAGGTGTAGACCAATTGGTTCAACCAAACCCTGTAAGGGGGTGGAGGTCCAAGGTTCAAATCTCGGGCCTCGTCGAACTAAATGCTTGTCCCTTTCTTGGTGCTTTCAACGATGTAAAAGGCTTTAATACGATTGTGGTATGGTGGTTAGAGGGGCAGACTGCATGAAGACCTATGTGGTGGATTTCAGGGAGAACAACACAAAATACTATGGCGGCCATAAAAGCTGGACAACTTGCATGAATTCATGGTGGCTACCAATTCCAACCATGCATCCTCTTGTCTATGATGATGACTCCCTTCGCTTGTTGATCCATATTCGTTATCCATTGTTTCCTTTTGCTACCTATTTGAATGTTTTCTCGACTTCGAGGTATTGTTGTCTGTTGCTCTCCTTGATGGCCATATCTAAGAACATTGTCTGTTCTCTATGTTATTTGTCTATTTATCATCTGTTCTTCGTGCTAACGATGCCTCATCTCTTCTTTGACACATGGACCTCTTTCCATTCTATCCCTTTATTGCATTGGACATTGCCATATTTCTATCGGTCTTCATCATCAACACCTTGCTAACGATTTTTAGCTATGTCTTACTTATGGCCAACCCTCTTACCGTCATGTTGACAGTTGTCGACATTACCCTCTTGTTAGCATCTTCCACTATCATCATCCTAGCATCTTCCACTATCATCATCCTGATGGCTTGTTATTTTGTTGTCCTAATGGTAAACTATCGTTCTATCGGTAGTCTGAAAACCCCTTATGCTGTTGTCATCATTCCAACTACACTCAAGTCTCTATCTGACAAAACTTTGACATGTTAGACTTATAGTTGGAGATTTTATTGGCACTTGGCTTTTGTTCCAAAATCCATTGGAATTTATGAGCTCATAGATGTTTATTGTTTTGTGCTTGATTTGCGAATAGTCCTTGCGACCTATTATGTCGATTAGACAACCTACAGGTAGCAAGAAGGGAATTTATTCCTATTGAGCCATCGCGAGGGAGATCAACCAAAATCCTCCCTTGGGGAGGTATGCTTGGGTTACCAAAATGACTTGTTGATCCTCTCAGATTGCGAATAGTCCTTGCGACCTATTATGTCGATTAGACAACCTACAGGTAGCAAGAAGGGAATTTATTCCTATTGAGCCATCGCGAGGGAGATCAACCAAACTCCTCCCTTGGGGAGGTATGCTTGGGTTACCAAAATGACTTGTTGATCCTCTCAGATTGCTCAAGTTACCTCCACTCCGCTTTCTCTCAAATAATTCTACTCCTATCAATTGTCTTTCTCTATTTTAAGTTCTTGGTGATTGTTGCTTTAAGGTCTTCAATCTATGATTAGCTTACAGCAATCGTCTCCGCAATCTTACATCCTCAAACTGCCTTTGTGATTCACAATATGCCAATGCTCTCCTATATTGTATTGAGAAATCAACATCAGTGCTTCAGTCATTTCCTTCACTTGTTGTTTGCATAGACCATCTAGATGTTTCTTGCCCTTGTCTTTGTAGCCTTTTTACTTCTCTCCTATGCCTTCTCAATTGTCTATTTGCAATTCAATACTTTTGTATCTCAAGTCAAACCTATTATCTTCTTACAATATTATTATTATTGCTTAAACTATTCCCTATTCATTTTTCTTCATATTAAGGGATTATTTGTTCATTATTTGCATCTTGCTGAACCATTTCCAAGAATCTTACACCTTATCTTTGGATTCGAATTTTGTCCCTCTCTCTCCTTCTCAAAGGATCAACACTTGGATGTAGATTTTTATTCTCTCTCTAATCAAGAATATTTTAATCATTGCTTGAGTCTTCAATCTAGCCTCCTCCATTTCTTGGTTGTATTGGTACTTCCCTAATATCTCTCCATAAATTTCAGTAGTTTGTTCTCTACATAGCTGATATTTTTTTGGATCAACAAGTTCTTCCTAGTTTTGTCATGGTCTTTCCTCAATCCTCTCCTATTGTTAAAATGCTTCCTCTTGTTATTTTCTTTGAGGAATTGGTTGAGCTAGGTCTTTATTCCTTCTCAATCTTCGTGTTAATGGGAAACTCGAACTAGTAGTGCTACTACTATTCTATCAAATTCTCAATGTTCCAAAGACGAGCTGCTTAAGCTTAAGGAGAAAAGGCTACATCTTGAAGGCGATCCTTCGTTGCCATCGACATTTCTCCTTAACTTACCTTTCTCTGGCTATCCCTTGTTCAAATTCATCTAATTTCGCTCGTCTTAGTTCTTCCCTTTCATTATTTTGCTGCATTGTTTCTTCTAATTCTTGAACCACTTGTTCTCTTAATCTTGTATTATACATTCATAGAGTTTCATATTCTTCTTGTAATTGCCGCATTTCTCTTATCATTTGTTGCAGAACTCTAGATTATGTTGGTTGGCATGGCTCATCTCTATTTTCTATATTTTGAGTCTAGTCCTCTGATTCCACCACACCTAACTCTCTTCCTTGCAATGCTACACTGGTTAGAGTTCGAAGTCTCATCTCTAACTCGTCATCCAGGAATCTCACATGAACTTGTAACCTTCTTCGTTTTGTTGGTCTAGGTTCCAACTCCCTTTGTTCAATCATAGGTTCTCTCCCTATCTTGAATAACCATTCTAAGTTCATTTGCTCATCTTCATGAGCTGCACCTGGATTGGCGGTTCCACTAGGTTCTCCTCGTTCCTAGAACCGTATTCCCTAATGTGGTGCTTCCATTGATCTTCTATAATTTTCTCCTTGCAAAGATTCCAAGTTGATCATGTTCACGTGTGCCTTCACCGTTTACTTACATCGTTTACTATTTTGGGGCAGATTGTCCTGTCCAACTTCTCAAGTCGAATAGTCCCTTTGTTCAACACTTATTCTACTTGGAAGGGCCAAGCCATAAGATCTTCAACTTACCAGGCTTGATCTCTCTTTTGCCATTAAACTTAAGCACTAAGTCACCCATATTTAAGTTCAACTTTTGTAGCTGCTTATCGTGCCATAGTTTCCTTCGATATTGGGCAAATATTTGTTGCCCACTATGCCATAACCAACTTTTCTTCAAGTTGCATAAATGTTGTGAGCCTCTCCTCTAGGCTTTCTTGGTCATGTAGATAATTCTCCCTCAAACTAGGTACAAGGAATTCCACCGACACTATAGCCTCCTATCCATACATCAACTAGAAGGGTGTGTGGTTCATTGTTGGCTTGAAGGTTGTCTTGTATGGCCACAAGACTATTGGCAATCTTTCTTCTCAATTGACTCTTTCCATTGCACATGTTTTGTACATTATAATTACAATAACCTTATTCATTGCTTCAGTTTGTCCATAGTCTTTGGGATTATACAGACTAGACAAAGAATTAAAGATCCTGAATTCAGGTCCGATATGTAGACCAATTGGTTCAACCAAACCCCGTAAGGGGGGCGGAGGTCCAAGGTTCAAATCTCGGGCCTCGTCGGACTGAGTGCTTGTCCCTTTCCTGGTGCTTTCAACGACGTAAAAGGTTTTAATATGATTGTGGTATGGTGGTTAGAGGGGCGGACTGCATGAAGACCTATGTGGTGGATTTCAGGGAGAACAACAAAAAATACTATGGCGGCCATAAAAGCTGGACAACTTGCTTGAATTCATGGCGGCTACCGATTCCACCATGTAAATTCAAAAAAAAAAAAATCCTGAATTTGATGGTCAAGTTTTGAATAAGCTCATTGATAAATTGTCCCCCCTATCACTTGTCAATTGTAGGGGGATCACTAACCTTGTAATGACTTGTTTGTACAAGAAACGAGTAGTGCTTGTTGTAGAGTTTATATAGTAAAGCTCTCGCTTCAATCCATTTTGTCAAATATTTAGTGGCCACCACAATGTATCAATACCTCCTCCTTTTTCTTGTTTTAAAGGGTCCCACAAAGTCCAAACCCCATCTCTCAAAAAGTTCCCGTGGTCGAGAAGGGTGTAATGGCATGAAGTTTCTCTTCAATGGCTTCCCCGTTCTTTGGCATGTATCACATGCCTTAACATACTCTTTGGCATCGTGATAAAGGGTAGGCCACCATAATCCAACTAACAACACTTTTCTTATTGTAGCATTTGGTCCCATATGTCCTCCGACTAGCCCTTCATGCACTTCTTTCAACGTTGCTTGTACTTTCTCCTCCATGACACACCTTAAGATTTGGTTAGATCCCAATTTATACAAAAAGCTTGCAATAAGTGAAAATGGTGTTGCTTTCACAATGATCTTAAGTTTTTCAGCTACCGACATTTCTTTTGGTAGCTCACTTGTTGATAAATTTCCTCGTTTTTTTTATACCAAGCCGATATTGCACTTATCATGAATAATTGTACATCAAGGAATTCATCTAGCACTTATCTTGAGAAAATCCTTGATAATTTATGTGCTATCACGCATTTCTTCCCTGGTCTCACCACCACTCGAAACACGAACTCTTGCAATTTGATGAGTCACCTGCTCACTCGCACATATATTGTCAGTTTGTTGATTAGATACAACAATACCTGTGGTCTACATAGAAAGTGAATGGGTTGGCTAGCAAATAGTGTCTAAATTTTTGTATCTCATGTACCATCCCCGAAGCTTCTCGATCCATAGTGTTGTAATTCTTTTCCACCCTTGACAACAACCAATTTGTAAAATAGACTGGCTGGTCCATCCCAAACTACCCTCTTGGGCCAAGGTGCATCCGATAGCAAAACTCAATACGTCAACATGGACATGAAACTCCTTTTCCCAATTTGGAAATACCAAAATGGGTGCACTCACCAACTTCCCCTTTAATCCTTCAAAGATATTTTGATGTTCCTCCATTCACTTGAAAAGAACACTCTTGCGCGTAAGGGCATCCAACGAATGTAGTCTGTGCAAAATTCCTTATAAACCTTCTAAAGTATCTCATTGTTCCTAAGAAGGTCTTAACAAAACTCATGTCGTATGGATCCTCCATCAATAATAAGACTCGTATCTTATCCATATCAAGCTACAGTCCTTCCTTATACACAATGTGCACCAACAACTTGTCGTAAGTGACCATCAATACACATTTTTGGGATTCTATGCTATCCGGTAATTTAGTCACAAGCCCATACATTCTTCTAACACCTACAAATTTTTAGTTGTTTTTCAATGCAAAGACCAATCACATAGGGAAGCTTTAAACTTTCCCATGGATATTTGAATAAAATGGTTCTTTGAAAGGTAGTAGATGCATTGCATAACCCATGGTTGTTAGTAAAATCTTTAAAAAATTTACCTGCAACAAGTAGAAAACACAATAACACAGATTAGATAGTAACACAAATTTACAAGGAAACCTGCACTGTGTAGGAAAAACCACGGAGCAATGGCAACTTTGATATTTTTATTGATTTCAGTAATATTTACATTCACACAACTTGTTTACATGCAAGGGCCCTTTTATAGAAAAATGAAGGAAGGCTGCGAAAATTGTTTGTTTAGTATTTCGGAGCTACACGTTTGGCGACTACCCGTTTGGAGCTAGATGTTTGGAACGACGCATCTAGAAATCTGGAACTACGCATCTAGATGTCTGGAACAATCTGCATAGACATCTAGAATTAGACATCTACAGCTACATATCTGGATGTCCTCAAATAGACATTTGTGGACTAGACGTTTGCAGTCTGGATGTCTACAATCTAGATGTATGCAGACTGACGTCTATAGTCTAGATGTTTTCAACCTAGACATCTACAGTATAGACGTCTGGAGCTACTTGTTGCTAAAGACCATTAGATATCTGGAGAGTGACTTCATCTCCTAGCATTCCTCCACTTGAAGTCAGTATACAAGAATTCTTTGCCTATGATTTTCCATCCAGTGCCAATTGCCCAATGCTGCTCACCACGATCAACTGATAGGTGAGTACAATCAAACATGAAGTGGAAGTAGTAGAAGTAGCAAGGAAGGAAACCAAAGCTACAAAAATGAAGGTTGAGTTATTAGCAAAATTAGTTGAAGTCGAGTAAAGATCCAATCAATATGGTGTGCAGTGGGCTCGATATTAGGCCAATGCCAAGAGATTGAAAGGAGAGACAAAAGCCCTGAAGCTGCAAATACAAGAGTTAGGAGGTGTTCCTAATCCCACTCAACATAATCCAAGTCCCCAAAAATAAAAACAGTCATCGACCAAGTTAAAGCAGAGGGTAAATGTAGGAGCCAATACTGACCAGCCTCAAAATAAACAACTTATATAGTAGAAATAAGTGCCATATGCACACATATATAAATGAAATTTACATATTCTATAAGTGGAAATCAAGGATGATGATGCTATCATTAATATATTAAAATTGTAATGTGCAACTAACGTGTGTGTTATGCATATGCAAGTAGGAGGTAGTTAGTGATGGTGTGTTCGGGCAACAATTGTGGTTAATTGCCAGCCCCTAAGGTTAAATAGGACCTCCCCATTCATTTGTGTTGTCCTCCTACTACTATAGAAACCATCAAAGAGGGAGTGCTAGAGAGCATGTATGCTTGTAGAGTTTATCTGTAAATCCATTGAGCATTGTAGATGTCCAAGCCAGATGGTTTGTAATGTGAATGTCATATAGGCAAGTATAATACAATGATAATTCATCCTTCATCTATGTGATTACATGTTTTGTGTAATGCTATGGTTGCTAGTAGATTGGTAGATTGTGGTTGTTCCAAGTTCTATGTGCAGGTGTGAAGTAGAGTTGCAGCCAGACCATTGTATAAGGAGTTGTAATCTAGAAGCGTCGTACGAATAGAGGATTCAGGAGTGTCATTCAAGTAGACTGCATAGTTTTCATTCAAGTGAGATACTTGTGGTACAAGTCACTAAGTTGTCGTACAAGTGAGTGAGTTAGTTGCCATTCAAGTATTGTCCTAAAAGTGAAGACTTCAACTTGCTGTATAAGTGGATTTTCACTTGATTATCGTGCAAGTGAGATGTTGAGTCAATGTAAAATAGCATTGACTACAGTCTTGTTTGGCCTTTAAATTTATCAAATTGTTCCTCCACTACTGGAATACTCACCATCGTGCTACAAAGCCTATATGTATGAAATGTATAAAGGCCATCCAAAGACTAGTTATCTGGCAAAAACAGACTAAAGAAGGGAGGTTATCCAATGATAGGTTGTTCGAAGGCATCAAGGGAAGATCATCTAGAGTCAGGCCATTTGAGTCAAGGGTGTCCAAGACTAGGTCATTTAAGACCAAGACACTTGTAAATTCCTAGGGTCGATTCATTAGAAATTGAGTCATTTGAGCCATTTGGACGCATGGTAAGAAAGGCATGCAAACCAAGAAAATGAACTATATAGACAGTGAATGGGCCACACTTAGAGTTTTGGTTAGAAACCAAGTCTGTTGGAAAACGGTTGGTGTCGTTGGGAGTAACTGCTACAGTAGGAGTTAAAAATACAAAGTAGAGGAAGCAATTTGTAAAGAGAATGTAGTGATGTCCAAGGCTTTCTAAGCAAATAGAATGAGTGGAAGCATCCTTCAAGATTCATGCTAGAAGCATTGTTGCAGTAAGGACCCCAAACTCGTGGAGGAGTCAATGTTGGCATTGTGATAAGCCACGAGGAGTGCATACACCACAGAGAGTGGAAAGTGTATGAAATGGATGCCAAACAAGGGAGGATACGACAACATGGAGGAGGCAACCAATCGAGATCAAGGTAAAGAATCAGAACCCCAAAAGACCGGGAGGAAGAGGAAAGGAGCCTGTAACAGCTTTACACAACCATGAAGTAAAGGGAAACAGTGAATGCAAATTCCATTTGAAATAAATTAATTGGATGATGTGTATAGCAGTGTTTTGAAGGACATGGTGGATGGAAATTTCACAAGACCACCCACTAAAGACAACTTTTTGTAATACGGTAGTACAACACATTTTGCAAGTTCCTAGTTTTGATAAAAAATTTCAAGAGTAACTACTGGAGATGCTGCAGACATATGATGTGAAGCAACAAAGTAGTGTAATAATAAGTGATAGAGAGGTGTGGGTGTCATTTTTATTGATTGGTTTTTGGGGGTGTTTGGTTTACCTGTTGCTAGTAACAAAAAATTGGTGAAAAAGGAAGGAGTGGAACCCTAATGTTTGAAGAATGTTGTAGATAAGATCATTAATATTAGTCTAGAAAAAGACGAAAAGTTGACCAAGCATGAGAGTCATGGGTTGAAGATGCAACACCTAAAATTTGATGAGTTAAGGTGCACAATGAATGTTATCATGTCTAGGTTGTCCGGTGAACAAAGAGCCTCGGATATGCTTAACAGGTTATTCGGTGAACAAAGAGCCTCGAATATGCTCATTGGGATCATACCATATATGGAAGGAGTTATGGTTGGAGAAAATTATGATTGGGCAAATTTTCTATTTTACTGCACAAAAAACTTTGTTGCAAAATACAAAGAATTTATCCATATTGTTTCACACTATTGCAATACTTCTAGATGCAAAGGAGTACGAGAAGATTCAATTTCTTAGTTTGGGTCTTCCTTAGACGATACCAAAATGAGTGTCCACTATTTTACGTTGGGTATATGTAGCCCCATTGACAAAAATTGGACCAAGGGAAAATGTAGTAGCTAGTAAGAAGACGATGACGATCAAGAAGTATTTGACAAAGACAAAGGAGGAGACACTAATACACTGGTTGAGCAAAGTGCATATTTCAAGGGAGAAGAGCAGTAGCCGAATCCAGAGAAGTAGGTAAGAAAAGAGAAGTGTTGGTCAAAAATCTGCCTTAGGTATGGAATGTTTCATCAATGACCCGACCAATATTGAAAGGCCAAAAGGAAGAAATGCCTCCCATTCCAATCTCCAAAGATGGGCTGGATCCCTTACTATTCTAACTTGGGGATTGAGATTAAGGAACAGGAAAGAAATTATAAATAACTGAAAGGAATGGGAAATATGGCCTTAGGCCAAGTAGAACATGGGTGATGGACAAGTAGCATGATAACTTAATTGAACTTTGAATCAATAGCACTCAACACAGAAAATGTAACAGAAATTAAAACTAGGCACCTTATATGTGCAATTTCTAGAGTTATTCCAGTGTTCACCCTCTATCGGGAACTAAATCTAGACATAGAATTATAAGTATAACCCACAAACAAAGCGGAGAATTTAATAGAAATATAATATAGAAAACATACACATAGACAAGAATCCAAAATTAGAGCCAAGTATTCTTTATATGATAGCATAATTCATGTACAACAAGTCTCTAGCAAAATGTCCATCATATTACATTAGAATTGTCGACTTTTATAAAGAATTTTGTCGCTTGAAACATAAATGCACACCCACAAAACATCACGGTGGCAGGAAGGATAGATTTTGAGAAATAAACACTCATCAAACAGTAATGAGGGATGGCCTAAAACTGATGACTCACTGAAATGCAGTTGCACCTCTTCAATGCACTGACATGTTTAGCTGGTGGTGTCGTCTCCTCGCTTTCTGGAACTGCCTTAATGAAAGGTAGGATTCTGAAATCCGAAAACATCAAGTCTGGAGGCTTCTCAGACTGACTACATTTAAATAGATAAGGATGCACCTTGTTTCTTTGATGAGGAGTATTTATGAGGAATTCTGGTTGAAGCAAGGAGGTCTAGACTGAAACAAGGTCTATGCGGATGCAGGCCAACTTACGTTTCATTGTTTGCTGGCCCAAAATGGGCTTGCACTTCAAAAATTATAGAAAAATAACCTAGTTATCCTGGGCGCAGTGCTGGCATTGTCAAAGTTCATTGCGCTCTTCCATAGGCCCGAAAATGCCTTGTGCTAGAAAAAATAAGCGAAGATGACTTGGAGGTGCATTGGCATGGAAAATTCAAATGTCATTTCGCCCCACTTGGCTCGAAATGGCCTTGCACTAGAAAAAATGAGCAAAACACCTTGTTGCATTGGGAGCAACGCTAGAGTGGAAAAATCAAAGGCCTATGTGATCCCACTTATTCTGAATTTGATTTGTGCTTGTAGATAAGAGCAAAAACACCTTGGAGAATCGAGAGCAACGCTAGAGTTGAAAAGTCAAAAGCGCTTGCGCTTTTGGCAGGCCATACTTGCATTTTTCCTTGAAAATTGTTGCCGCACCCCGTGGAAAAGTCAAAGGACGTTTCACTCAGGTTGACCCCGAAATGGAATTGCACTTGCAAATCTGGACAAAAAGACTTTGGGCCCCACACTGCCTGGGGAGTTTGAAGCAAGCTTTTTGCTGACTTTGAGGGCAGGTCAAAAGTTCTTGCACTCCCACTTAGTTTGAAAATGCTTTGTGCTCTTGTAGATTGGCGAAATGGAACTAGGCCCCACACTGTTTTGAAGCAGATTTTCATTAAGTGTTAGAACAACATGAAGGCACTTTCATCTAGTTTAGCCTCAAAAAGACTTTGCACTCTCCTTGCACTCTCTTGACAAGGCAAAAACACCTTGGTCCACTTAGCATTGTTCTTCTAAAACTACAGTTGCGCTTCCATGTTTAGGTTCAAAATTGCCTTACGCTCTCACTCATGGGTGAAAAATCCTGGGCGCTACTTACGTCTACTTATCCAAAGCTGGGTGTTGCTGTTCTCTAGCCAAAAATGGGCCTGTGCTTTGCCTCTACCCCAAAATTAACTCACGCCTGGAGACATGGTGTGAAACTACCTTTGCCCTTGACAAGATAAGAATCCTACATGATGAATGAATATAAAAACTGCACTAGCCCATGGGCATAGCCATTTTGACAACAAAAACAGGAAAGAATGAATACATCCTGAACAAAGAACAAAGCTTAAGGGAAGGAGAAATTACTGAATAGTAAAATATATATATAGAGGAAATCAATGTTGCAGGAATGCCAACATCTCAGGCGGCTCGTAGGGGAATTCAGCTCACCTCAAAGTTGAGATCCCATGCCTTATCTATTGGGCTCAGAGTCATCATTATTGTCCCTTTCTGAATGCTCATTGATCGTAGTAGACTCTTCCTCCAACTTCTTCCTTTCTTACTCTTCCTTTTCTCTTTGGTACTCATGATCCCCCTCTTCTCCTTGGCCTGATTATCATGCTGTTGGGGGGCTCAGATTGCGATGGTGTGAGACGCTCCTGAATACATTCATAAATTGCTTGGACCAAGGCCCAGGCATCTTCTTGGAGCTCCTACTAGGTACCCAAAGGTCTTGAGCTGATCTATGTCAGTGTAGTTAGATCTCTCATTAAGGTCTACCAAACAGGCTTTAATCTGCACGACTTGGCTATTAATTGCATCACCTGATGCTCTAAAATAGTCTCTTCCCAACTATCAATATCTGAAGTATCATTTTCAAAGGCGTACTAAACTGACTTCAGCTCTTCTTTTGACAAAATATGGTCTTCTTTGTCAGTGTAGCCAGGAAAACCAATTTGCATGAGATTTTCAAAATACATTAGCTAAACTCGTCCATTTAGTAAGCCCGCAACATTATCTTGGTAGTTACCCATGACCGAGTAAGCGGGCACATTGGAGTAAGTTCAAGGTCCATTTTCTCGAGGATCTGCACTTTCATGGCCAACTCAAACCATCGGTCAATGTTCCTTTTAGCATCCTCTACGATGGAAGCACTGTAGGTGACTTACTGCTTGGCCTTCCAGATGAATGTTAGGACTGCCAATGCTTTGCATGCCCTAGTTTGGAGGTTGGTCAGGAAGTGATGGTGAACCTCCTTAACATGATATTTTGACAATACCTCTACTTGCCCTACCTTTGTTGTCAACTAGGTGAGTAGTTCCTGAACTTTAGCATTCAAAACTTGCAAATGGTTTTCTACTTTTGCATGTGCTTTGAGGCGCTGCTTAGATTCCCTCATGTAATTCTCCTCCTCCTGCTCCAGACTGGTCACACGCTATTTCAAACGCTCAGATTTGGACTACGCTTCCTCAAGCCGCGCCCTTGTGAACGCCAGGGTTTCTTCAAGCTCTAGGTTTTTGGACTCAACCTCATAGCAGTAAGCTTTGAAGTGCTCCATGTGGAAATATAGGGATCCCACCTCAACCTAGATGTTTCCTATCTTTTTCGTGGGATCGATTGCCTCATATCTTCCACTATAAGATGGTAAGAATAATCTACTGTCGTCATCTCCTTTAATGGCTTTTGGACCTTGGGAACTTTCTCCATCTTATGAAGTTGCATGTTCTGTGGGTCAAACATAGCCCTTTTTTCCACTTGAGCCAGAGCCTGCGCATTCTTTCTTTTCTGACCCTTAAGCCAGGTCGAGGAATTCTACTGTGCCCAATATATACTCTCCGCAATTGGGCCCTCTTGTAAAAACTCTAGCTCCATCTCCATTGGGAACAGAGCCTGTTGAGGGCTTGATTCGACAAATAAATCAGGAACAGCTGGGGCAGCGACTACAACAACTTTGGGAGTCGATGAGGTTTGAACGACTGCAACCGAGGTGCTAGGATCTGGGGGCAGAATATCGAGGGGCGTCATTACTGCTACTAAGGAGGTACAAGGGGGTGAGAACAGGTCTATATTGACAGTAGTGGTCGATGTAACGACTAGATTTACGAAAACTTGAGGGGTAGGGACAAACGTTGCGAGAAATGCAAATGCATTAGAAATAGACGCATAGGAACTAAATGCTTGAGACATAGGCAAGAACACTGAGGGTACTGATGACTAGGATGTAGGGAAATTCGTGGCAGACATGGGGACGCCGAACACGAGCTGGGAAAAAAGGAGGGTTTCGGCATTGGAAGGGATTGCTGCCAGATCTACATAAGTGAGAGAGGGAGCAAGGAGATATGCACCTGAGGGCTCAGGCATTTCTAGAGCTGAAACGGTGAACTGCTATGTGATAGGGCTTGCTCTCCCTTCTTCTTTGTCAAATGCTTATGCTTCTAGGTTGATGAACTCCACCCCTTGTTGTGCCTACTATGTTTGCTGTGTTTGTTGCGCCTAAACAGGAATTTCAGGAATTGCTGCAACCATGGTTGTCGATGCTGTAGGAGGGTTTGTGCCGAAAGGTCGAACTGGACCAAACTGGGGCTTTTTTGCAGCTTGGGGGAGTGAAAGTTTGTGGTGTCCATGTCTATGAAAATGGCATCATTTGTTTGGTTTGTCAATATTTTTGGTGCACAAGTACTTTTTGTTGGCTTCCCTTGTTTGTTTTTGACGTCGTTTGGTCTTTGCAACACTAAAAAGCCTTCGAAGCATCTTAGTTTTGCACTTCCTTTCAAAACAATGTTTGCATTATGCATTTGCCTTCCTCAAAAACTCTATTTATACCCTTCTCCACTTGCAGTTGCTGCCCATGCAAACCGTTTCCCAACTGCCATTGTGTGTTCTAACTATCGCATGTTTGCCACCTCACCACCTTGCATGCACTTATCACCCTTTTTCTATTTTTGTCTTTTTCGTAGTCTTTTATTTATTGTTTATATTATTTTATTATTTATATTATGTACATTGTGGCTCTTGCCATGTGTCATCTTCAATGCAAATTTGTAACATTTTTACCAATGATGCATCCTCTTGTCTATGACGATGACTCCCTTCGCTTTTTGATTCGTCTTTGTTATCCATTGTTTTCGTTTGCTATCTGTTTGGAATGTTTCCTCGGCTTTGAGGTGTTGTTGTATGTTGCTCTCCCTGATGGCCATCTCTAAGAACATTGTCTATTCTCTGTATTATTCATCTATTTTTCATCTATTATTCTTGCTAACGATTCCTCATCTCTTCTTTGACACATGGACGTCTTTCCATTCTATCCCCTTGATTGCATTGGACATTGCCATCTTCCTATCGGCCTTCATCATCAACACCTTGCTAGCAATTTTTAGCTATGTTTTCTTGCTTATGGCCAACCCTCTTACCGTCGTGTTGACAGTTGTCGAAATTACCCTCTTGTTAGCGTCTTCCATTGTCGTCATCCTAATGGCCTGTTACTTTGTTGTCCTAATGGCAAACTGTCATTCTATCGGTAGTATGACAACCCCTTATGCTATTATCGTCATTCCAACTACACTCAAGTCTCTATCTGACAAAACTTTGGCATGTCAAACTTACAGTTGGAGTTTTTATTGGCACTTGGCTTTTGTTCCAAATCCATTGGAATTTATGAGCTCATGGATGTTTGTTGTTTTGTGCTTGATTTACGAATAGTCCTTGTGGCCTATTATGTCGATTAGACAACCTACAGGTAGCAATAAGGGATTTTCTTCCCCTTGAGCCATCATGAGGGAGATCAACCAAACTCCTCCCTTGGCTAGGTATGCTTGGGTTACCAAAATGACTTGTTGATCCTCTCATATTGCTCAAGTTACCTCCACTCTGCTCTCTCTCAAATAATTCTACTCCTATAAATTGTCCTTATCTATTTTGAATTCTTGGTGATTGTTGCTTTAAGGTCTTCAATATTTGATTAGCTCACAACAATTGTCTCCACCATCTTGCATCCTCAAACTACCTTTGTGATTCACAATCTGCCAATGCTCCCCTATATTGTATTGAGAAATCAACATCAGTGCTTCAGTCATTTCCTTCACTTGTTGTTTGCATAGGCCATCTAGATGTTTCTTGCACTCATCGTTGTAGCCTTTTTAGTTCTCTCCTCTGCCTTCTCAATTGTCTGTTTGCAATTCAATACTTTTGTATCTCAAGTCGAACCTATTGTCTTCTTACAATATTATTATTATTATTGCTTAAACTATTCCCTGTTCATTTTTCTTCATCTTGAGGGATTATTTGTTCATTATTTGCATCCTGCTAAACCATTTACAAGAATATTACACCTGCTCTTTGGATTCGAATTTTGTCCCTCTCTCTCCTTATCAAAGGATCAATACTTGGATGTGGATTGTTATTTTCTCTTTGATCAAGAATATTTTAATCATTGCTTGAGTATTTAATCCAGATATTTTAATCTCTATGGATGGTTGTGTTAGTACTTCCATAATATCTCTCCATAATATTTTAGTAGTTTGTTCTCTACATAGCTGATATTTTTTTGGATCAACAAGTTCTTCCTAGTTTTGTCATGGTCTTTCCTCAATCCTCTCCTGTTGTTCAAGTGCTTCCTCTTATTCTTGCCTTTGATGAATTGGTTGAGCTAGGTATTTATTCCTTCTCAATCTTCGTGTCAATGAGGAACTCGAACTAGTAGTGCTACTACTATTCTATCAAATTCTCAATGTTCCAAAGACGAGCTGCTCAAGCTTAAGGAGAAAAGGCTACATCCTGAAGGTGACCCTTTTTTGCCCTCGATATTTCTCCTTAACTTACCTTTCTCTGGCTATCCCTCGTTCAAATTCATCTAATTACACTTGTCTTAGTTCTTCCCTTTCATTCTTTCGCTGCATTGTTTCTTTTGATTCTTGAACCACTTGTTCTCTTAATCTTGTATTATACATTCATAGAGTTTCATATTTGTCTTGTAATTGTTGCATTTCTCTGATCATTTGTTGCAGAATTTTAGATTCTGTTGGTTGGCATGGATCATCTCCATTTTCTACATTTTGAGTCTCGTCCTTCGATTTCCTCGCACCTGACTCTCTTCCTTGCAATGCTACATTGGTTAGAATTTGGAGTCTCATCTCTAACTCGTCATCCGGGAATCTCACATGAAATTGCAACCTTCTTCATTATGTTGGTCTAGGTTCCAACTCCCTTTGTTCAATCATAGGTTCTCTCCCTATCCTGAATAACCATTCTAAGTTCATTTGCTTGTTTTCACGAGCTGCACCTGGATTGGTAGTTCCACTAGGTTCTCCTCGTTCCTAGAACCGTATTCCCTAATGTGGTGCTTCCATTGATCTTCTAGAATTTTCTCCTTGCAAATATTCCATGTTGATCATGTTCACGTGTGCCTTCACCTTATACATCTTTAACTTACATCGTTTATTGTTTCGAGGCAGATTGTCCTGCCCAACTTCTCAAGTTGAATAGTCCATTTGTTCAAAATTTATTCTACTTGGAAGGGCCAAGCCATAAGGTCTTCAACTTACCAGGCCTGATCTCTCTTTTGCCATTAAACTTAAGCACCAAGTCACCCATCTTCAAGTTCAACTTTTGTAGGTGCTTATCGTGCCATAGTTTCATTCGATATTGGCAAATCTTTGTTGCCCACTATGCCATAACCAGATTTGCTTCAAGTTGTACAAATATTGTGAGGCTCTCCTCTAGGATTTCTTGGTCATGTAGACAATTCTCCACAACTACCCTCAAACTAGGTACAAGGAATTCCACCGACACTACAACCTCCTATCCATACATCAACTAGAAGGGTGTGTGGTTCATTGTTGGCTTGAAGGTTGTCTTGTATGCCCACAAGACTATTGGGAATATTTATTCTCAATCGACTTTCCATTCCACATGTTTTGTACATTGTAATTACAATAACCTTATTCATTGCTTCAGTTTATCCATTGTCTTTGGGATTATATGGACTAGACAAAGAATTAAAGATCTTGAATTCAGGTTCAAGGTGTAGACCAATTGGTTCGACCAAACCCCATAAGGGGGTGGAGGTCCAAGGTTCAAATCTCGAGCCTCGTCAGACTGAGTGCTTGTCCTTTCCTAGTGCTTTCAATGACGTAAAAGGTTTTAAAATGATTACGGCATGGTGGTTAGAGGGGCAGACTACATGAAGATCTGTGTGGCGACTTTTGGGATAAACAGTGTAAAATTCTGTGGCGGCCATAAAAGCTGGACAGCCTACTCGGATTCGTGGAGACTACCGATTCCACCATGTAAATTAAAAGAAAACAAAATAAAAATCCTGAATTTTATGGTCAAGTTTTGAATAATCTCATTGATAAAATATCCCCCCTATCACTTGTCAATTGTAGGGGGGATCCCTAACCTTGTAATGTCTTGTTTATACAAGAAACGAGTAGTGCTTGTTGTAGATTTTATATAGTAAAGCTCTCGCTTCAACCCATTTTGTCAAATATTTAGTGGCCACCACAATGTATCAACACCTCCTCATTTTGCTTGTTTTGAAGGGTCCTACAAAGTCTAAACCCCATCTCTCAAAAAGCTCCCGTGGTTGAGAATGGTGTAATGGCATGAAATCTCTCTTCAATGACTTCCCCGTTCTTTGGCATGTATCACATGCCTTAACATACTCTTTGGCATCGTGATAAAGGGTAGGCCACCATAATCCAACTAACAACACTTTTCTTGTTGTAGCATTTGGTCCCATATGTCCTCTGACTAGTCCTTCATGCACTTCTTTCAACGTTGCTTGTACTTCCTCCTCCATGACACATTAGGATTTGGTTAGATCCCAATTTATACAACAAGCTTGCAATAAGTGAAAATTGTGTTGCTTTCACAATGATCTTCAGTTTTTTAGCTACTAGCATTTATTTTTGTAGCTCACTTGTTGACAAATTTTCTCGTTTTGTTTATACCAATCCAATACTGCACTTATCATGAACAATTGTACATCAAGGAATTCATCTGGTACTCCTTGTGCAGGTTCTCTTGAGAAAATCCTTGAAAATTTATGTGCTATCACGTGTTTCTTCCCTGGTCTCACCACCTCTCGAAACACGAACTCTTGTAATTTGACGAGCCACCTGCTCACTCACACATATATTGTCAATTTGTTGATTAGATACAACAATTCCTGGTGGTCTACATAGAAAACAAATGGTTTGGCTAGAAAATAGTGTCTAAATTTTTGTATCTCATGTACCATCTTCGAAGCTTCTCGTTCCATAGTGTTGTAATTTTTTTCCACCCTTGACAACAACCAACTTGTAAAATATACTGACTGGTCCATCCCAAACTACCCTCTTGGGCCAAGGTGCATCCAATAGCAAAACTCAATTCGTCAACATGGACATGAAACTCCTTTTCCCAATTTGGAAATACCAAAATGGGTGCACTCAACAACTTCCCCTTTAATCCTTCAAAGATCTTTTGATGTTCCTACATTCACTTGAAAAGAACACTCTTGCGTGTAAGGGCATCCAACAAATGCAGTTTGTGCAAAATTCCTTATAAACCTTCTAAAGCATCCCATTATTCCTAATAAGGTCTTAATAGAACTCATGTCATATGGATCCTCCATCAACAATAAGACTCGTATCTTATCCAGGTCAAGCTACAGTCCTTCCTTATAGACAATGTGCCCCAAAACTTGTCGTAAGTGACCATCAATACACATTTTTTGGGATTCTATCCTATCCAGGAATTTCGACACAAGCCCATACATTCTTCTAACACCTAAAAATGTTCGGTTGTTTTTCAATGTAAAGACCAATCATATAGGGAAGCTTTGAAATTTCCCATGGACATTTGATCAAAGATGTACAAAATGATTCTTTGAAAGGTAGTAGATGCATTGCATAACCCATGGTTGTTAGTAAAATCTTTCAAAATTTTACCCACAACAAGCAAAAAAACACAATAACACATATTAGATAGTAACACAAATTTATATGGAAACCTGCAATGTGTAGGAAAAACCACGGGGCAATGGCAGTTTCAATATTTTTATTGATTTCAACAATATTTATATTCACACAACTTGTTTACTTGTAAAGGGTCATTCCCCTTTTATAGATAAATGAAGGCTTCGAAAACTGATCATTTAGTCTTTTGAAGCTACATGTTTGGCGGCTACCCGTCTGAAGCTAGACATTTGGAACTACATGTCTAGACGTCTGGAACAACCTGCCTAGACATCTAGAACAACCTACCTAGATGTCTAGAACTATCTTCAGCTACATGTATGGACGTACTCAAATAGACGTTTGCAGACTGGACGTCTATAGTCTAGACGTTTGCAGTCTGGACGTCTATAATCTAGATGTATGCAGACTGACATCTACAGTCTAGATGTTTTCAACCTAGACATCTATAGTATAGACGTCTGGAGCTACCTGTTGCTAAAGACCATTAGAGATCTGGAGAGTGACTTCATCTCCTAGCATTCCCCCACTTGAAGTCAGTATACATGAATTCTTTGCCTAAGTTTTTCCATCCAGTGCCAATTGCCCAATGCTGCTCACCACGATCAATTGATAGGCGAGAAGCATGAGCAACTAATAAGTGCAGTCAAACATGAAGTGGAAGTGGTGGAAGCAGGAAGGAAGGAAACCAAAGCTACAAAAAGGAAGGTTGAGTTATTAGCAAAATTAGTTTAAGTCGAGCAAAGATCCTATTAATATGGTGTGCAGTGGGCTCGATATTAGGCCAATGCCAAGAGATTGAAAGGAGAGACAAAAGCCCTGAAGCTGCAAATCCAAGAGTTAGGAGGTGTTCCTATTCCAACTCAACATAATCCAAGTCCCCAAAAACAAAAACAGTCATCGACCAAGTTAAAGCAGAGGGCAAATGTAGGAGCATTGACCAACCTCAAAAGAAATATTTTATATAGTAGAAATAAGTGCTATATGCACACATATATAAATGAAATTTACATATTTTATAAGTGGACATCAAGGGTGATGATGCCATCATTAATATATTAAAATTGTAATGTGCAGCTAACATGTGTGTTATGCATATGCAAATGGGAGGTAGTTAGTGATGAGGTGTTCGGGCAACAATTGTGGTTAATTTCCAGCCCCTAAGGTTAAATAGGACAATTGTGTTGTCCTACTACTACTATAGACACCATCAGAGAGCATGTATGCTTATAGAGTTTGTCTATAAATCCATTGAGCATTGTATATTGCCAAGCCAGATGGTTTGTAATGTGAATATCATCATATTGGCAAGCATAATACAATGATGATTCATCCTTCATCTATGTGATTGCATGTGTTGTGTAATGCTATGGTTGCTAAGGTTGGTAGATTGTGGTTGTTCCAAGTTATGTATGCAGATGTGAAGTAGATTTGCATCCAGACCATTGTATAAGGAGTTGCAATCTAGAAGCATCGTACAAATAGAGGAGTCAGGAGTGTCGTTCAAGTGGATTGCATAGTTGTCATTCAAGTGAGATACTTGTGGTACAAGTCACTAAGTTTTCGTACAAGTGAGTGAGTTAGTTGCCATTCAAGGATTGTCCTAAAAGTGAAGACTTCAACCTGCTGTATAAGCGGATTTTCACTTGATTGTTGTGCAAGTGAGATGTTGAGTCAATGTAAAATAACATTGACTACAATCTTGTTTGGCCTCTAAATCTATCAATTTGTTCCTCCACTATTGGAATACTCACCATCGTGCTATAAAGCCTATATGTATGAAATGTATAGAGGCCATCCAAAGAGTAGTTCTTTGGAAAAAATAGACTAAAGAAGGGAGGTTATCCAATGACAGGTTGTTCGAAGGCGTCAAGAGGAAGATTGTCTAGAGTCAGGCCATTTGAGTCAAGGGCGTCCAGGACCAGGTTATTTAAGACCAAGACACTTGTAATTTCCTAGGGTCAGTTCATTAGAAATTGAGTCATTCAAGCCATTTGGACGCATGGGAAGAAAGGCATGCAAACCAAGAAAATGAACTATATAGACAGTGAGTGGGCCACTTAGAGTTTTGCTTGGAAACCAAGTCTATCGAAAAAAAATTGGGGCCGTTGGGAGTAACTGCTGCAATAGGAGTTAAAAATCCAAAGTCGAGGAAGAAATTTGTAAAGAGAATGTAGTGATGGCCAAGGATTGCTCATCCTTCAAGATTCATGCTAGAAGTATTGTTGCAACAAGGACCCTGAACTTGTGGAGGATCACATACCACAGAGAGTGGAAAGTGTACAAAATGGATGCCAAAAAAGGGAGGATACAACAGCATGGAGGAGGCAGCCAATCGAGATTGAGGTAAAGAACCAGAACCCCAAAAGATCGGGAGGAAGAGGAAAGGATCCTGTAGCAGCTTCACACAACCACGAAGCAAAGGGAAAGAGTGAATGCAAATTCTCTTTGAAAGAAATTTCTTGGATGATGCGTATAGCAGAGTTTTGAAGGACATGGTGGATGGAAATTTCACAAGACCACCCACTAAAGACAACTTTTTGTAATACGGTAGTACAACACATTTTGCAAGTTCCTAGTTTTGATAAAAAATTTCAAGAGTAACTACTGGAGATGCTGCAGACCTATGATGTGAAGCAACAAAGTAGTGTAATAATAAGTGATAGAGAGGTGTGGGTGTCATTTTTATTGATTGGTTTTTGGGGGGTGTTTGGTTTACCTGTTGCTAGTAACAAAAAATTGGTGAAAAAGGAAGGAGTGGAACCCTAATGTTTGAAGAATGTTGTAGATAAGATCATTAATATTAGTCTAGAAAAAGACGAAAAGTTAACCAAGCATGAGAGTCATGGGTTGAAGATGCAGCACATAAAATTTGTCGAGTTAAGGTGCACAATAAATTTTATCACATCTAGGATGTTCGGTGAACAAAGAGCCTCGGATATGCTTAACATGTTGTTCAGTGAACAAAGAGCCTCGAATATGCTCATTGGGATCATACCATATATGGAAGGAGTTATGGTTGGAAAAAAGTATGATTGGGCTGTTTGATTGCACAAAAAACTTTGTTGCAATATACAAAGAATTTGTCCATATTGTTTCACACTATTGCAATACTTCTAGATGCAAAGGAGTACGAGAAGATTCAATTTCTTAGTTTGGGTCTTCCTTAGACGATACCAAAAGGAGTGTCCACTATTTTACGTTGGGTATATGTAGCCCCATTGACAAAAATTGGACCAAGGGAAAATGTAGTAGCTAGTAAGAAGACGATGACGATCAAGAAGACAAAGGCAACAAAGGTGTTGTCATTGGAGTTATTTGAAAAAGACAAAGGAGGAGACATTAATACACTGGAGAAAGTGCATATTTCAAGGGAGAAGAACAGTAGCTGAATGCAGAGGAGTGGGTAAGAAAAGAGAAGTGTTAGTCAAAAATCCGCCTTAGGTATGGAATGTTTCATCAATGCGCCCTAGACCCGACCAACATTGAAAAGCTGAAATGCCTCCCATGTCAATCTCCAGAGATGGGTTGGTTCCCTTGCTATTCTAACTTGGGGATTGAGATTAAGGAACAGGAAAGAAATTATAAATAACTGAAAGGAATGGGAAATATGGCCTTAGGCCAAGTAGAACAGGGGTGATGGAAAAGCATCATGATAACTTAATTGCACTCTGAATCAATAGCACTCAACATAGAAAATGTAACAGAAATTAAAACCAGACGCCTTATATGTGCAATTTCTAGAGTTATTCCAGTGTTCACCCTCTATCAAGAGCTAAATCCAGACATAGAATTATAACCCACAAACAAAGCGAATAATTTAATAGAAATATAAGATAGAAAACATACACAGACAAGAATCTAGAATTAGAGCCAAGTATTCTATGTACAGATAGCAGAATTCATGTACAACAAGTCTCTAGCAAAATGTCCATCATATTACATTAGAATTGCCGACTTTTATAGAGAATTTGCCACTTGAAACATAAATGCACACCCGCAAAACATTATGGTGGCAGGAAGGATAGATTTTGAGAAATAAGCACTCATCAAACAGTAATGAGGGATGGCCTGAAACTGATGACTCACTGAAATATAGCTGCACCTCTTTAATACGCTAACTGGTTTAGCTGGTGGTGTCGTCTCCTTGCTTGCTGGAACCGTCTTAATGAAATAAGATTCTGAAATCCAAAAACATCAAGTCTGGAAGCTTCTTAGATCGACTGCATTTAAATAGATAAGGATGCACCTTGTTTCATTGATGAGGAGTATTTATGAGGAATTCTGGCTGAAGTAAGGAGGGCTAGATTGAAACAGGGGATTTGCGAATGCAAGCCAACCAATGTTTTGTTGTTTCCTGGCCTGAAATGGGCTTGCGCTCCAAAAACTGTAGCGAAATGACTTAGTTATCCTGGGCGTAGCGCTGGCATTGGCAAAGGTCATTGCACTTTTTCTTTGGCCCAAAAATGCCTTACGCTAGAAAAAAGAAGCGAAAATGCCTTGGAGCTTCAAGAGGTGCGCTGGCATGGAAAATTCAAATGTCATTTTGCCCCACTTGGCTCGAAATGACCTTGCATTGAAAAAAAGGGGTAAAACACCTTGTTACATCGGGAGTAGCACTGTAGTTGAAAATTTAAAAGCGCTTACGCTTTTAGCAGGACATACTTAGCATTTTTCCTTGAAAACTGTTGCTGCACCCCGTGGAAAAAATTCAAAGGATGTTTCACTCAGGTTGACCCCAAAATGGAATTGCACTTGCAAATTTGGATGAAAATAATTTGGGCCCCACACTGCCTTAGGAGTTTGAAGCAAGCTTTTTGTTGACTTTGAGGGCAGGTCAAAAGTTCTTGCACTCCCACTTAGTCTGAAAATGCTTTGTGCTCTTGTAGATTGGCGAAACGAAACTGGGCCCCACACTATTTTGAAGCAGATTTTCATTAAGTGTTAAAACAACATGAAGGCACTTTCGTCCATTTTAGCCTCAAAAAGGCTTTGCGCTCTCCAGCTGAGGCAAAAAGGCATTGCGATCTCCTGACAAGGCAAAAATACCTTGGTCCACTTAGCATTGTTCTTCTAAAACTGCAACTACACTTCAATGTCTAGGCCTGAAATTGCCTTGCACTCTCACTCAGGGGCGAAACAACCTAGGCGCTACTTACATTTGCTTCTCCAAAGTTGGGTGTTGCTGCTCTCTGGCCAAAAATGGGCCTACGCTCTGCCTCTACCCCAAAACTAACTCGCGCCTGGAGACATGGTGGAAAAATACCTTCACCCTTGACAAGATAAGAACCCTACATGATGAATGAATAGAAAAACTGCACCATCCCTTGGGCATAGCCAACAAATTTTGATAGCAAAAGTAGGAAAGAAAGAATACATCCCGAAAATAGAACATAGCTTCAGGGAAGGAGAAATTACTGAACAGTAAAATATATATACAGAGGAAATCAATGTTGCAGGAATACCAACATCTCAAGCGGCTCTCAGGGAAATTTAGCTCACCTCAATGTTAATATCCCATGCCTTATCTATTGGGCTCAGAGTCATCATTATTGTCCCTTTCTGAATACTCACTTATGGCAGTAGACTCTTCCTCCAATTTCTCCCTTTCTTCCTCTTTGTCTTCTCTTTGGTACTCATGATCCCCCTCTTCTCCTTGGCCTCCTTCCTGCTCTTGATCACCATGTTGCCCTTGATCATCATGCAGATGATAGGGATTGGACTGAATACTTGGTGGAGTACTTCAACACTGGGCAGTGCCCTTCGGGCCTCAACACATCACAAAGAAGAAGGTTTAGGCTTCAGGCCTGTAGATATATGTTGCTACCCGAGGGGTTGTTTCATCAAAATATTGATGGTGTCCTCTTGAGATGTGTCAAGGGGATAGAAAAACATAAAATCCTAGATGAGTTCCATTATGGAATGTCTAGGGGTCATCTCATCAGAAGGCTAATGGCTTTAAAAATAATAAGGGTGGGTTATTGGCCTACCATTTTTTTCTATTCCTTCAGTGTAAACCAAAAGAGTGATAAGTGTGAAAGATATGTTGGCTGCATTAAGAATGCTTCTTTGCCTTTGCACTCGATTCAGGTTGAGGCCCCATTTCAGTAGGGCTAATCAAGACTTCGTCACGACCATAGACTATTTCACTTGGTGGACTTCGATGCCCACCAAGCGGGCTAATCAAGACGTCGTCATCGCTTTTCTGGAAGGGCTAATAACCTGTTTCAAAATACCGGATGCCATAGTGACTGATAATGGTTCCCATTTTATTGGGGCCAAGATGTGTGCATTCGCCAGTAAGTACGGTATTTACTTGAAAACTTCATCAAACTATTACCTGCATGGCAACGGTTTGGCAGAGTCTACCAACAAAAACTTGCTCCAGATCCTGAAGAGGACACTGGAAGACAAGCGGACTTGGCATCTGCTTTTAGATTTTGCGTTATGGGCTGACCGAATTTCCATCAAGAACTCCATCAGGTTGTCCCCATACTCCCTACTGTACAGGAAGGAAGCAATGCTTCTTGCGCATATTGAGTCACCAGCGCTGCAGTCTCTCTAGTCGTTAGATGACGAGGATGAAGAAATTGACCCCGTTAGAATCAAAATTGTGCAACTGTTGCAATTGGAAGAGGAAAGGCAGAAAGCCTATGAGGCTTTTATGAAGTATGTCGTTACCACGAAAAACTGGTTCAACAAAAAGACCTTTGATCGCACTTTCCAGGTTGGTGACTTGGTGCTTAAAAGGAATGAGAAGAAGTCAAAGCCTGGATACCACGATAAATTTGACGCGCTCTAGGAGGGCCCGTTTCGGGTTTTAAGGTCCATCTGGTAAACTCTTTCACACTGCAATATCTAGATGGGTTTACTTTGTCATTATTGGTTAATGGCATTCATCTGAATGCGTACTCCCAGTGAGGAGTAGTACGAGATTTTTTGTCCAGCTGTATATATTTTTGTATTTTCCTTATGTATATCAGTTTTATTTTTGAAGTATTTCTCTTCACCTCCTCCTGCGCTAGCAATAGTGCAGTTTTGGGGCCAAAATCCTAATTGGAAGAAGGGTGCTGAGGAATGTAGTTTTTATTTTCCTTTGTTGAGCCATGTATAGAAAGGCAAGGAGGAGTTTTGGGCATCTTGGCATTTCCTATCAAAGAGAATGCCACAAGCAGTCAAGCGCCTCTGCCATCCAGGAATAGGAGTTCAGCTCTCTCGCAAGGACAAAGATTGCACTCCAACCTGGTAAGCGTCTACAAGGTAAAGCACAGTAACAAAGGGCGCAATAATTTGCACCCATTCTGAGGAGTGCAAAGTGTTTTTTTCGCTCCATTTAAAAGGCTCAAGGTGAAATTCATGTAAGATCAGGTGCGACTCCTTTTAGAATAGTCAAAGCACACCAAAAACATGTGCCATGTCTTTGCGCCCCTCCTTAGGTGTGCAACCCACGTTGACTAGTCAGAGCACAATATTTAATGCAAATTGAGAAGAGCCTAAGTGTAAGGTAAAGGTCTTGAGCTCTAAATGCGAAGCGTAAGGCCAAAGCACAGCTAGAGAGTGCATTTTGCACTTTGACTAGTCAGCTCCAGCACAGTCCTTGAGGCCAAGAAGGGTCTTGCACTCCAAGTGATGTGCGTCAGGCCAAACTACAGCATAAATGAGCACCTAAATGTTTGAATTTTCAACGCGCATCGCTCGAGTAAAATTTTCAAGTGCACTTCAAAGTGTTGTGCACCTGTGCGAATATGCCAAGGCATTGCGCACAAGTTTTGTGTGCCTGGGCATTGCGCACAGTCTCAAGTGCACCAAGGCCTTGTGCTCCATTTTTGTGCGCCAAGCTGTTGTGCTTGGGTTTTTAGTGCGCAAGGCAGGAATGGAACCAAGGAGAGGGCGTATCAGCATTTAATTTTTTTTTCCGACTCTGATACCAATCCCAAGTTGTTGCACTTCGATTTACGGGCTCAACTAGGTTTTAGAATTTCCAAGGGCAAATAAACCTTGCACCCCAATTTCTGAGCAAAGTTCATTCATTAGCCCATAAAATGGTGAAAATACATTTGGAGAAGTAAGATTTCATTCTCTCCCAACCGTCGGGCACTTTTCCCTAACATCTCGGGCATGCTGTCCAAAGCAGGACATATCAAGAAATAAATGCAACAGGTGCGATGCTTCTCGTCCTTCAAGAAATATTGCTCTCCACTCAGTTAGCATTGGGATGTGTGCTCCACCATTATTTGCTATGTAGGAGATCTTCCACAGTGTCCCCAAATCGCTCCAAGAATTTACTCCACCCAAGCGACATTAATGCAGGTGGGTGTGTACCTAGGCTATAAGAAGAAGTAGCTACGCACCAAGTATGCCTAGTGAAATATTTAAGCTGTGCACCATTCACCATTGCCGAGTTTTAGAGAGCGGTTATTGTAGGTAGGAGGCGGAGAGCATCAGTGGAGCATTGTGATGTTCAGGAGCAAGTGAATTATCATTAAGACGTAGCCCAGGTGAGTTGTACCTAAGCGCTGTCATCCCCAGTGCACTTGAACGATTGACCAATGAAGATGGGAAAGAAGGTGGAGCCCAAGTAGAAAAAGGAGAAAGTCCCATAATCTACGGAGGGTGTGAGCACACGCAAAAGAAGGAAAAGAAGGAAAAATCCCCACCACCTCTGCCCAAAGACAAGTTGATTAGATTTCAGGATTGTGTCCTCACCAAGACAAGTATAGAGAAGCTCCATGAAGATATTGATCTTATGATAACTAAAGTATCCGCAAAAAGTAATTAGATAGTCGCATACCATTCCTACCTGTACCTGTGCATGCTTGTGCACCCCTACCTGGAGTTGGTCTGCACAATTGCCCAATTTTACGACCCCAAGACTAGGTCAGTCCGGGACGTGAATGAAAAAAGGCTATTCTCCGTCTCTGCTAACAAAATCTGCAAAGTTTTTGCCTATGGGCGGAAACCTTCTAGTGAAGTCATCATCATAAAAATTAATAGGAAGGAGTAGAATGAGAGATATACCAACACAGTATCAATAAGGCGGTTTATGGAGGCTCAACTAACGAAGAAGTTTGCGTTCGAAACCTTGCCACAAATCCCCTTGTCCTTGAGGAGATTCAAAAACTCTGAGCTCTTCTCCATGGTGATGTGGATCACCGACCTCACCTCAAACACCCAGGTGAATGCTTGGCTAAGCAACAATCACCGAATGCGTATCCCACGAAGAGTTCTACGCTCCCAATTCAGTGAAACAGAGAATAAAACCTATTTTTTTTTACTGGCCAGACTAGGTGTCCCGGTAGCTCCATATCCAGCTATGTAGGATGCAGGATGGAAACATAGCGTTCTGAAGCTGCTCATTCTTGGTGTGGTATTTCTTCTACCACCTACATTCACACTGTCATTTTACCTTTATTTCCACAAGACGCACGGACGAAAAGGGCAAAGCACTCCCTGTGTACCAGTGGACTATGAGCCTACCAAGGCACGAATCCTACTATAACTTTAACCGAGATTTCATTGGTCCGACATTAGAGATCATTTATGGTGTTTGTGAGTGAGTGCCAAGGGCTATGAGGGACTATGTGGTACAGGAGCAACTTTGCGATGTTTTTCAGTTGACGCAAGGGCTTGTGGTATGAATCTTCGGGTTTTTTGCCAAACTCTTT
This sequence comes from Wollemia nobilis, assembly GCA_028583015.1. NCBI lineage: Eukaryota > Viridiplantae > Streptophyta > Pinopsida > Araucariales > Araucariaceae > Wollemia > Wollemia nobilis. The sequence goes on from JAQPPZ010005622.1 coordinate 118,505, forward strand.
TTGTTGTTGTACTATACAATCGAGTACCTGTTTGCCCTCGAAGTCACCCGCTAGTGTGACTTTGCAGACGATATGTACGACAAGGGACGAAAAAGGCAGCATACCTGTCCCTGGCCTATCGAGCTCGATGCCATCAAAGTGATAGAAAACAAGCATAACACCTATTTGGCAGTTACTCTGTATGAATTTGGTCTTATTGACCTACTCAAGTGGTTGAAATATGACCCCCTAAATATCTTTAGGGATAAAATTTCAATGAGCAAATTCCACCACTGCCCTCACTCAAACATCGAGAAGCAGTGCAATAACCTGTTCGGGCTGGACCTCGAGTGGCACATAGAAAGAATGGTCTCCTTCCCCCTGTGGCATGACTTCTACATCATGATTACAATCCAGGGCAGTATTCGGAGCAAGACCCCAACGATTGAGTGTTTCAAGTAGTGAAAGATAAAGTCCCACACTGGTTAGATGAGATCGCCAACTGGTGGATCATGAGGGTCTACCATAGAAAAGAAGCATCTAACCCAACGCTGCAAATAGATCAGAAATTCTTTGAGCTATTCGACAGATATTATGACTCCTACTAGCCAATCTTCTTTGGCAACATTGTGCCTAGAAGTATTGAGAGTACCAGTAGGGTTGAAGATGCGTCGATGATACCATAGCAACAAGCTAGTCAGGCACCCTTGTCGGCAACAAGGGTAAGCAGCCACTTCTATAACAAAAGGCCGCTCTAGAGAAGAGAAGCTCTCCCGCTACACCTGCACCCCATAACGTCGCGAAGAGACCTTATACTATTATAATCCACTCCTCTGGCACAAACCCTCCGGTAGCATCATCAGGAGCCATAGGAGGGAGTGCAACAGAAGTATACACTTTAGAGTAGCAAGTGCAGCATATCCAGTAGCAGCAGTAGGCGCAACTCGAAGTACCATTTATCAATCTAGAGGATGAGGCATTAGACAAAGAGGGAGAATCAAGTTCAATAACGCAATAGTTCACCATGTCAGCTCTAGAGACGTCCAAGCCCACAGGTGCATCTTCTGTTCCTCTCTTTTTCTCATCTGCCCTCTAGAAACCCCTCTTCCTAGCATTGAAACCCTATTGTGTACTCAGATCGCATTCAGCATCCCTGCTATAGTCATCCCAAACCCCCTATTTCAGTCTCAGTCTTTTTCTATCCTACCTGTAGTTTCATAGTCATTTGAAACCTTCACGATAGTCTCCAATGCCTTCACCTTCCCGGTGACTTCTGTTCCTACCCCCAAGGTTTAGTGCATTCAGCTACAACATCTACTGCAACAGTGAGTCTTGGCTAGCCTTTACCTGTCCCCCTTCCTTAGTCATCATCGCAGTATCCTCCATGCAAACTCCTCCTGAACCTAGCATTCTGGCCATAGCCATGCAAACCCTGACACCTCCCAAGGTCACTGCAGTCGCCACTCCAACTATTCCAATCATGCCTATCGAATCAAACCCTCAACGGGTTCTATTCCCCTTTACCCCACTCTTTGGAGTATAGGAACCTATGGAGCTGGATTTCTGCCAAGAGGACCCAATGGCGGAAAGCATTCACAAGGCATAGTAGAATTCCTCGACCTGGCTCAAAGGCCAAAAAAGAAAGAATACGCAAGCACTAGCTCCACTAGAGAAGAGGGTCATGTTTGATCCTTAGAATAAGGTCCAAAAGTCGTTGGAAGAGATGAAACCAGCAGATTATTCTTATCGCCATACAGTGGAATATTTGAAGACTATCGATCCTACGAAAAAGACCAGAAATATCCATGTTGAGGCCATATCCCTCTACCTCCAGGTGGAGAATTTTAAAAATCATTGCTATGATGCTAAGGCCAAAAATATACAGCTTGAAGAGACCCTAGCGCTCACGAGGGGGCAACTTGAGGAGGAGTAGTTGCAGCAACGAATAATCGATTTGGAGCAAGAGATGGAAAACTGCAAGAAAGATTTTTAGGAATGCCTCAAGGTTCAGGAAGAGGCAAAGGCTGCAAGTGTTGGATGCTTAAATTCAGGAGCTAAAAGCTAGATTGACAAAAAAAGCAAAAGCCCATAGAGGTCCTATCAAAGGATCGTGTCAAGGAGGTGCGCAACAGATTCCTAGGCAACTTCAAAATCAGAGCACGAAGGGCAACTGCACTCTTGACGTTCATCTAGAATGCCAAGGATTTGGTTTCCCATGACGCTTCCATTGTAGAGGAGGCCGAGGCAGATACTGACCAATGGCTAGAGCTGGCCATGAAAGCACAAACCCTAGACAAATAGGGCATCCAGCTTACCCCAATTTGTGACCTTGCTCGGTCATGGGTAACTATGGGTATAACGCTAAGATATTTCTTCAAGAAGGCCAAGGTGGCCCGAAAGGCCTGAGATCTAATGGATATGTTTGAGAGAGAAAGAAAGCTTTCTCTAATGTACTTTGAGACTCTGATGCAGAACGGTTTCCCGAGCTTCACCGATGAGACGAACCGTATTTTGATAGAAGAAGAGCTACAATCAGTCTAAACTCCTTTGAAAATAATCCTTCAAAAATTGACAGTTGGGAGGAGCCCATTACTGAGATTCAGGTGATGCAATATACAGCCAAATTCATGCTGATGGAAGCTTGTCTTGTCAACCTCAACGAGAGATTTAATTATGCTAACGTTCGCCAGCTTGAAAGATTCGGGTACCTGATTTGGGAACTGCAAAAGCATGAGGCAATAAACCAATATGATTGGGGCCTTGTCCAAGTGATCTAAGACCACATTCAGGATGAGTTCATGCCACCCAAGCCTCCTCAATAGCAAGGAGAGATCCAGGTGCAAGAAGAAATCCAGGCGCAAGGAGAATTTCAGGTGCAGGAATAAATTCATGCGGAGGTTCACGCTCAGGAAGAAGGTCAAGGCGAAAGCCATGGACCCCAACAAGATGCAAAGCAAGAGCCTTAGGATGAAGGATATGAGCACTAGGACAAGGTGCCAGGGCATGATCAAGAGCAGCATAATGAGCACCAGGAAGAGGAGGAAGAAGGACAACAAGAATCGAGGGAAGAGTTTTCTGCTACCGAGAGCATTCAGAAAGTGATATTAATGATGAATCTGAGCCCAATGGATGAGGCCTGGGATTTCGACATTGAGGCGAGCTCAATTTCACTGCGAGTCGCCAAAGATGTTGTCAATTTTACAACATGGTGTATATTTTGCTGTCCAGTAATTTATGCTCCCCAAATGCTCTGTTCTTGTTATTTGAATGTATTTTTCTCTCTTGATTTTTACTGTCAAACTCTTTCTACAACACCTGAAGTAGTGTGCAATTGTTTATATCTACTGACCATGCAGGAAAATCATCTTTTGGACAACGATGGTGTTTCACGCCCACTCCCCTGATGCATTTTGGCCCCAAGGAGAAGGAAGAGCACAACCCTGTCTTAGGATAAAAAATAGATAAGCTCGACTTCAAGGAACGCACTACCAGTAGGGTGCAATGCCTTTGCGCACTGCCAACCAGGCGCAACTCCTTTGCGCTCTTCCTCAGGAGCGCAACATCGATTGACCAGTTAGCATGCAAAACCTAGTTTTAGCGAAAAAGGACTAAGTATTGATGAAGATGTTGCGCAAGTTTCTCCAAGCGTAAAGTTGTCGTGCACCATATTTTGTGTGCAAGGCCTGTTGAACAGTCAAAGCATAGTTGGCAGGGCTATTGTGCACCACGTTTCATGCACAAGGTGATTTCCCACCCAGCACCTACGCTTCGTTTGTTGACTATTCCAACTTGGCACATCTCCCAAGTCAAAGATGTTGTCTCCCAAGTCAAAGATGTTGTGCACTACAATACAAGCGCAAGGCACTTGTGCTTCACTCCTTTGTGCTTTGCCTATTGACTATTCAACCTATCACTATTTCCAATGCATCCAAGCATGATGCTCTCTTTCTCTTGCGCAAGGCCAATTCACAATCAGTTGGTACACTTTAGTGTTTGACTTTTCAACAAGGATGCATCTCCCAATGCCCATAATGTTGTGCACCACCTCTCCAGCACATGGTATTTGTGGACCATTCTAGAGTGCTTGAGTATTTGAATTTTCATCCCCAGCGCTCCTCCCAATACCTAGACTATTACGCTTCTTTTCTGTTGTGCAAGGCATTTGCACTCCATGCTTGCGCGCTTCACCTACTAACTTTTCAATGCTTGCACCACTCCCGAGGCCGCATACACTTGCACTCCTTTTCTCCTATGCAAGGCCTTGCGCTCCTTTTCTATTGCACCAAGCAGTTGCGCAATGGGTTAGATTAGCTGTGCTTCACCTTCGAACCTTTCAACTTTGGCACTAGTCTTTCCCAGAAGCGCTCCACATCAGCAAGTTAAGGTGCATCCTTATCCGTCCAAGCGCAGCCATTCTGAGAAGTTTCCAGATTGGACGTTTCGGGATTTCAAGCCTATCTTCCAAGGAAGCGGTCCCTGTGACTGAGGAGGCAGCACCAGCAAGCCAAGCCTATCAGGGTTTTGAAGGAGTTCAACTACATTTTCAAAGAGTCATCAGTCCCAACCATGCTTGATTAATGTTTCATGACTATACTCTCCTGTAACTCTTATCTTGGCTACCGCCACCATGTTTTGTAGGTGTGCATTTAATATTCAAGCGATAGAATTTGCTATATAAGCCTACTATATTATTGTAAAAATGATGGATGTTTGCTAGAAGCTTGATGTAATCCGAATTCTGCTATCAATACAACTGATGTCTGGTTCTAACTCTGGACTTCTATTTTGTGTGTATGTCTTCTATTGATTATCTTCTATTAATTCTTTTTTTTATCTGTAGGCTTGAATTCTAGTATTTGTATTTAGCTTATGATAAAAATGCGAACCCTGGAGTAGCCCTGGAGATTATGCATATTAGATGTTTAGTTTTAATTTTTATTAGTTGTCTATATTTGAGGGCTATTTGATTCGATGTGCATTAGAGTTATCGTGTTGTTAGTCCATCACCCCTATTTTATCTGGCCTATGGCCATATTTCCCATCCATTTTGGTCATTTCTCATTCCTTTCTAGTTCCTTAATCTCAAATCCCCCCCAGTTAGAATAGCAAGGGAACCAACAACCCATCTCTGGATATTGGCATGGGAGGCATCTCTTCCTCTTGGCCTTTCAATTTTCGTTGGGTCTAAGGCGCACGAATAAACAAAACCTTACCGAAGCCAGATCTCTTACCAACAAGCTGAAACCGAGTTTTTTTACCCTTAAACGTAACTGTTGGGTGGCTATTAGATTCTTCAAAACTAAATAAGTTTGGATTTGGGATGCAGTTTTTATTGTTGTTGCCAATTTGATCTCAGCTTGTCTCTACTCACTCTCCAACTAGAAATAGCAAAAATGAGGGATTTTGAAAAAAACTTTCTATGCCATTTTTCTATACCCATGTGCAGACGGCCAAGTTTTTTCTTAGGATCTAACAAAAAATTGCAAGTCTCTAGTACTCAAAAAGGGTTCAAAAAACTCAACTGAATTTGAAAAACTTACGAGTCTATGCCCGAGTGAGTTGGCAAGACCGACTCAGACCCAGACTTGTCGAGTTTTGCTGCTATGATTCATGTTGTAGTTACGAAAATCCCGATTTAATCACCAATCCAATCCAATTTTAATCAAATCAGCAAAGTTGCCAATTTGAATTGCATTGGCATCCCAAATTTTTCAAAAAAATTATGATATGCATGAAAACAACTCAAAACAAAAAATTGCATTTTATTTCTTTGTTTTTTTGGTCGATTTTCCCTTTTTTTTTTGCCAAATTTTCTCTTTTTTTTGTCGATTACCGATTTTTACCAATTTTTTTTCCATGTCGATTGCCATCCGATTCCTATTTTCTCAACTATGTCATATCATCAGACAGGTTTCTTACAAAAATGTAGTTAAAGTTATTTTTTTCTTAAATATTTAGCTGGTTCAATTTCCTATACATAGAAAGGGGTATTTTTTTGACTATGTGCTAGATATGAGTAGTCTATGACACTTTCCAGTGGCAAACTAACAACATAATAAGAGTAAAAAAATAGTAGGTGGATCTTGATATGCCATCAGATTCTAAGAATAGAAAACAACTATACAAATTTGATCGCGTCTCTTGGCTCTGATTACTGCTATAAACAAGAGAGCAGACAAGATTCTTAAGGTGCATTCTCCACACAAGCATAGACAATCCTATTAAAATAAAGTGACTTTTAAGGGACATTGAATTTTTGATAAAGCAGGCCCCAACTTAGTTCTTCTCTCTCTATATAACTCAAGCCCCAACAGAAAGTATACAAGAATCATTAACAAAACATATGGATTAGATTATATATCTATTAGGAGTGGGATTTTAATGGATCTTTTTGTACATATATGCATCCAAATGGATTTAAAATCCTATGATCCTATCAGTTCAAGCTTTAAATTGCTTGAACAAGCTAGGGATATCTATCTACAGCCTAAGTTACTAGGTTCGAGCTCATTTTCAAGTTCGGTAAGGATAAAAATTAAAAACAATATCATTGAGAAAATCAGCCATAAAATTCGTCATGGAATTAAAAAAATAGATATAAATATTTATACTTTTTTAAATGTATAAAATAAATAGAATGACTCTTAGGTGACATTAAATTTTTGATAAAGTGGGCCACAATTTAGTGCTTGTCTCTCTATATAGCCAGAACTCAAACCCCAATAGAAAGTATACAAGAATCAATAACAAAACATTAGGATTAGATTATATATCTGTTAGGAGTGGAATTTAATTGAGCTTACTCGTCTCTTGTTATTTACATGTATGCATCCAAATGGATTTAAAATTATCATCTCAAGCTCTAAACTGCTTTAGCAAGTTAGGGATCTCTATCTACAACCTAAGTTATCAGGCTCGGGCTTGTTTTCAAGTTTGGAAAGGATAAAAGTAGAAAAAATTATCATTGAGAAAATCAGCCATAAAAATTGTCAGGGATTTTTTTTTTCAATGGGTTATATGGGATTGAAATGGGGCCCACCTGTATTACATCATCACCACATGTATCGTTTGGCAAGATTCAAACTTGGATCTCCTCCTTGAAATGTTGAGAAATCTAATTGGTTGAGCTAATGCCACTTGAATTTTGTCTGGAATTTTAAAAAAATAGAAATAAATATTTTTACTATTTTAAATGTATAAAATAAAGAGAATAATGTATATATGCCCAAGGGGTTTGGGACAAGTAGTAGGGATTAAAGAGTTTCACACTATAAACCAATATTCCAATCTCATGGACAAACCTTAACATTGTCTAAGGAGATTGGGACAAGCAGTGGGAAGCCAAGAGTTTCACACCATAAACCAAGGTTTCAATCCCATAGGTGAACCTTAAAATTTATCAAATGGTATGAGATCAAGTTGTTAATTAGGACTTCCGATGCAAAAACCTAGGGCCAGATGTTTCTCTTGATATATGCTTAGCTGTCAAAAATGTTATCGTAAAATACTACTATGTGATTTGTTGAAATACCTTAGTAACATTTATGATGTAATATGAATGGACCTCATTTCAATCCCATATAATCAATTATATATACACACACAATAATGTATGCAATTCTTCACGTTTCTTATAGGAATAAGATTGACTTGCACATGCCTTGATGAAATGAAATGTAATATTTTTAAATTTGTGCACAAGATATTCATTAGGATCTTGCAAATGCATCTATGAATGAGTCACCTTAAGATCATTTTGTCTCATTGAGATTATCTTAACTTTTCCCTTGGTTGTTTTTTTTCAACCTTTAGTTTTGTAGATGTGGGAATGAGTTTCATGATAAATCAATTTTTCAAAAAAAAAAATATTTGCCATTGGCTAATAGTTTTCCAACAACATCTATTGAATTTATTCATCTAAAGTAGATAGTCATCAAAATTTGAGGATTTTTGATAAAATTCATTGAATCTGGTAACAGACTATGACAACTGTTTCTGATTGATATAATTTTAGGGAATATCCTTCCAATAATGCAGATATTAGTGGCTTCAGCTATCATTCTCATTCTTACTTAGGACTTCTTGTGTACATCATTAGTTCCAACTCCCAGGAAGACTTATCTTTCTAGCCTTTGCTTTACAAGTTATGGGCAGATAACTTATTGTCTAACAACATTTTTCCAAGGAAAAATGTTTTGTTGTCCTATCGTCAAACTGTTTAGCATCAGCCACAACTCTTTTTTTCATTCTAGATATCCATGTCATGTTGTTCAAAAGCACAACTTGTTCCATTGTTCTGTAAATTAAGATCTCCTTTGCTTAAAACTGAACTTCCCTTTCATAAGGGGTTGCAACGCTGTGGATTTGTACCTTCTATAGAAGCGTTCTCGCTATAATATGGTCCTTATACTGGTTGGTATAGTTTGGGTATTTGCTCATAGAAAAAGCTTCACTTGTGGAAAATTTGTTTGATGTGTTCTATGGTATTTAATCACTAACCTAGAAACCTCTTTCAGATGGAAGAGTTCTTTTTTGGAGAAAGGATTTTGACAAAGAAACCTGCTTACTACCAGACCCTTGAGAAGATAGATGTAGGTTTACCCCAGAATTGATTTGGGAAATCAGAGGTGCAGGTGAGATTTTTACTAAAATTTGAAGTTCGATTGAAGGGCCTTTATGTAAATATTCCTATATGTTAAAGAGGAATCAGAGCTTGCATATGATTGTCTGTCAGATCTCATAGTATCTCCAGTTCATCAGGTAGTTGTGGGTTTGGTCCATCCTTCTCATGGAATATCCATGCGATTCCCTAGATTTATTCGTCAACGCATCGATAAAAATGTAGAAGATAGCAACACCTCTTTTGATATAGCAGACTTATTTCACCGTCAGACACTCAAGTTGGACTTTTCCATTTATGGTTAGAAGTCAGAGCAGTAAATATTGTTTTTATTGTATAATCAATTGGTTATGTTTGATTCAATGGATGATAGGAACTTAAGCTAACATGGAAGAGCTGATGGGGGCAAGGTAAGATGAAGCTTACCATATTGATTCTTTGAGACATTTATGTGAAGGTTTATACAAGTTAATGATTGACACTAAGCATAAATGGAGTTTTTTTTGTTATGAATGGTCTGTTGCGAGAGCATTCCTAAACAAGAAATGTGTCCAAAGGGATCAAGAACATGTATACACTTCAAAATTCAAAGTTGATTACCATTTGCACTAAGTGGAGAGCCTTGCTATGCACTAATTGGTGAGCTAGCATAGGGGATGAATTATACCAAGTTTGGTTTGTTAGAGTTGATGAATAACTCATTTTTTGTCTTAAGTAATTAATTTGTAGTAACATGAGACTTTGACTAACTAGATCAATCATGGGGCTCTTACCTTTTGATGGGACAAGATTGGATACTGTAATTTATTTGAATTCATCCTCTTGATGCACCCATGTAGTGGTTTGTTCATTTCTCTTTCCTTTAGCACTTCTTCGATGGTACATGATTCAATCATGTATTCATAAGCTTGTGTATTTGTACCTACACAAAGAGAGTTTTAGGATCAAAAATTAAAATTTTATTTGTTGAGTGATTCACTTGTAAAATTGGAGTGATTTATTGTAATTTTAGGGTGATTTTCTAGCAAGAATCAATTTTGTTAAATGTTGTAAACAAAACGCTTTGTCTAAAAATACAAAAAATTACTTGCAATTTTTTAGCAAATTGCTTACAATCTTGATTTTGTTTTTGTAAGAAAAAAGGGATCCAAGCATATCATAGAGAATGAATCATTTTTATATTGGAATGAATCACCTTCCTATAAGGGAGATAGGAAGAATCTTATCTTTCTTAGTGAATTATTTTAAAAATCTTAAGTGAATTATTCATCGAATCTATCTAAGATGATGTTAGAGCAAATTGCTTTTTTTGTTAAGCAAATAATTTGCTACTTTATCATTAGAAAAAATGGCTTAAAATATGCTTTAAGTGGTTTTTATCCATGCTAGATGGACATACAAGTTATTATTTGATTTTTAAATATGTTCAAATGTCATTAGAGTCATTTTCTTTGTAAACATTTTAAATTTATAAATTTTGTTAGAGTCTCCATTCACAAAGTAAATATAATTCAAGCACAAATAACAAAAAAATGATCAATTTTCAAGTGAAATTGAGATTAGAACTGAACAATTTAGTCCCTACCCTCGACAAATCACTTTGGATTTAACCTATAAAATGGCAAATATTCTTGAGTGAATCACTTGGCAATTCCAAACAAATTGCTCGCATTGAATGCCTTAGTGATTTTCAAGTCTTTCAATCAAAATAGAGTGAATCACACTAAATTGTAGAGCAAATTGCTTGCTAATATTGACTTAGCAATTTTTTTTTCCAATTTTGAGCCAATCACTTTGTTTGTAAAGGATGTATTTTTGGCATGGAAATTGAGAATTTTAATACAAATATGAGAAAAATGAGGGTGGTCCCACTAGGCATGCTAGAAAATGTGTTGAATGAGGGAATTACCTTGACTTCTAATTAAGATTTTGTAATACCCAGGTGTTTTAGGTGAGTTGGAGAGAAGAGGGGAAATCCTCCAAGAGAGGTCCTAGGTTCAAATCTCCACCCTACCAAAAAGCTGAATTAGATATCCAAAATCCAATTGATAATGTTGTTGCGGGTAGGGTTGGGTACGACTCCCGGGTGACTTTGACAGTGTAGAACCTCCTGTTCATGGTCTCTCAGACCAAGGCAGCCCCGCAAGGGGTTTTTCGCTTTAATAAAAAAAATTAAGATTTTGTAACACCAATTTGAGTTTCAACAAGGTTGGATAGGATTGCCAGTGGCTTCTATAACCTCTAGATTTAGAATGGCCCCCACATTGTCCTTACATAAAACTCGTATACTATTCTAAACTAATTTACATGAAAATAAATTGTCGAAAGGGAAAATGTAGAAATAAAATTGTTTGGAATTGTTGGGCTTCAAAAATACCAACTTAATTCTCATCCCTAATTTTCAAAAGCTGGCCAAAATTGAGTGACTAGGTGATTTTAGGAAGAGGTATTAAGTCTGGAAGCAAAAGTCTTGAAGAAGTCATTTCAAAGCAAAAGGGGAAGTCTTGAAAACACAACTCCAATTTCAAGAGAGTTTTCATGGTCATTAAAGGGGTAAGTCTAAGTCTTATAGTATTGCATTTCAACCTTCATGAGTCCATCCATTTTCATCCTTTCATTAGTAAGGTGATCATTTCCATATCATCAAGCCATATTATATTTAATATTTCAATCGTCTCTAGGCTACCTTCATTATATAGCCCATGCCTTTTAAAATATGTAATCAGTCCATAAACATTTCCATATCCATAGTCCCATTTAATCCATATCATCTAAGACCGCATAAAAATTGCATAACCCTTTAAAAAAACATATTATAAGGTCAAAAATCATGAGGTATCCCTAAGTTAGACCACACCCGAAAATATTTTCCAAGTCTACCTTGATTAAATTTCCCTAAGTCTAAATTCCTAAGTCCACTTAGACATTCGCTTTATTTTTTCTAAGTCATTTACTAAGGCTAAAAACAACCATTATTCTCTATCGCCCCTTCGAAACCCCCTTCACTGATCTAATTCACGACTACGATAAGCCATCGACGATAGACTTAACCTGGCAAAACATTATCGCTCATCTAAGCACCCTATTATCGATTCAATCCATGAAAAAAGTTATCCTTCAGTGATAAGCCTAAGTCAAAAAATGCATTTTTGCTTGTCCAAACCCTTCGTCATTGATCCATATTTGATAGAAAATTTTGATCAAAGATCGCGTAAATTCAGACACAAAACAAAGTCCGTCATCGCTCTTACAAAATTTTCATCACCAATTCATCAACAACTGCTCAATATCATCCATGATAGCAATTCTTAAGTCTAAAGCAAGGGTCTTACCATCATCATCTTAGTTAGTCCCCCTCCCACCATAAATTTGGTCAAGTTAAGTTGTTTTAAAGTTAGAGTTATACGCCTAAAGTCTCTATCGTTGATCCATCCATAGCCGGAGTAATTCATAAATGATAGTCCAAAATCCACATAAGTCTTCATCGCTCATCCAAGCCTATCATCATCGATCCACCACCACTCCATCAACAATAGTCAAATTCATCAATGATGCTTCAACCCTGGGTCACATAGTTTATTGTTTGGTTGTCATCTGCCTAAGTCGTAAGTATAAGTTTTAGCATAAATCTTAGCTCCAAGACCTAGTTAGTCTATTGCTGATCAATAGAGTCTATTGCTAATCATTAGCAATGCCTTTTCTTTATCAGTGATTGCAAAATTACTCAGTTTGACTTTGTTATCCTTTGTCGCTCTTAGAAAAATCCTATCACTGATCCATCAACGATGATGAAGTTTCATCAATGATAGAATATTTTACATCAACTAAAGGATCAGTTTAGCATTGTCCTAGGTCTTCCCCCTCTTATCAAAAATCAAAAAAATATGTGTTTACTAAGTCACTAGCATAAGTCTATTCGAATATCTTATAGTCACCTTTCATCAATAGCAAGCCGCTTTCGCTCATCCATCAATGATAGCATGAACTCATCAATAAATGAGTTTGGCCATCTCCCTCAAAAATGCTTTGTCACCAATTTATTAGCAACATCCCTAGATGATCAACAACAATGTATTCCTCATACATCTCCATTGCTCATTAATAACATTCATCAGTGATACATTAGCGACAGATCAAGGAGAAGAGTGAATGGAGCATCAACAGTTCAGATCATTCCTAGAGAAGATCAACAACATGTATTTGACTTGGGAGAGCATGTGGCACTATTCAAAGACTAATAAAAGGCATGAAGTGTTGGATAGCCCAAGAGCCAAAAGCAACAAAAATAAAAGGGTTTCTCAAGATGAACATATCTCTTTAACGTAAATGAAGATCGACAAATCACTCATGGCAAGTTTCAAAACTATGATGGCAATAAAAGTATGGGAGCTTGAGCAAACACAGAAAGAGCACCATACACTTGAAGATGTTCATAAGACAAACAATGAAGCCTAGCGGATTCAAAGATTGCTCAAAGGAAGAAATATCAAACCATGTGAGTAAAATCCATACATGAGTCAAAGATAACAAAGTTTGTACTAAGAAATACAAGCTTATGGATCGAGCAGCTCAAAGGATAGACTCAATGCAGGTTCAAGATATCCATATCCATTCGTATCTATAGAATATGATGCTGCCACCATCAACTAACAAAATGGATGACCTCAACATGGTTCTATATGAAGGCAGTCGGCAAATTAAAGGATTCAGTAGCAACAATGGGCCAGAGCGTGCAAAAGGTTAATGATAGTAAAATAACATAAGCAATATGAAAGGTTCTTATTTTCCATCACTAAAAGACACAAAAGATGTAGTAAAGAGAATAAAAGGTTGAAGTCTCAACATAGAGTCAACTTTGGAAAGATAGCAGTGCCTCGACTGAATATAGTTACAAAGGTTTCACCCCGACGAAGTATAGTTATGGAGGTACCCCTTTATTGTCATTCCTCTCAATAAGAATACCTTCATTTATCATTTTCCATTTTTTCTTTCCTCTCATTCATATTTATCCTCTTCTTTTTGGGTATTCTCTCTTGATCACTATCACAGTCTACTCCATAAAGTGCCATCTCACCACCATTATCTGTAGTCTTTGGAACGCGCTTTCTGCGTTCGTTAGTAAATTAAGAACACTATATTCAATGCGAAGATAAGACAATAACAAAATTACACACAGCCGAAATGAATTTAAGTAAATGGGAATCGATCGCCACTCAGGGAGGGCACGTCCCCGCCGTGAAGGCAAATTCGAGAATGCAGAGAATAAAATAAAAATCGATGATAATTATCCAAAGTCTAATCTACTTATATATATGAATAAATGAACTCTTGGAATACCTAGCCGACGGCTAGGTTTGGAGTGTAACATGACTCCCCTCCTCGGAAAGCTTTGTCCTCAAAGCTGGAAATGTCTGGAGAATACTGTCAGGTTCCCATGTGGCATCCTCCTCTGGTAAATCTTGCCATTTGATGAGAAATTCTTGAATCTGACGTGATCTCAGTCTTCGTATTCTATGTTGTAGTATATCTTCAGGTTGGAGATGTATGCGTCCTTCCTCATCGAGCACTGGTAATTCTGATTGACCTTGCACTTTCTGGCCAATTACTTTTTTGAGACATGAAACATGAAATACCGGGTGTATTCGTGATGATGACGGTAGCTCTAACTGATAGGCGACTTCTCCAATGCGACGCACAATTTGGTAGGGACCATAGAATCGGGGAGCCAACTTTTGGCTGGATTTTATCTTTAATGATGATTGTTTGTAAGGTTGCAACCTTAGGAAAACCCAATCACCCATATTAAAAGTTCTTTCTGATCGGTGCAAGTCTTGCTGTTGTTTCATACGATTTTGTGCTTGGACTAAATTTTCTTTGAGGATGGTGAGAGTAGACTGCCTTTGTTCGAACCAATCATCCACTTTGGCTACTTTGGATGATCCTTGCACGTAATCTGCGACGGTAGGAGGCTTGGTGCCATACAATGCTTCAAATGGAGACATCTTAATTGAGTAATGGTAAGAAGTGTTGTACCACCATTCTGCCAATGCTAACCACTGGCTCCATTGATGTTGTTTATCTTGAGCGAAACATCTTAAGTATGTACCCAAACATTTGTTAACCACTTCTGTTTGACCATCTGTCTGGGGATGGTAAGCTGAGGACATGCTCAATTTGGTACCACTAAGTCGAAATACTTCTCGCCAAAAGTTACTAGTGAAGATGGGATCTCTATCACTTACAATATTTTTTGGCATACCATGTAATTTGAAAATTGAATCCATAAATACCTTTGCCACCTTGCTTGCGGAAAATGGATGTTGTAAAGCCTGAAAATGAGCGTATTTGGATAACCGGTCTACGACAACGAAGATAACTGTTCTGCCTTCTGATTTTGGAAGACCTTCAATAAAATCCATGGATATATGTTCCCACTGGCGTTCCGGGATAGGTAATGGTTGTAACAATCCTGGTGATTTGACTGTTTCTCCTTTATTGCGTTGGCAAACTTCACATTCTGCTACCCATTGTTTGACATCTGCTTTTAGTCCTTTCCAACAAAATGATTGTTTGACCCTTAAATATGTTTTCAAGAATCCTGAATGTCCTGCTGATGGAGAAGCGTGTGATTCGTCGAGGATCTTTGATTTGAGGGCTGAATTGGGTGGAATGTAAATGCGGTTCTTCTTCCGGAGGATTTCATCTTCATAAGAGAACAAAGGGTATTTAGAGGACCCTATAGATAATTCTTGAATTATCTGAGCAGTTTCGCTATTGGACAACCATTCATCTTGTAATTGATTCACCCATTGGGAGCAAGGACCTGAAATAGCGTTAATGACTACTTCATCTTCATATTTCCTGGACAGCGCATCGGCGGCTATATTTTCCTTCCCTTTCTTGTATTCGATAACGAAATCATAGCCCAACAGTTTGGTTAACCACTTATTTTGTTCCGGATAAGAAAACCTTTGCTCCAAAAAATGCTTGAGGCTACTATGATCTGTTTTTATAATGAAGCGGCTACTGATTAGGTAGTGTCTCCATTTTTCTACTGCATGAAGAATAGCCAACATTTCTTTTTCGTATGTTGATCTTCCCAAATTTTTCTCGGAAAGTTGTTTACTTTCAAATGCCAATGGATGACCTTCTTGCATTAATATAGCCCCAATTCCTGTTCCTGATGCATCACATTCGATAATAAATGGTTTGTGAAAATTGGGAGTCGCTAATACTGGAGTTGTACACATGGCTTTCTTAAGAGCTTCAAAGGCTTGAGTGGACTCTTCTGACCAACGAAAGGCATCCTTCTTTGTAAGTGCGGTGAGAGGTGCTGCAATCTTACCATAATTTTGTACAAACTTGCGATAGTAGCCGGTGAGACCCAAAAAACCACGAAGTTTCTTGATGGTTTTAGGTAAGGGCCACTCTTGAATTGCCTTAATCTTATTGGGATCGACTTTGACACCCTCATGTGAAACTATATGACCAAGATACTCGACTTCTTGAACACCAAATGAACATTTGGAACGTTTAACAAATAATTTTTCTTTGTGTAAAATGTGAAGGGCTTTATCCACATGATGTAAATGGTCCGTCCATGTTTTGTTGTATATGAGAATATCATCAAAAAAAACTAACACAAACTTACGGAGGAGTGGACGAAACACTTGGTTCATGAGACTTTGGAATGTGGATGGTGCATTAGTGAGACCAAAAGGCATGACCAAAAATTCGTAATGACCTTCATGAGTACGAAAGGCCGTTTTGGGAATATCTTCTTCTCTAACACGGATTTGGTGAAAGCCAGAGCGAAGGTCTAATTTTGTAAAAAAATTTGCCCCATGCAACTCATCTAATAGGTCATCTATGACAGGGATAGGAAATTTGTCCTTGATAGTGAGTTTATTGAGAGAACGAAAGTCAGGACACATACGCCAAGAGTTATCTTTTCGTCTAGCCAGGACTACAGGTGAGGAATAAGGGCTAGTGCTATGACGAATGACTCCATGATCCAACAAATCCTGAACGATCTGTTCGATTTCTGTCTTTTGTGGTTGAGGATAGCGATAAGGACGACTGTTAGGTGGGACACTCCCTGGCATCAAATGGATGGCATGATCATGAGATCGTTTAGGTGGTAATCCTTGAGGTTCTTGGAAAACCTCTTCGTAATGTGTTATGATATCTTGTAACTCAGGTGCAATAATATCCGAAGTTGTTGAAGATTGTTTTTCCAAACAATTAATTTGAGCTATAAACCCATATCCACCCTTTTTTAACATCTTCTCCATACTATGAGAGCTCACCATTTGGGATGGAGGAGTAGTAATGCCTTGTAAGCGAATGACTCGTCCATTTTCCTTCCATTCCACAAATAATTTTTTGAAGTTGAAGCTAACTGTGTCTAATGTTTCCAACCATTCAACTCCCAAAATGACATCAGAGTTCCCTAAATTCATGACAAAAAGGGATCCTAACCAGGTATAAGTTCCCATATTTATGGAAACTTGAGATGTGCGACCAACACATTGTGCGTTCACCCCGTTGGCCACTAGAACCTGGAATTTGTCTTTGTTGGAAGAGTTAATGAATAAATTCAAAGCTTTTGTTGTTTTGATGTCGATAAAATTGTGGGTGCTACCAGAATCAATTAGCACATTCACCTTTTTCTGGCGGAGAAAGCCTGGTACCTTGATGGTATGGTGGGCGGTTAAACCCATGAGAGCATGTACTGAAATCGCCATTGTATCCTCTTCTTTTTCATCTATAGTACATTGTAGGTCATCTGGCATAGGTTCTTCTGATTGGTAAGGTTCATCCTCTTCTCCTTCACATTGATCACCTTCAATATGAAAGTTTTGTTTTTGGGCACATGCTTGTTCCCTGGGGTGATGAGTGCGACATTTATAGCAAAAATATCTTGATGGTTGATCATTTCTACGAAAGGAATTGTTGCGATATGAGGGACGACTATATGTTTCCCGCCGTGCAGACAACTGATGTCTCTTCTCGGCCAACTTGGCTATTCTTATACAACTGTTCAACAAGGTTGGATCGTGCATGTCTACCTCCACTCGAATACTTTCTTTCAAACCATTGCGAAAGGCACCTACCACCGTGTCGGGACCGAGGTCCAAAGTGTATGGTAGTAAACTGGTAAACTCCGAAACGAATTCACTAACTGACCCTTCTTGTTTAAGAGATAACAATCTTACTGTGTAGGATGATGTAGCTCCGTCGTCAAATCTTTCTAAAAAAGAGGTAGTGAATTTTCTCCAAGTAATAATAGCTTCATTCTCACGTTTAAGCCATACAAACCATTGGTAGGCCTCAGTGCCTAATTTTGATGCAGCGAAAGGAACTCTATCAATTTCCTTAATTTGATATAAGTCAAGGATGCCTTCCATTTTGGCTAACCAACCACGAGGATCATGACCTTCAAAAGTGGGCATATCTATTCATGGAAAATTAATATTAGGGCCTCTTGGTTGGTGATAACCCGTCTCCCTGTCTTGATTTTGGTTATACCGCTGTCTTTGATAGGGATCCCTGTAATTATCCGAATCACCTCGTTGTTGTTGCCAATCATCATTAGGATCGACATTTTCTTCATTCCTTTGGGCATGGGAGTGATTTTGGGGATTAGGATTGGGATTAGGCTGTTTTTGTGCTTTCACAAGGTCTTTTAGGAGGAGACTAATTTCGTCCATACCATCTAGTAAGAGTCGAAGAGAATCCCTATCGGAAATGGCTGAGTTACTTGAGTTTCCTTGTGTGATGTTTTCGTGAGTTGGAGAAGGATTAGTAGCCATAGGATCTACTAGTGGATGATGTGGATTATAACTACCAATTTTAAAAGGAGAAGGAGAATTTTTTGTACCTGGGCTTCGATTTGGTCTTCTTGCGTTGTTATTGGTCGTCTCCGAGCTTGATAATCGACCGTCAGCACCTTTGGACCACTTTTTGCTCATGCACTTGTTAACATAGCCCGCTTAGGATTCCGCTTCAACTGCCACAAATTTTGGTTGATTTTAGCAAAAAATTGGGATTCCGCTTGAAGTTTCGCTCCAACTGCGACGCGGAAATTTAATGTGTTTTTGCTGGCTCACCTCCTTAACCACAATTTTTTTGACGACTCTCAACGACTTTGACGGTTTTCAGCAATACACGACGCTACACGACAACTTGTGACGACTTTTGACGCGACACGACGGAACAGCTTTGACACCTGTGACGACACAACACCCAAAAACTACGAACGAGACGGACGCTAGACCGATAGAAGACACGAACGGACGCTAGACCGATAGAAGACACGAACGGACGGATGACGCGAACGGACGGATGACGGACGCGAACGGACGGATGACGGAATGGACGGATGACAGATAGAAGATGCGAACGGATGGATGACGCGAACGGACGGATGACAGATAGAAGATGCGAACGGATGAAGCACGACCTACGACAAAGCGACACGCGACCATGCACGAGTGACACACTGGAGACAGCGTCGGAGGAGCTCAACGTGTGACCGTAGTCACACTTGAGAAGGGGCGACTTAAGCCTTATAAACCACTAAACTTGCTTACCACAACACATGTGGGATAAACTGCGTAGCCAACACCCGCAACAATTTCTCCGCTGACGTCAGCCGGCGATTATAATTTAAAAAAACCTTAGTTGACTGTTTAATTAAAAAAATTCCTCGAATTTCTATTGGACGCCGCTGTGTGTGAAGAGCTCTGCTACGTTTTGATGTCCGGGCATTCGAAAAAATGGCTGCGAAGGAATTTACAGGGAATTTCCCGGTTTTGCGAATGATTTGCACCAATTTGCGTTTGGATGGGGATTGGGTTACGACAGCGGACGAACGGCGTGGCGACTGGAAGAGGTTACAGTGGCCGCCTGCTGCTGATGATGTCGATGGAAGACTACGGACGACGACGGGAAAACGATCTGCCAACGATGCGGATGGAGCGAGGAATCGCGCTTTGGACAACTGATACCACTTGGAACGCGCTTTCTACGTTCGTTAGTAAATTAAGAACACTATATTCAATGCGAAGATAAGACAATAACAAAATTACACACAGCCAAAATGAATTTAAGTAAATGGGAATCGATCGCCACTCAGGGAGGGCACGTCCCCGCCGTGAAGGCAAATTCGAGAATGCAGAGAATAAAATAAAAATCGATGATAATTATCCAAAGTCTAATCTACTTATATATATGAATAAATGAACTCTTGGAATACCTAGCCGACGGCTAGGTTTGGAGTGTAACAGTCTTCCACGTCCATTATGTCCAACTATTCCCACCACCATCCATATTTTTTCCCATCTTGTTCCACCTCATTGTGTATTTTTCTTTTCTATCTTCATCATCATGGTAGGCCCTCCTTTTTTTCACCTCAAAACCATATTTGTATCAACCCTAGTTAAAGATCATCTAAGAACAAAAAGATAGATGATTGGGATAACAAGAACAAAGGAAATACACATAAATTACCTTTTGTACAGATTACAAAGCATGTTCAAGTGCTTGGCTCACCACTATTAAGAGTCCCCTTCAAACCAAAAGTTGTTAGAAATAAATAACCCAAGAAGATAAGTTGCAGTAATAGATAGATTAGTCTTGAGCAAAAAAATAGCCTTACAAGAGTCACGATAGTTGGCACCAACTGATTATTTTGTAACAAACTCAAGAAGCTAAAGTGACACAAGACCAAGGATAAAACACGTGGACATACCAAGACTAAGCATTTGCAACAAATTTTGGATAGCCTGGTTAAAAAAGGAGTAAAGGTAGCCAAGATTTATCATCAAGTAAATCATGTAGCAAGCTTATACGAGGTATTCTGAGTGCTTCATTTGGGTTATCATATCTCCTTTGTTTTTCTTTGTTTTAGTCATTTTCTTAAGCTCATCCCACCCTTGTGCAGGTATAGCCAAAATTTGAGCAGTCTGTTTGAGATCATTTCGAGGAGTTTTTCTAGAGAGCCAGAGTTCATATCACTACATTTAGGACAATAGATAGTAGTCCCCTATTACATAATTTGAATGGGGTGACTCATGTATTGTATTTATCATAAGACCTGAGTATTCTGCCAGGCTTAGTCATTGTAAACATTTCATTTGAATATAATACAAAATATTTGGTTCTCGCTTTCTAGCAAATTTTTTGTGCAATGTGTGTAAATTATCTTGTCTACATATTATATTATTTGAATCTATAGGCAATTTTTCTTCATTGATTTAAGAACCTATGTTGGTTGCGATATTTGAATGAATGTAGGTTTATCCATATTTCTTTCCCCTTCTATTCTTTTTTATGTGGATGATTAAAATTGCTAAGATAACCCAAATGGACAAGGCATCAATCTACTTTAATTGTTAAAATAATTTCATTGTATGCTTGGTCGATATTATTTTACAATTTATATTAATATGGTTGGGCTATTTGTTTAATGAATACTATTATAAGCTCATATTAGGGTGTCTAGACCTGGCCTATTTAGCTTTCAAGCTATCCTAGGATGAAGTGGTGAGTCTACCATAGCTCACATATGTGCTTGTTGTCTTTAAAGGATTTGAATAGCATGACAGACAGTAAGGATATTCAAATATTTCCACAACATTTTTATGACACCATTTTCGAGGAGGGACCTTTAAATTTTTTTTATTATCTTGTCCCCCCATGACATATTATTTTACTGGCTATTTATACTAACCCGTCAAACTTACGCCAACAATTTTCTAACATCGTTGTCAGAAAAAAACCTTCGTGTGTCATCTTCATCACTTTTATAGGGTTTATCTCCTACGACAATTTTTTTAACAAAACCAAAATTATCTAGAATTTTATTATTTTTCTCTGATAAACTGTAATTTTTTGAGAGTCTGTGTTTTTTGGAAATTTCCAAGCACATTTGAGAGATTGAAGGAATTTAACAATCAAGCAATCTTGGCCTGAGTGAGATTCTACTTGCAGCAAAAGTGTTGGCGACTTTGAACGAACCCAAAATAAGAAGAAGGATAATCAGACCTAGCACACACCAGACATAGTGGCAAATAGCTCTTCTTAGAATTTGAAGACCCATACCCAAAAAGCCCTAGTCCTTAAAAAAATTGTTTATCAGAATAGGGCATATTCTATTGGTAATAAGTCTGCTAAGAAGTCTATCTTTATGATTACTCTTGCTATTAGCATTCCTATGGTTATTATCCTTGTCATTCCAACCAAATTAAAACCTTCAAGTATGGAGGACTAATAGGTACAGGCCTTTTTGATTACCCCAGAATATACATCCCTTACCAGCCAAAGCCCATAAATATTTATCTAAATTCTAAGGCAACACTGTTGTCACTAGAGAAGAGCACATCAAAAGCTTCCTATATACATTAGATAGCCTACAAGTTGAACACGAGGATGTAGTTCTTAGAATGTGCCTACAAACATTAGAGAATGATGCAAGATACTGGTTTAATTATATTACAGTTGACTAGATTCTTGACTTCCAAACCATGGAAGGGGTATTTTTAAAAAAATATGGAGAAAGAAAGAATGAATAGTCCTTGCTAACAAAGTTTGAAACAGTAAATAAAAAGAAAAATGAGTCAGTAGAAGATTTTAATAGATGATTTTTCAAAACTAGAAATAAAATCCCCATAAACTTGAGACCCACTAATCCCAGGTCATATGTTTTTATAAGAATTCATTTTCTAGAGAATTCAGTTGAGTTAAGAAACATAGAACCAACACCATTGACGACTTCTGAGTCAAGCTCCAATCAACTAGATAGGAAGCCTAAGAAAGTTGGGTTCTCAATGTTGAAAAAGGTTGAGGTAGATCCCCTAGAGGAATTATTCAGCCAATTTATCGAAATGTTTAATACAATCAATAATAGGCTATCCAAAATTGAGAGGGATAAATTTACACATAATGAGCAACCTACCCAAGTGCAATCTGATAACATATCCCAATTTTGGAGAAATTTTAATAGAAACTGGGCAAGAAATAATGGGGAAGAAGGAAGTAAAAATGGAAATAATGGCTAGAAAAGGAGAGAAGGGCCAAAAGACATGGATGTAGTCCCAAATCCCATGGCCACTACAAATACAGTTTCTGACTTCCTATACCATTATAGCGAATGTAACGAACGCATCACATAACCCAATTTCCTACTGTATCTATATGAGTGCACATCCTAATGATAATATGGAGGAAGAATCATATGAGGAAATAAAAATAAATGCTTGTTGGACTAAATAAGATGAGGAAAGGAAAATACAGTTTGAAAATGAAATGAATGAATTGCCTGATTCAGAAAAGAACCCAGATCTATGGTCCTTGAGAATGTGGAAATCCTAAAAAGACCTCAAGAGAGTAGGTATGAAATAATGAAAGAAGACAAAATTACTCTAACTACTGAAGAAATTAAAACCCTAGAAAGAATGCATGCTATCAACTTGAAAAGTAGAACAATACCGGATAAGGCTAAATATGACAAGGTTGATACAAACCAACACAACCAAAATAGAAATAAAATTACCAAGAAACTAAACAATAATAATCAACAGTCAGTCTCGAAGGTTGAAGTCATGAATGAGGCTCAGAGACTTTCAGATCTTGACAAAAATACAAAGGTAAAAAATATTGAGTTTGATGTAGGTCAGGGGTTGACCAAACAAAAAATTAACATCACATTTGGAGAATTAATGACCATACCGAAGTACAGATATTAGGTGTGTCGAGCCTTCGGTTTGGTTGAATATGCAATTTTTCAGCTGTAGAAAAGCCCAAGCTCATTCCTAAAAATCCATTAGCAGTTAGACCTTTCTATATATCCTAAAGATATAATTTAGACTTTGGGGACCAATATGTAATCAATAATTGTATGTTAAATAGTGGAGCATCACATAAAATCATGCGTAACAAGTGGCAGATCAGTTAGGTCTAATATGCACTAAATACTCTCTCTTAATTTCTATCATGGATAATAGATAAATTTCGTGTGCTAGA
Source organism: Wollemia nobilis (assembly GCA_028583015.1). Taxonomy (NCBI): domain Eukaryota; kingdom Viridiplantae; phylum Streptophyta; class Pinopsida; order Araucariales; family Araucariaceae; genus Wollemia; species Wollemia nobilis. The sequence goes on from JAQPPZ010005622.1 coordinate 142,131, forward strand.
ATTATTACAGGATTGCTAGTCTATTTAGACCAATGCCCTAAGAAAGGAATAGTTATGGATGTAGTTGTAGTTGATATAGACCCTTTTTTCTCTCTATTGTTGTCAAGACATTGGGTTGAACAATTACGAGGATCTATCCAATTAGACTAGTCTTATGCCACTATTCCTCTGATATCCAAAGAGCAGGTCACCCTTAGAAGAGAAACCATTTCATAGGTATTCTATAAAGTTAAAAAAGTTTGATAACATCACTTTAAATCTATTTTAGTCTTTTGAAGAGAAAGAAATAGGGTTATATTTTATTTGGCATTCATCCTTCCTAGTTGAGGTGCCCTAAGTAGTAGGTATGAACCTACAAACAATTGAAGAGATTGATGCTGAGTCTACAAGCATATTGATATCTGAAATGTGGACTTTGACATTTGATGGAGCTAAATCCCACACTGGAGTAGGGATTGGAGTAAACCTGACTATTATTAATGGAAACTATTTGGGCATACCATACAGACTACACTTTCCATGCACAAAAAATGTGATAAAATACGAAGCACCATTTTTAGGCTTAAGAAAAGTTAAAGAACTAGGAATCAATTATTTGACTATAAATGGAGATGCAGAACTAATAATACAACAAATTAAAGGTAAATATCAGGCCAAACATCCTAGGCTAAAGTAGTATAGACAAGCTATTCAGGAAGAGATCAATAAATTTATGGCTTTCAATATCACATATATTCTTAGGGATTGAAACCACATAGCCAATTTTTTAGTCATAAATACCTTTGGTTGAAACAGTCTAGAGAGATAGACACAAAATATCAAGAAAAGTTCCCTACCATTTCAGTGTATCATCCGTCTGTCCCAGACAACATAGTGTATCTGCAAGTTTTCCAAGATGACATAGACATCAAAGATTTTATAACATTACAAAATTAATATGCTGAGATTATATGTGATGAAGAGGAAGAAGAGAAATTAAAAAAGGTAATCGAAGAGCCTATGGAGGTAATACAGTTGAAGACTAACAAATTTTTCAAAGGTCTGATTTTACTGGAAAGTTTGTTTGATGATTTTGATAAAGCCCATAAACCAACCTTGCAAGGATTAGAAGCTGAGAAATCAATATTGATACTGAGCAAGAGCACAAAATGGTGAAGGTTGAAAAATCCATGTTAGAGAAAGAAAAAAGAGATTACATAAAGTACCTAAAAAAGCATAAATATGCTTTTGCTTGGAGCTATGAAGACCTTAGGACTTTTAATACAGATGTAATGAAGCATATCATTCCACAAAAAGAGGGTACTAAGCCACATAGACAAAAACAGAGGAAATTTAATCCGATATTGCACCCTGTAAAGCAAAAAGAAGTCAAAAAGCTACTAGATGCTAAGATTATCAGGAAGGTCAAATTTTCCATATGGATAGCAAATTTGGTGCCAGTGAGGAAGAAAAATGGAGATATTAGACTATGTCTACTCCATGGGGAACTTTGAGTACCTCATAATACCCTTTGATTTGATGAATGCAAGAGCCACATTCTAGAGAGCTATGAATTTTGCTTTAAAGGGCCTGATGTTTAAGATGGTAGTAGTCTACTTGGATGACATAAATGTTTTCTCTAAAAATCCTGAAGATCATTTTGAACATCTCACTCAAGTATTTGCCAAGTGTAAGGAGTTTGGTATCTCACTGAACCCTAAGAAGTATATCTTTGGAGCAAAGCAAGGCAAGCTGTTAGAACACATTATATCTAAAGAAGGAATTAGTATTGGTCCTAAAAGAAATGAGGCCATTGCAAAGATTCCTCCACCCAAGAACTTGAAAGGAGTCATATCATTCTTCAAGAAAATTAACTTTATCAGGAGATTTGTTCTAAATTTTGCCCAAATTACAAAGCCTATAAATATCATGATCAAGAAAGAGGGCATTAATAGAGGAAAATCTATAGGCTTTTCAGAAAAATAAAATATACTATCACCCAAGGTCCTATATTAGACTACCCAGACTATCACAGAGAGTTTAATATCTATTATTTCATTTTAGAAGAAACCGTTGCTACTATATTATCACAAAAATATATAAAATATATGGAGAGGCCAGTGGCATTTATGATCTCAAGGTTAAAAGGATCCCAATTGAAATATACCATGATATAAAAGCAGGCATTCACACTTACAAAATATTTAGAGCATTTAAAATGGGTTTTTGGATCAAATAAAGTGATAGCCTGCATCCCTTACACGACCATCAAGGATGTCTTCACTCAAAATGAACCTATAGGCAGTTCAGCCAAATGGATGGTTTTATTGCAGTAGTATGGAGTGGAATTTAAGGCTATAAAAACTATTAAAGGACAAGGTTTGGCCAAATATATGGCAACTAAAGGGGGTGAAATTTCAATATTACAGTGGAGACAGTTAATGTACAACAAAATACTAAAAAGAAATCATTTGAAGATGACTGGTATAAATACATCATGAATTATTTACATATATTAACTTTTCCTACTGGCTGCACTCAAAATAGAATGAGAAGTATTAATTTGCAAGCACAAAAATATTATTTTTAGGAAGATAAACTGTATTGGAGGCACCCAATCGGTGTACTGTTGCTCTGCCTCTTTCATAATGAGGTGTCTGGAATAATTGAAGAATTTCATGCTAGCTTTTGTAGAGGATATTTTGCATCAAAGAAAACTGTTAAAAACATCATGATGGTAGGCTACTATTGGCCTTCCATGTTCTCATTTGGTGAGAACATGTCAAAACTATTAGATATTTGATAGCAAGAAAAATCGTCCTGCAATACCTTTAAAGCCTATGATAGTAGAAGCTCCTTTCACTCAATGGGGCCTAGAATTGATAGGGGAAATTAACCCAAATTCATTAGGAGGCCATCGATGGATAATAACTACTATAGACTATTTCACTAAGTGGGTGGAAGTTGCCCCTTTAAAAGAACAACTACTGAGGTAATCATCATGTTTTTAGAGGAGAATATAACCATATTTGGAGTATCCAGAAAGCTAGTGATTGAAAATGGTAGCATTTTTATTTCTTATGAAATGGTGGAGTTTTGCAGCAAGTACAACATCGAACTGGCTCACTCAGCCAATTACTACCCTCAAGGAAATGGTCTGGCAAAGTCTTCAAATAAAAACTTCATAACCAAGTGGAACCAATTTTGACAAAGCACCTTATGTGTTAAAAATGCTCTATTTGAAGTTTTACTTGAGGAACTTACATGTCAAAATATATGGCTTAGAATTTTCAAAAATAAATTTGAGGGGGTTTTACAAAATATAATTAATTTTTTCAAAAAAAATAATATGATAATTGAATTTAAAAAAGGATTATTTATGATGTCCATTAGCCTTTGTTGAAGAGAATGGAATAAGTGTAAATAATTTAGTAGATCACAACGTTGATCTTTGTCTTAGAGAATTTCAAATTTTAGGTGGCATTTAACCAAGAGATGTTTGCTCTCTTATTGAAAATGATATCAAAGGAGTCATCAAAACATAACAATTTGAGGAACATAAAAAAACCTTTGATAAAATACAAGCTAGATATGGTTCAATTGACCTGAAAATGAAATGTTTTATTCTTGTGATGAGAGTGACCCCAAAAAAAGCCATGCATAGCTTACAAGGGAAAAAAGAACAAATCACAATTTCTAAAAATGATATTTCTTGTTTTTTATTATTTTTACCTTGGCAACCAAGAGATATTTGCTCTCTTAAGGAATATGATATCAAGAAGTTGTTAAAACATAACAATTTAAATAACATAAACAATACCTTTAATAAAAAAACATAGAATATCTTTGATAAAAGATAAGCTATATATGGTTCAATTGACCTAACAATGAAGTGCTTTAATCTTGTGATGAGAGTGATCCCAATAGAAATCATGCAAAGCTTACTAAATAAGGGAAACAAGGACAAATCACAATCTCTAAAAATTATATATATAGATAGACCTTGGTATATTAGGTGGAATATGCAATTCATATTACTCTTACCTACCATATCTAAAATAATATTATATACTTAATTTATTTTAATGAAAAACCTACATAATACAAGTATAATAAAAACATACTAATAACAAGATTTATACATATTAATCTAAAATCCATGAAATTTCTGCATTACAAATAACAAACTTAATTTATATAAAATTGAATTCTCTCTCACTCTTCCCTATGCCTCAACAACTGTTGGTGCTTACATAAATAGAGTAAATTCCTTTAAATCCTTACCAAGATAAATAATTTTCCCTTTCTTGAAAAAACTTCACTATAAACTTAGTGACAAAACTACCGGTTATCCAATGAACCCCACACTACCATTATCAATATAATAATATTTTATAGCCAATCAACACCACATATTAGGCTTATTGAATGATATTGTGTAAGGAAAAACTAACATTCCAAAGTAGAATGTTGTAATACATTCACCTAAACAATTTCCACCCAATTCATTATCCGTCTCACACTACTTATAGACCTATGGACATAGTTTGGAATGTAAATCATACAAATAGATGTCTATCATTGCATGATATTAGTGAAGCTTTTTCCATTACCTAAGAAACGATATCATATAAAAATTAAACAAAGCCTGAATTTTTGCAATTGATATTTTTTTTTAAGATTATCTTCAATCATTCAATAAATTGGTGACAATAATCCTATTTTATTTTTCAATTTATTTGAGACTTACAAATAGGCATTCTATAAAGTCAATTTTGTTTTCTTTTATATCCCACCATTCTATAAAGTCAATTTTGTTTTCTTTTACATCTCATCATTCTATAAAGTCAATTTTGTGATGTCTACCACACACATTTACCTATTTGTGATGTTTGTACATTTAATGAGACCTAATGGAGACTTGCTAGTCAGAAGCCCTTAAAATATATATCTGAATGCTTTGGTTTATTGAGAACATATTGGTCGCCATTACATGAAATTACTTCTTATAAGCCATTAAACAAAGTGTTTTTGCAAGGGAATGCAATTTTACATTTGTCTTATTAAACACAACATTACTAACCTAATATCAAATTCTATATTTTACATTTATTAGACGAAGTTCTATTTTTTTAAGGGTTGCAAGATATAAGCAACCCAATCAATGATTAGATCTCATTGTATTTAGGATTCTTAGTATTATATATGGTACGTTGAAGGCATTACATGATTATTAATTATAGTAATGATCCCATAAGGTCATAGTATTTATTAGACCAAGTTCTTAAGTTTGCTACGCTTTTTAATCTTTTTTTTCTCATATTTTCCTTTAATATTGCAAGTGTAGGAATCTAAGACTTCACCATAAAAAATTATTACAAGCTTTAAACATAAAAATTTTGTTTTAACATTATCTTCTTCCTTACTTAGCAATGCTATGTATGTTTTCTTTTATTTTGAATTACTACTTTCTCTTCTATTATCAAAAGGTGATCTCTATCAACCTTCAATTTTGCCTTAAAACTCGATGTTCTTTGATTTCTACGCTTCAAATTTGGTAAGATACTTGTCATCCATATGCTTTTACTAGAATATCTTTCTATAGGTTTCTACAATACCTTATGGGCTTGTCGTTGAATAGAGACAATTGTCCCAAATCTAGTAAAAATCCTTTGTCTCTTGAAATTCTTCTCTATCTATTTCTTTATCTTCAATGTTGTTCTTCTAGATTTCAGTATTTTTCTTGATTGAATATGTTGCTTTTTCTAGCTTCAGTTCTTCTTGTTTTGATGATATTATGACACTTCACTTGCTTATGGCAATACTATTAATGTTGCCTTGTGTTCTCTAAACTTGTTGTTCCTTTTCTTTAATGTTGCCCTTGTGGATTTCAAATGCTACCTTTCTTGTCCCAAATCTAGTAAAAATCCTTTCTATCTCTTGAAATTCTTCTCTATCTATTTCTTTATCTTCAATGTTCTTCTAGATTTCAGTATTTTTCTTGATTGAATATGTTGCCTTTTCTAGCTTCAGTTCTTCTTGTTGTGATGCTATTGCTTATGGAAATACTATTAATGTTGCCTTGTGTTCTCTAAACTTGTTGTTCCTTTATTTAATGTTGCCCTAGTGGCTTTTAAATGCTACCTTTCTCTTTAATATTGTATTTTAACACTTTCAATATTAACCTTGTGGCATTCACTCACTTTTAATATTGCCCTTGTGGCCACCACTCTTTTCCTTACAAATACTACCTTGCTCTTTTGCTATCCTAAATTCTTTGGTTTTTTGTTGTCCAATGTGGACTACTAGTATGTTGCCTTTGATGTGCTATGTGTTTTCCTTTAGCTAAGACTATCCTCAAGACTCTCTACTGTCTTGATGTTTTCTTTCTTTTGTATTTAATCTTCAATAGGACCTTCTTCTTGGGTCTTTGAATCTGCCTTCAATGGGACTTATCTTCAGGAGTCTCCAAACTCTTATCAATCTCAAGGTCTATCTTCAAGACCTGAAACTACGTTGTAAATTGCCTTCTATTTTGAATTTATTCTTGGAATAGGTAAACTCAATATTTTTGAAACTTTGCAATATTGAATCTTTAATCTTCACTAGTTGTCCTTCAACCTAGTGGTATCAATTCTTGCCTTCACTAGTTTTTCTTCAACCTAGTGGAAATACTTGTCTTCACTGGTTTTTCTTATCCAATGGTAATATCCTCAACTTCACTAGTATTTCCTTAGCCAATGGAAATGTCCTTAGACTGTTTGCAATTTTTTCTAAAAACTTTTGTAAGTAAACTTGTTGTGGTGATACCACTGTTAGCTTTTGAGCCCTACCACTTAATGTAAATATAACAAAAAAGTAATTACAAGATCAAAATAAAGTTGCAATATAAAAAAAACAATAAATATAATAATGATAACAAAAACAACTCTAAAATGCTCATAGAATAATCACATAGAAATGCTCATGAAAAACTAAAAATAATATAGAATAAAGGTATACTACTGCATGCTATGTGTTATGCATTTTTAATACCGATTATAATGCTTTGTCACAAATATATAATAGTATGCAACTCTTCACATGAAGCACTTTTGACCTTCACTCTTCTTTGTTTTCCTATTTTAAGAAAACATATGCACTCTTTTATATAATGGACACTTGTGCACATCCACACTCACAACACTTGCACACTTAATTACATGACACTTGTGCATTTCTTCCACATTATTACATTACATGAAATATAAACTCACACTCTAATATAAGACACACACATAATATAATTTTGTACAAAGATGGTACATTGGCATATACTAAATAATGTAATATTATCCAACAATATTTACCATGTTGTTTTGAACCAAATTTCTAGAATTATAGGCAGTTTAGCAAGGTATTTGATCTTCTATAAGATAAGTAATCCTCCTTTATTATTAGTTCCTTGTCTACCATCATTCCCTCCCTGCTATATATTTTGGTTCTACCTCTTTTCCAAATTGGTATGATTTATGAAAACTTTCATGGCTTTCTTAAGTTTATTTACTTGTGCTTGGATCCCATCTACTTGGATTTAGAATGTGGAATTAATGTTTTGGCTACAGGGTTGAGGTGGAGTAGGCAAAGCAGGTGGTTAAGGTTGAATTGGTATTAGGTGTACTTGGCATGGGAAGTTTATCATGCAAGGAGAATTGGGTTGAGGATATGTAGGTGTGCTAGGTTGTGTTAAGATGGATTGGACCTAAGCGTTTGGGATTGGATTGATATTAGATGAAACTCCTAGTTGTTATGGGTTAAGTGTAGGGTTTACATATGTGGTATAAGAACATGGGTGGTGTAGGAGGTAGTTTTTCCACTTGTATCAATACATATTCTATTTGGGAGGCTTCCTCAAAGGCTCTTTATATGGTAAAAGGCTTAGGATCACAAACCATCAAAGACAAATTGGATTGTAGATCTTTAATATAATAGGACAAAGATTTTGCATCATAAGGCCTTATTTTGGGGGTATTATATGAAATATCCTCACAAATATAATGACATAGTTATGTATATTCTCTTGGGGATGTAATTGAATTACATTAAACTTAAATAAGATGGAATACCCATTCCTAAAACTTCCAAATATAAGGAAATGGTTCAACTATGGAAGCCCGATTGATTTTATAGGCCCTACAAGATGGTTCATCACATTAGTGAAGTGGCACATAAATTGGAGCTTCTTCCATCTTCCTACATCCACATTATCTTTCATTTATCTTGTCTCATGTTATTGGCCATAAGGTATAATCCCATATGAAGCTTCTAGTACTTGATGAAGAAGGTCAAATCACTCTGACCTAAAGTAGTGTTCTGGTCTAAAGTTAGTTATCTTCAGTCTAGACAAATTTAGGAGTTCCTTATCAAGTGGTAATACCTTCCAGAAGAAAATGTTACATGGGAGCCTAAGATCATTTTATAGTCCTTTCCAACTTTGAGGACAAAGCTTCTGAGGAAGCCATGCAAAAGCTCCAAATAACCATATCAACTATCTTTATTTTTATTAGCTTGGGTCCTATGTTTAGATAGTAAACCCTTATGTTTAGATAGTAAACCCTTGGAAATTAGGGTTAGGGTTAATTGTAGATTTAATCTAATTTTTTTTATGGTGATCAAGGATCAAGAGATTCATAATTTAATTTTTAAGAGTAGAGTGTTTATGATTTTTGAGTTTGTGAATCTGTTTTGTGGTTTTACATTTGGAGTTCAAATCTCGCAGCACTCTCAGAACCCTAATCAGTTAGCAGTGGAAGGTGCATAGATTATTTTACAAGCAATGAAGGAGGACATAACAACTATAGCATGGTGGTAGCAGTAATGCACGCTATGGAGGGATCTCAAGATGGTCCTCCTTGGTTGATGTCATTAAGGAGGTCGATGACACAATGAACATCAAAGACGTAGTCGCATTGCCTCACCATCAGAATGCACAACCCACCACTACGTCTCAACAAGTTTGACGAGGCCCTCATGGAGAGCTAGATGATAGCAAAGAAGAGCATGGGATCCTTGAGTGGTGAACAAGATTGCAACAGTAAGGAAAGCAGTGGTTGCAAGGGTTTGGTGAACAGAAGAAGTTGAACCCTCTCGATGGGAAACATCCTTTCGTATATTCAACTATGTTATTCTTCTTCCAATCTATGGCTTTCCTACATAGATATCATATAAATCATGGCTATCCTATAGGATCTAATGTATCCTATAATATTTTCTATGAATGTTGGATCAATAATATGGAATCCAAAGCATATAAATCTGATTCTCCTGAGGGAAGTGGGACTTGGAAGATAATAGATTATTTTTGCTTTGATTTTATTAGTCATAGCAAGAGACAAATGCGATCGCTTGCGTGTCTTGCATGTTTTCCATAAACAACATAGTGGCCAACATATTGACCAAGCGCTCACCTACTCTTTACAAAATTCTTCGTAGTTTCTTCGATCTGATAATGGCGGCGCTTCTATCGACGGGTAAAGGTGCAGCACTAGCCATTGGATACGTCACTCGCAAAGGAAATTCTCATGTTAATTGGAACTCGATCACAACCTTTGACCACCATGAGCAACGGGTACATGACAGAAGACAATGAACAAATGGAGGAAAAATTATAGAAAACCCTAAGGTTTAATCAACCAATTAGTGTCGAAGATGTGGAATCGTCTTAGAGGTAGGTTTGGTTTGTGTGCAATTTGGTGGGAGGACATGTTTATTTTTTTTTTGCAGTTCTTCTACCCCATATTCATAGTGGGATGGCACTAGCAGTGCCTTAATATGGTGGAGCCCATATAATTGAATGGCCACCGGTTGGTGGTCATGGGGCCTCCTATGTGTGGCTACCAATGTGACGAAGTGTGGTAGGGCTAGCACCACTTGGTGGAGGTACATGTGGCCAGTTGGTATTGATGAGTTTTTGACTTGCATACCGACTTAAGGGACCGTTGATTCTAGCTCAATTTTTGTTTAAATTTTTTTTTATAGAATATTCTTGAGGATATCCTTTGAGAATATCCTTTAATGCCATGGTGTAATAGGCTATGACCTTTTTATTTTACTAGCAGAGAGCCTTCTTATTTTTCTCACTTTTGGAGGCTTTGTTTTACATTGAAGATATTCGTGTTTGTAGTCGTTGGAAATATTTTTTCGAGTCGAACACCATGGAGGTGTCCATTTTTAGTTTTGAGGTTGTTACATATGCTTTTTTGGGCCTCAAAGTTTGTTGTATAGGGAGTGCACTATCGGTTGAACTTGACACTCCTTCAATCCACTTTTGTCATCAGAGACTATTTTGGAAGTAAAGATTCCATCATGATTTTGGGTGCTCCTACAGTATGAGGTATTGTTTTCGATAATGGGAATTTATCGGGTACTCCAGATTAGGAGTTGTCGTTGTCATTTCACAAGACCATGCTATTTTTTATGTGATCTTAAAAATCACATGGGTACTCCATGCATTGGAGTTGTCTTTGCCATTTAGCGACTTATCTCTTAGTGGATTTTAGTTTTTTTAGATTGGCTCATGTCTTCATCAGCAATGTTTCCAACATCACGGAGTGAACCTAGTACCTAGTCATCTTCTCTATAGCACTTGGCAGATGCATCGACTAGTTATCCATGCATTCCAGTAGGACAAGAAGGTTACCAAAAGGATACTTTTGATACTTTGGGTAGCACCACATCAAGATTTCAACATCATATTCTTGGCTATTTTAGCATAACTTCTGGATGGCTCACATTATTGTATAAAGGTGCATTTTCGGCATAGACCGAATGAGCTTCATCATTAAGGGGGATATTAGAATTTGAATGAGTATTTTATACTTAGTAAAGTGCAAAGTAAAGAGGGATGTTAAAATATTAAAGTGCACTTTGTCTAATTTAATATGCTTTTTGCTTTTTAGGGTTAGGAATAGGGTTTCCTTTCTAAAAACCCTAAAATTATCAAAACCTTAATTGCTCTCTATATGATAACTATTGGTTCTAACACAAGGGACAACAAGTTGGATAGCACTTAGGATCAACCACTGTACATCGCAACAAACAAAAAGTTGGGTAGCACTCAAAATCGAAACACAGTGAGGAAGGTGAGACGCTCGTTTCAAAGGGAAAACACTTTTTCAAAAATTGGTTTAAGAATGTGAAACATCTAGATTACTATAAGGTTTTTACTTGAGTACCAAGCATTATTCAGTGTCCTTGGTAATGCTCAAAGCATGACAAAACGACACAAGAATTAGGTTTATCAATGCTAAGTAACACCTTTGCATGCATGGAGATGGAACGTTCTAAGTAGATCACCCAAAGACACGCGTCAATGATACTAGCTAGTTAAAGGGTCTTCATATGAGTTCTTTTGAAGGCAATATTTGTAGAGCAAAATCGTGGAGATAAGCGTGCAAAAGTAGGATAATTCTTTAAGGTAATTTAATTTTAGGATTTTATATTCTAAGGTTTTATTTTTTTATAGAAGCAATAAGGTTTTATGATTTATTTATATATTCTATGGAGTAATAAATTGTTTAAGTTGAATATTTATTTATTGAAGCATTTGATTAAATATGGAGTGATAAGGTATACAAATTAGTTTGTTTAAAGATTTTAATGTTTTTTAAAATATTTTTTTTTTGGTCTACTATTTTTGAAAAGATTTGAAAAACAAAATATTTGCAAATTTAATTTTTTAGGAGTCAAAAGGATTTCTACACCAAAAACTTAGGAAATACAAAATTTGTGAATTTTGTTTTCTTAGTTTCTACAACATTAGGAAGACATCAGGATTACTACTTCGTAGGTTTTATATTTAGAAACACTGATTCAAACCTAGGGAGTTATAAGTTTTTCAAATAAAAAAGTGCAAAAAAGGATAAGTTATCAAAAAGAACTTTTCAAAGAATAAGACATTATCAAAATATAAAACCATATTTTTCAAAAGGAATAGTTCAAAAACAAAGTTCATTAAATGAGCAATATCATATTCTTCAAAACTCTTGTCAACAGTGAAAAATAGTCTCAAGTAAATCTAATAAAATGATTCAAACAAAAAAATATCTTTGGTATATAAACTCGGGTGCTAGTCATCACATGACTAGTAATATGCAACGGTTTGATTGTTTAGAAGTCAAAGATAATTTCTATTTGAAGATTGTTGATGATGTATCTAGTTCATTGAAGTGACAATGTGACACCTAGTGCACCATTTTAGATTTTGTACTAAAAAATGTTATGTTTTAGGAATGTCAACCAATTTCATTTCATTACTAAATTGATTGAAAGTGGAAGATCAATTGAGTTCAAATGTATAAAGGAACACAATAAATGCATTATCAAAGATAAAAATATAATAAATGCTACAAAATCAATTAAGGATGAGATTTATGCTTTAGATTCAAGAGTTTATCTTATTTCAAGATAATATTGTTGAATGTTTTGAAAGCAAGGAAAATGGAATTCAATGACATTTCTATAAACGAAAGCATTAAGTGAATCCAACGTTCAATATGATGAAACAAATATTAAGATAATAGAAGGTTACTTGCCTTGCAAGGTCACTTACAAATTAAATATGAAGAACGAAGACTATGATTAAAGTCTTCAAAAACCAATTAATGTAATACAGAGCGTGTTGGAGTATACTACATTATTTGATACATGCTAATGTACCCCCATGGTACCTTCATGGTATATATTGTAAATATTAGATTAAGATTGACTTATTTTAGAGTGTGAGTAATATTTTATGTAATGTTGTAGTGTGCAGGAAATGCACAAGTGTTATGTAAGTGTGCAAGTGTAACATGATTTTATGTGCACAAGAGTCCTTAGATTAGAGTGCGTTAAGTGTGCATACAAGATAGAGTCATGTGTATGCATGTGTCAAGTAAAGAAGCCAAGATTCATGAAATTGGCATATGGAAAGAAATGGTCAAGTATCCAAAGAGTCATTCTACTATGGCTATATAGTACTCCATAGAGAATCATATCACATCCCATGACATCTTGATATATCCCAAATATCATATCATATATGCAAGAGGAAGAGGAATAATAAAGATTGCATACATTTGAGCAATCAATATTGTAAGTTGTGCTACATGCTTTTTAAATGTATGATTGAAGCTATTGAAATTCATATTGCTGCTTATTAGTGAATGTTATTTGATATTATTATAAGCCTAAATTAACATATTAATTTTCTCATATTATTCTACTTACATCATTATGATCTTCCTGTATTTTGGCTATATTATATTTGATCATGTGGAATTTATCCTGTAAGTTTTATATTAATATTATGGTTTAAAAAGCCATCAAGAAAGCAAAAACAGGTCATTTAATTGATGTCACCAATGTAAGAGCTTGAAATAAAAAAAAAAGACCCAAAATGCCTCGATATGCAAAAGTTATAACAAAAAAATAAATAATAGACCCTAGCAAAAAATTTTGGCCAACCAAAGACCACTCATGCGCAACCTCTACTAATATCATTCATTGATAGGTCAACCAACTAGGACAATAAAAAATGAATAGAACTACAACATTTGGTGAAATAGAGTTGGTTAACTTCCATATAAATATAAAAACTAAAGTAATTCCCAAAATTTGGGCTATGTCATTAATAAGACCAATCATGGGTCCTTAAATTAATGAGTTCCTTAGGATTGCAAGCCTAGCCACTTGCACTTTTCAAGCCTTCAAGATATTGGACTCACACAACTCACCCTTGTCCTCTCAAAGGAAGCAAAGCCCATGAAAACCAAAAAATACACCTCATACTTAAACAAGTACCACACTAGATCAAATTTGGGTCAATAGTGAACATTGAAGCATTACACTTCTCTTAAATGAGTCAAGGCATAATCCAATTAAGGGACTGCCAATGCTAAGATAGCTTAAAAAATGTTGACGTCAAATAATCTTGCTAGTGAGACTTGACCTTGGAACCTCTAGGATTTAAAGACAAGGCCTTAGCATTGCACCACCAATATGGATGAGCTTCAAAGGAAAAAAAACACTCCCTTAGAATAGAATAAAAAGGACCCATCATTGTAAAATAGTTACCTTTAGCAAGGACCAAACACATCAACTCTCAAATCCAAGTGAACAAATCTAATATTATCCTAGTGATGACACGAAGTAGAAAACCTTTCGATATGCTGAAATAATAATGATCCATAACGTGCCCACAATGTTTAGAATACTAAGATTTGACTCTAAGATTAATCGCAAACAAGCGAAGATCCCAATTGTTGCACTATATCGTAAGGATTGACAAAACAATCTCTCTCAACATTTTATTGTGTTGAAAAACTTCAAATGTGCTTGCCGCACTAGACTTTCCCATAGTTTTTCCTACCAAATAGCAAAATAATTTGTAGAATATTCTATTTCTAAACTTTTAATTCTAGAAAGAAATAATATTAATATTCAAACACAAAATCAAAAGTCATGATCGCAAAATCACTAAAAACATTGAATTCAAACTCCCCTTAAAATTTTGCAATGAATCGATTGGAACTGATGGTTCATCCATATTTGCTATGGTTTGTCTTGTATAACATTTTTATGTGATTGGGTGAAGTTGCTCTGTTTTTGCTCGGTCAGATGCTACGTCAAAATTCACAATATTTTCATAAATATCTCGAAGCATACACATACCATAATCATTTGGAAAAAAAAGGGAAGAAAAACAAAAAAGAAGAGCATATAGATTAAAAGAGAGAGATAAACAACACGAAGGAAAGAAGGATAAGAGTACACTATAATATCTTACAATCTAATACAATGGATCAATCATTGGGGGTATTTATAGTAATACCAAAACCCCAACTAGAGTTAACTTGAATTTGAGGTTAAATTACAATAATATAATAATAAATCACACCCTTCAATCAAAGTTATCCATAAAGGTAGATTAACCAATATCACTAAGGGTGCCCTTAAACTTACTTTGAGATGCTCATAGGTTTACATAGAAGAATATCTATAAGCTTCCACAAAATGATGCTCATAGGCTTACATTGTACTTACCCTTAGGCTACATTAAGAGCAACTGTAGGTACTTCATCATTGTTGGCCTTGGCCTAATAAGGCTAGATTATAGATATTTCAACACTGATGAAAATAAAAGAGTTTTCAAAATAGAGGATTTTACAAGTGACTAGTAACTAGTTTTGTTATAATCCAAGTGGAACCAATTTTGACAAAGCACCTTATGTGTTCAAAATGATCTATTTGAAGTTTTACATGAGAAACTTACATGTCAAAATATATGGCTTAGCATTTTCAAAAATAAATTTGAGGGGGTTTTACAAAATATTATTAATTTTGTCAAAAAAAGAAGAATATGATAATTGAATTTAAGAAAGGATTATTTATGATGTCCATTAGCCTTTTTTGGAAGTAATATCTAAAGAGAATGAAATAAGTTTAAATAATTTAGTAGATCACAACATTGATCTTTGCCTTAAAAAAGTTCAAATTTTAGGTGGCATTTAACCAAAAGATGTTTGCTCTCTTATTGAAAATGATATCAAAGAGTCATCAAAACATAACAATTTTAGGAACATAAACTCTTCCCTATGCCTCAACAACTGTTGGTGCTTACATAAATAGAATAAATTCCTTTAAATCCTTACCAAGATAAATTATTTTTCCTTTCCTTAAAAACTCCACTATAAACTTAGTGACAAAGCTATCGGTTGTCCAATGAACCCCAAGCTACCATTATTAATTTACTAATATTTTATAACCAATAAACACCACATTTTAGGCTGATTGAATGGTATTGTGTAAAGAAAAACTAACATTCCAAAGTAGAATGTTGTAATACATTCAACTAAATAATTTGCACCCAATTGATAATATTTTATAACCAATAAACACCACATTTTAGGCTGATTGAATGGTATGTGTAAAGAAAAACTAGCACTCCAAAGCAAAATGTTGTAATACATTCAACTAAACAATTTCCACCCAATTCATTATCCGTATCAGACTACCTATAGACGTATGGACCTTGTTTGGAATGTAAGTCATACAAAGAGATGTCTATCATTGCATGATATTAGTGAAGCTTGTTCCATCACCTAAGAAAAGATCTCATATAAAAATTAAACAAAGCCTGAATTTTTACAATTGACATCTTCTTTCCTTTTTTTTCTGGATTGTCTTTAATCATTCAATAAATTGGTGACAATAATCCTATTTTATTTTTCAATTTAATTTGAGACTTACAAATAGGCATAAACCATTCAAAAAATTAATAAAAAATAGAATAGTGAAGATTGTTTTCTTTTGTATCACACCATTCTATAAAGTCAAATTTGTGTTGTCTGCCATACACATTTGCCTATTTGTGATGTCTATACATTTAATGAGACCTAATAGAAACTTTCTAGTCAGAGGCCGTTACAGATAAATATTTGAATGCTTTTGGTTTATTGAGAACATATTGATCGCCATTACATGAAATTACTTCTCATACGACATTAAACAAAGTGTTTTTGTAAGGAAATGTAGTTTTTCATTTGTCTTACCAAACGCAGCATTGCGAACCTAATATCAAATTCTATATTTTACATTTATTAGACCAAAGTTCTATTTTTTTTAAGGGCTACATGAGATAAGTAACCTAGTAAATGATTAAATCTCACTGTATTTAGGATTCTCAATGGTACATTTAAGGCATTACATGATTATTCATCATAGTAATAATCCCATAAGGCCATAGGTATATAATTCCATTAAGAAATTCTTCTACAATTCATAAAATATCTCAGTTAAAACATTTTAAAAAACCATAAATAGGATTGCTCTAGTTTGAAATGGAAGGAAAAAAGGGTATCTTAAATGCAGATATTGGAAGCTCATCAAAAAGGATTGCCCGGTGTAAAATTAGAAAAAATTATTGCTTTGGTTTGATCTGAAATAAAATTGAAGAATTTATTGCGAAACACAGGCCCTGACAATTGGACAAAATGGATTGCTCTAGGGTTAGCTTATGCCCAAAATTGTGTACTATATAACATACAAGTATTTGCATAAGATGGCAAACTTCATTTGCAGTTTGTAAAAATTAGCAAAGCATAAATGCACAATAAATACAAATTCTCTAGCAATGGGGTGTTATACATACATGGACTATTTAATTTAGTTTTAATTCCATAAATAGATCAATCTAACCTCTTATATGGGATATTGATTAACATGAACAACCTCACAAATAACCCACAACCTGTCACCAACCTCTAGTATACAAAATATCTCTCCTATAAGTAATACTCTAACCTAAAGCCCACTTGAATCTAGTTTATTAAATACATCAAACATCTCTCTAGGTCAATCCTTATCTCTTATAGGGTCATCAAGCTTAAATCTAAATATTCCTCATAATATACAAGTGGTGACTAGGAAAATGGGATTGAAGGTATCCCAAGGAGACCCCCATGGATTAACACAAACTCCATCTAGTTAAGCATATTAAAATGTGCAAGGTCCACATCCTCAAAATCAACAAATTCCATAAATAATGCTAAATTATCCCCCTCCATAATGGAATGTTTAACCACCTTCAAACTAGTAGTGGGCTTACTAGAATTAGCCACTTTCATATCCTTTTCCCTACTATCATCCTCCATAGACATATCCCCATACCCTCCATACTTGCTTCATGGCTATGCGATGTATCCCTCTCTTCAACTATTGGTAGTAAAATAGATGTGTTATTATTGAAGGATGATTACATATATATAGTAAGAGGTGTTACGGTTTGAATAAAGAAAAATCTAACCTAACCCTAATAGGAAAAGTGCACATTAATATTCTAACATCCCCTTTTGTGGACTTTTTAAAATACAAAAATAAGTCAACATCCCAAATGATGTAATAAACCTAACACAAATTTAAAAATAACTATGAGTTTCACTTTGGTCTAACTAGTTTAAAAGGTGTCGAACTCTACCGAAAATGATCCTTTATACAAAGAAATAAATAAGTTGGGAAAATCTAAAGTGTTAAAAAAAATTATAGTCTTCAAATGCATTTTTGGACTTAGGCTTATCGTTGAAGGCTGAATTTGATCACGGTTTGAATCGATGACATGGCACTTGGATGAGCGACAAAGTTTTGCTAGGTTAAGTCTATTGTCGATGGCTTATTGTAGTCAAGGATTGGATCAACGAATGGGGTTTCGGAGGGGCAATAGAGACTAATGGTTGTTTTTAGCCTTAGTGAATGACTTAGAAAAAATAAAGTGAATGTCTAGGCGAACTTAGGAATTTAGACTTACGGAAATTTAATCAAGGTAGACTTGGAAATATTTTCAATCGTGGTCTAACTTAGGGATGCCTCATGATTTTTGACCTTATAAAATGGCTTTTTAAAGGGTTATGCAATTGTTAGGAAGTCTTAGATGATATGGATTAAATGGGACTATGGAGATGGAAATGTTTATGGACTGAATGCATATTTTAAAAGGCATGGGCTATATAATGAAGGCGACCTAAAGATGATTGAAATGAAAAATATGATATGGCTTGATGATATGGAAATGATGACCTTACTAATGAAAGGATGAAAAGGGATGGACTCATGAAGGGTGAAATGAAATACTATAAGACTTAGACTTATCCCTTTAATGACCATGAAGACTCTCTTGAAATTGGAGTTATATTTTCAAGACTTCCCCCTTTTGCTTTGAAATGACTTCTTAAAGACTTTTGCTTCTAGACTTAGTATAGGAGTTATATTTTCAAGACTTCCCTCTTCCTAAAGTCACCTAGTCATTCAATTTTGGCCAACTTTTGAAAATTATGGGTGAGAATTAAGTTGGTATTTTTGAAGCCCAACACTTCCAAATAGTTTTATTTCTACATTTTCCCTTTCCATAATTTACTTTCATGTAAATTAGTTTAGATTAGTATAGGAATTTTATGTAAGGACAATGTGGGGGGCATCTTAAATCTAGAGGTTAGATAAGCCACTGGAATCCTTTCCAACCTTTTTGAAACTCAAATTGGTGTTACAAAACCTTAATTAGAAGTCAAGGCAATTCCCTCATTCAACATAGTTTCTAGCATGCCTAGTGGGACCACCCTCATTTTTTCTCATCTTTGTATTAATTTTCTCAATTTCCATGACAAAAACACATCCTCAAACAAAGTGATTGGCTCAAAATTGGAAAAAAAATTGCTAATTCAATATTAGCAAGCAATTTTCTCTATAATTTATTGTGATTCACTCTATTTTGATTGAAAGACTTGAAAATCACTAAGGCATTCAAAGTGAGCAATTTGCTTGGAATTGCCAAGCAATTCACTCAAGAATATTTGCATTTTTATAGGTTAAAGCCAAAATGATTTGTCGAGGGTAGGGAATAAATTGTTCAGTTCTAGTCTCAATTTCACTTGAAAATTGATCATTTTTTTGTTATTTGTGCTTGAATTTTATAGTTACTTTGTGAATGGAGACTCTAAAAAAACTTATAAATTTAAAATTTTTGCAAAGACAATGACTCTAATGACATTTGACCATATTTAAAACTCAAATAAGATCTTCTATGTGCATCTAGCATGGACAAAAATCACTTAAAGCATATTTTAAGCCATTTTTGCTAATGATAAAGTAGCAAATGATTTGCTTAACAAAACAAGCAATCTGCTCTAACATCATCTCAGATAGATTCGATGAATAATTCACTTCAGATATTAAAACTAATTCACTAAGAAAGATAAGTTTCTTCCTCTCTACCTTATAGGGAGGCGATTCATTCCAATCTCAAAAATGATTCATTCTCTATGATATGCTTGGATCCCTTTTTTCTTACAAAAAAATAATCAAGATTGTAGGAAATTTGCTAAAAAATTACAAATATTTTTTTGTATTTTTTATACAAAGCGCTTTGTTTACAATGTTTAAAAAAATTGATTATTCCTACCAAATCACCCTAAAATTACAATAAATCACTCCAATTTTACAAGTGAATCACTCAACAAACAAAATTTTAATTTTTGACCCTAAAACTCTCTTTGTGTAGGTAAAAACACACAAGCTTATGAATACATGATTGAAGGCTCAAAAAATGGGAAAGATCATCAAATAGTAAACATCATCATGTACCATCGAAGAAGTGCTAAAGGAAAGAGAAAAGAACAAACCACTACATGGGTGCATCAAGAGGATGAATTCAAATAAATTACAGTATCCAATATTGTCCCATCAAAAGGTAAGATCCCCATGACTAATCTGGTTAGTCAAAGTCTCATGTTCCTCAAATTGGTTACTTAAGCCAAAAAATGAGTTATTCATCAACTCTAACAAACCAAACTTGGTCTAATTAATCCCCTACCATAACTCACACTAACCTTGTATATCGGATATTGATTAACATGAACAACCTTACAAATAATCCATAACCTTTCACCAACCTCTAGCATACAAAATATTCCTCCTATAAGTAC
The DNA here is from genome assembly GCA_028583015.1 of Wollemia nobilis. Classification (NCBI taxonomy): domain Eukaryota; kingdom Viridiplantae; phylum Streptophyta; class Pinopsida; order Araucariales; family Araucariaceae; genus Wollemia; species Wollemia nobilis. Next base: position 162,602 of record JAQPPZ010005622.1, read on the forward strand.
TCCTCTAACCTAAAGCCCACTTAAATCTAGTTTATTAAATATATCAAACATCTCTCTAGGTTAATGCTTATCTCTTATAGGGTCATCAAGATTAAATCTAAATATTCCTCATAATACACAAGTGGTGACTAGGAAAATGGGATTGAAGGTGTCTCAAGGATACCCCATGTATTAACACAAACTCCATCTAGTTAAGCATATTAAAATGTGCAAGGTCCACATCCTCAAAATCAACAAATTCCATAGATAATGCTAAATTATCCCCCTCCATAATGGAATGTTCAACCACCTTCAAACTAGTAGTGGGCTTACTAGAATTAGCCACTTTAATATCCTTTGCCCTACTATCCTCCATAGACATATCCCCATACCCTCCATACTTGCTTCATGGCTATGCGATGTATCCCTCTCCTTAACTATTGGAAGTAAAAGAGATGTGTTATTATTGAAGGATGAGTACATATATATAGAAAGAGGTGTTCGGGTTTGAAGAAAGGAAAACCCTAAACCTAAAGTGCACATTAATATTCTAACATTAGATTTTGTGGACTTTTCTATATACAAAAATAAGTCAACATTCCAAATGATGCAATAAACCTAACACAAATTTAAAAATAACTATGAATTTCACTCTGGTCTAACTTGTTTAAAAGATTTCGAACTCTGCCAAAAATGATCCTTTATACAAAGAAAGAAACAAGTAGGGAAAATCTAAAGTGTTAAAAAAATCTATAGTCTTCAAATGCATTTTAGGACTTAGGCTTATCATTGAAGGCTGAATTTGGTCACGTTTTGAATTGACGACAAGGCGCTTAGATGACCAACAATGTTTTGCTAGGTTAAGTCTGTCATTGATGGCTTATTCTAGTCATAGATCAGATCGACAAAGGGGGTTTCAGAGGGGCAACAGAGACTAATGGTTGTTTTTAGCCTCAGCGAATGACTTAGGAAAAATAAAGTGAATGTCTAGGCGGACTTAGGAATTTAGACTTGGAAATATTTTCGACTGTGGTCTAATTTAGGGATGCCTCATGATTTTTGACCTTATAAGATGGATTTTTAAAGGGTTATGAAGTTTTTAGGTGGTCTTAGGTGATATGGATTAAATGGGCCTATGGAGATGGAAATGTTTATGGACTAAATGCATATTTTAAAAGGCATGGGATATATAATGAAGCCGGTCTAGAGACGATTGAAATAAAAAATATAATATGGCTTGATGATATGGAGATGATGACCTTACTAATGAAAAGATGAAAAGGGATGAACTCATGAAGGGTGAAATGCAATACTATAAGACTTAGACTTACCCCTTTAATGACCATGAAGACTCTCTTAAAATTGGAGTTATGTTTTCAATACTTCCCCCTTTTGCTTTGAAATGACTTCTTTAAGAATTTCGCTTCTAGGCTTAGTACCTCTTCCTAAAATCACCTACTCATTCAATTTTGTCCAACTATTGAAAATTAGGGGTGAGAATTAAGTTGGGATTTTTGAATCCCAACTCTTCCAAACAATTTTATTTCTACATTTTCCCTTTCCACAATTTACTTTCATGTAAATTAGTTTAGATTAGTATAGGAGTTTTATGTAAGGACAATGTGGGGGCCAGCCTAAATCTAGAGGTGAGTGGGCTTTGGTATTCCACAGTTGGAAACACAAGCCTACAGTTTCACAACCACACATCCATAGATTCCCAAGCACCACCATATACCCGCAATTTCATAGAGTCGAGAGCGTGACACCAATACAATCAATAAATTTTGCTTTGCAAGACTTTTATTATTGTATGCTATTATTATTTGTATTATCTGGTTATTTGCTTAGGGCTTATACTTAGCATTAGTTTTACATCCTATTTGCAGGTGCTACTAATCCCCTTTGTTGGTTCCCATGTGTGCAGGTTACAGGTACATTGGAGAAGTTGTTGAAGCTGGAGTGGTCCCAAGCTGGATACCAAAGCCCACTCACCTTTTGAAGCTATAGTTGAGGACTAAAGAACACCATACCCTATTGAAGACTTGGAAGACCCCATCCATTGCATCAAAATAATATTGTACCATACGGAGACATACACATATTGTAACATTGCTCCCAAGATACTTGGAGCAATTCAAAGATTGTAAAAATTGCATCAAAAAGAGATCAATATAAAAAGCAATTTTGTCAATACTTTGTCTCTGTGTGCATTTTTATTTCATGTTCAATTATTTGGTTACAATCCTATTACAACTATGACTTCAACCATTATTAGTAATTGTACATCTCTATCCCATGGAGTAGTCCAGCCATATGGCTTTCTTAGAGAATCAAGATGATAGAAATTCAATTAAAGCTTGGGGTGAGTCACTATGTTTGATTATTTGAAAATATTTCATGGAAGAATGAAAAGTACGCCTCGTTCCCATAGAGCAATTTAACCTCATGGCCTTCTTGGGGATTGAAGTGAAGATATTTTTCTTCATCAATGAATAATTTGGTTCAAATGGTCTTATAGTAACTTACTCATATTACCAGATTGTATGGATATCATGTCACTACAACCACCAAAATGTATAGGGTAAATTACTAGGTACGAGGTGCTTTGAAGATTTTGTTTATTTGATTTTTTATTGATTTTGTAATTTTTGATGAAAATGGACCATTAGATATGCTTATATGTTCAATTTGAGGCTTAGGAGGCTCATAGAATGTATGCATTTATCTCCATTGGAAGGTCATCTTGGGGTACAACAGTGGAGCTTTGCAAATTTTGGGATCGTCATAAGGTATAACGATCACATAAAAATGCGATCACCCTTCAAGAGAATGGTTGCAAAATCTAGAAAATATAAAAATACTTTTGGCAATTTTTAATGTCATTTTTACAGCTACCAATTAGAGAAAAGTGGGATGTGAGGTGGAGAAGAGATATTTTTACTTGGAACACTACTAAAATTTTGAGACATCACCATGGTGGATCAGCCAAAAGTATCAACAAGTGGAGGAGCTAGAGCTAGTAAGGTACAACTCTCAATTCATCTCTCATGAATTGTGCAAATTAAAATTAAACTCACTAAGTAATGAGCTAAAGGAACCTCATTAAACTATATGCAATGAACCTCACCCTAGTTAGGAATGTAGATTAGGTTAGCTTAAAGGTAGGTTAAAATTTTGTTTTGGCATTTTAGGATTGGGTCGTACCCCAATTAGGTGTCACTGCGAGGTCGTCCTAGGCAATGGCGACTCCCCTTTGGTGGGAAAAGGGACATCATGAGGTATGGTGACCGTGTTCGAATTCCAACGGTCAAAAATTTGATCGTTGGGGAGGCTATCGTAGGGTTCAATGTCTTACCTATTGACCATTGGGGCATAGAATGGTTGTTAATAAATTTGATATTTAATGATCTTTGTGATGTTTTTGCTTGATTTTTTATTATTATTTTTTATCGGTTGTGGATTTATTAGGCGTCATATTTTGATGGCTCGTGATAGGGAACCCACTTTATTGATAGAGATGCGGGCCCAATTGATTGAGAATGACTAGAAATGGTTTGAGATGATCAGCCATAAACAAGTGGTGTACCTTCTAACTGTGATGTCGAATAAGGCATATTTGATGACCCTCACTCATCATTGGGATAGCAGGACCAACAACTTCCATATCCCAACTAGTAAGATGATAGTGACCCTATAGGATGTATATAAGATCTTCAGGATCCCTATTGACAGATGTGCCATCACTTCTACTCCCTTTTAGGATCATTTGAGAGTGCTCTAGAGGATCTTTGGTGCTAGGGCATATGAGGTTTTAAAGAAAATGGATCATGGTGGAGTTCTAGTCAGCAAGTGGTATGATGCACATGTATTCTCTCAATGATAGGTAGTGGTGATGCATATCATCTCTAACATATTTCTGCCCAACTCTTCAGGAGTGAGGTTCCTTTGGAACCTCCTTGACATGTTGCAAGATCTTCTCAAGTACGATCTTCAAAACTTGATTATTATGGTATGGGGTAGCACACTATTGTCTCATCTGTACGATGAGCTATAAGTGATTCAACATCAAAAATATGTTGGATTAGGTTACAACTTGCTCCTTCAAATATGGATATGGGAGCACATCCGAGTGTATCAACCCATAGGACTCCTAGTGCCCTGAGCAGATCTAGGAGATGAGGACATTGGCTATGCAACTTGATGGCCATGGGATCTAGATATTGGGTAGAGTCGATCATATTTAGGAATACTAGCACACTACGCTGGATCATTGGATAGACTGTAATGAGAGCAGATCGTATGGAGACCCTACTTGGATTTCCTTGACTAGATAGAGGCTACATGGTATCTGGCTAGGATCAGACATGGAATATGGCTTATTGGGTGCCATGGGATGTAGCGAGAGTACTTCTATTACTCTTGAGTGACTCGATAGTTTGGGATATATGAGGATGTGCCTAAGAAGCCAGTCCTCCATCATTCTTGTAGTGATGAGACATATCTAGATCCACCTCGAGTGGAGGCACTTGCTGAAGAGGACCCTATAGTAGTATAGACTGGTGTAGCTAACCTTGAGATCGGTGTAGAGTATGACACCTGGTGGGTTACTTGATTGTGTCAGGGAGGCGGTCCTATGGGTAGGCCTAGAGAGGCAACAACAAAGGAAGGTGGAAATGGAGATGAGCCATAGATTCATCGTAGGATAGAGGGAGAGTGGGGGTATACTATAGGACAAGTAGAGGAACCCCAAGATGAGGAGGAGGGTGAGGAGGATGCCCCATCGGATGAGGTGGCCTAGTTGTGAGTACATCTATAGGCTACACAAGCACAACTATATACTACACAAGGGTGGTTGGTGGAATGAGATACATATCTCACTATTGAGCACTGGATAATAGCTATGGTAGGGGTATGCTAATAAGAGAGATCTCCTTAAGTCCTAAGTGGTGATAACTCAGACCGATATGGATAGGGCTACAATGGAGAGGGATAATCTATGTACTCAATTGATAGCCATGATAATCAAGAGGGATTCCAGGATAGCAAAATGAAACACTCTTTTGGTTCAACTAACAGCCATAACTGTAGGTCAAGGTGCACCTTCTACTCCAGTTACATAAGGGCCAGTAGTATCAGGGAGGAATAAAGAGATGAGCAGACTACAGTGCCTCTTAGAGAAGGTTATGGATCAGCGTAGGTTTGATGCAACCTACATAGTGGACCTAGAGACTTGAGTTAGGCTATGTGGAGGTAGTCTTCCAAATATATCTATAGCAAGGGGCTCTCAATGGAGCAGGAAAAGAAATTTTGGACAGTCATCAGTGAGGCCTAGCCATAGGTCCTCATATCGATCAGAGAGGTCAACATCTAGTGGTTCTAGATAGCCTTGCAGGTATACAACCAAGGGTGTAGGGGCCTACACCCTTGAGGTGACTCTAGGGTGTAGGCCCCGCTTGATATACCATCATGTATTTATTTTTTTTAGTGTAAGGTCCTATACGTTGGTAAGGCCAAAACATACCCAAACAGGTAGAGAGGGCCATAATAGGTGAGGTGAGTTAGAATAGGTCAAAACAGATCGAGTAGGGCAAAATAGACTACATTGACTAAATAGACTAGGGCCAAAAGAAGCCATAATGGGTCACAATAGGTTAAATAGGGCTGAAATGAGTGGGACATGATAAGTAAGCCATAATAGGCTAGATCAAACTAGAATGGGTTGAGAAGGGCAAAACTAGTTAGGCAAGCTAAAATGAGTCAAATAGTCTAGGATAGGCTAGAAGGGACACAAATGGGTGGGATGAGCTAAAAAATGCTCTAACATACCAGATGAGCCAAGAAGACCAAAATTTGGTTGGGCGTGTCAAAATTGGTTAGAATGTTAGGGAGCCTTGGGTTAGTTGAAATGGGTTGAGTGGGTTAGGAGAGGCTAAACTTAGCTCAGGCAAGTCAGAATAACCCAAAGTGGTATGCATGGCCCAAAGTATGTAAGTAAAATATGCCAAAACACATACCAAAATGGGCTACATAAAGCTAGAAGAAGCTAAAAGGAGTAAGATAGGCCATAATATAACGAACAGGCTAGAATAAGTCAAAATAAGCAAGGCAGTCCAAGTAGGATGGGTTGGGATAGGTTAAGAAGGCTGATGCAGGTCAAAAGGGGATAAAACATAATAGAACAAGCCAAGATAGGTTGGAACTGGTTGAGATAGGCAATATTGGGTATAATAATCTAAAACAAACTAAAAAGGGCTCAAAATAGGTTAAAACAAGGAAAAGTGGGTTGAGGAGGGTTACAATGGACTAAGATGAGCTAAAATTAGTTGAGTAGGTTAAGATGGGCCAACGTAGACTAGGATAAGGCAAAATAGGCTGGAAGGGTCCAAAACAAGTTGAGTACGCCCAAAACAAGTAGGATGGTTCAAGACATTTTGATAAGGCTAGAATGAGTGGGGAAGTCTAAAATAGGTCAAGTGGTGTAGAAATATGCTAGAACATGCCAAAATAGGACCAGAAGGTCAAAATGGGCCAAATGGGAAAGAAACATGCTAGAACAAAATAAAATAGGGCGAGAAGGTTGGAATGGGTTAGATAGGTTATAATGGGCTAGATGGGTAAAATTAAGCCAAAATGAATAGCCTAAAATAGGCTAAGATAGGCTAAAATGGGTCAAGCAAGACCAAAGTGGGTAGGATGGGCCAAAACATACCAAAATGGTCCACAAAGGCTTGAAAATCCAAAAGGGTTTAAATGGGTCAAAATAAGCCAAAATAGGCTATGGATGCTAGAATGGTCTAAAATAGGCCAAAACTGGCTAAACGGATTTAAACTAGCTAAAATGGTCCAATATTGGCTAAAACAGGCAGGCAAGATACGTGAGGATTGGCCAAATCATAGAAAAATAGACTGACAAGGGTAGAAGTAATGGGTAGGCCAAAATGGCATGAGATAGGTTTCAAGGGACATGAAAAGGACAAACAAGGGGTTGGGCCAAAGCAAGCCAAAACATGCTAGAATGAGCCAAGAAGATTGAAATGGCTCACGTAGGTCAAGGAAGTTGACATGTGCCAAAATAGATTGAAAAGTCCATGCAGGTTGGGGTGGGCTAAGATAGCACAAGGTGGTCGTGATAGGCTAACACAAGCTAGGATAGGCCAACATGGGTGGGAGAGGTTGAAATAGGAAGCAACATAGCGAAAAAGGGTTAGGAAGACCGAAGTGAGCTACGAAGGTCATAATGGTTTAAAATTAGCCAAGACTATTGAAATAACTCAGCTAGGTTAGAATGGGTACAAATAGATTATGGAAGCTGACATATGCCAAAATAGATATAATCCAAGCAGGATGAGATGGGCCAAGACAGGACGAGGTGGTCATGATAGGCTAACACAGACTAGGATAAGCCAACATGGGTAGGAGAGGCGCTAACATAGGTAGCAACATAGCCAAAAATGGTTAACATAAGACCAAAGTGGGTAGGATGGGTTGGGACAAGTCAAGTGAGCTAAAATAGGCCAAAACAAACCAATAAAGGCTAAAATGAGCCAGGAAGATCAAAAGTGGGTAGGAGGTGTTGGGATAGGCTGAGTAGGAGGTGTTGAGCTAGCTTATCATGGGTTGGGCAAGGCCAAAGTGGGTAAGACATGTCATGATGGGCCAAGTGTGTCAAAATAGGTCAAAATGGGCCAAGAAGGCTAAAATACGCTAAGTAGGGTTGGGCAAGATGTGGTGGGATGGGTCAGAAGGGGCAAATACATACTAGAGAATGGGTTGGGACAAGTTGGAAGGGACCAAAATAGATGAGACAATGCTAGAACTCACTAGAATATGCCATAAAGGTAGGAATGGTTAGAGCAAATCAAAATGGGTCATGTTGTACCACACAACTACAACTCGATTTTTACCCTAGTTTTTCGAAAATTTTGTCAAAATTGATGTCTACGTGAACTTAGGATGTAAGGGTCTTTTTTTTTTTAGAATTATGTCATAGAAGTATTGGATTTTTTTTTAAAGTTCATGTGGTTATTAAGGTCCAAAGTCCTATGTTAATAAGTCACAATGGGAAATTTTATCCTAATAGCCTTGAGAAGTGTTGTTGTTGCCATTGCACAACTCACCCCAATTTGGGGACCCACTTGAAGTTTTGGGTTTAATTTAAAATTTTTGCTTGCATTAAGATCTTTGAAAATTTGCTTACACCAAGATTTTTTTTTAATTCTGATTACATTGAGGTTTCGAAATTGTTGAGATTTTTGCATCTTGAAGACTTGGATCTAGTTGCAATGATTTGGATTGAATATTTTTTAACATTTGCATCTTAATTGCATTATTTCAAATTAAATTTTTTAGAAAATGCAAATTTCAATGGTTTTCCTAAAGTTCAAAAACCAAACTTCATTTTAGGGTTATGCAAATTTCGTCACTTTTTTCCTACAATTTGATGTAATATTAAAATGGTCACAATTTTTGCCACAAAACTCTGTTTAACCTTATTTAAAAACTGGTGGAAAGAGCTTGAGCTCATCTTCACAATGGTGCTTGATTATTTCCAAAAATAGTAATTTTCCAAAGTAGCCCAGGAATTTCTAATTAAAATATCTCATGATCCAAAACAATTTTTTTATTTTTCTTAGTGGATTTGGATACCCATTTTCCTCATTTAGAAACATGGGAAGTTTTATAAAAATTTGGGCACTTTGAATTTTGACCCAATTTTAGTACTACGAGAAATAAGACATCAAATTTCATGCTTTAATTTCAGATTATTAAATCCCCAAATTCCACCTAAGCCTTCCATTTAAATCATTTAAATCCTATTGGCTCGAATGAAACACTCGATCTCACCCCATTGGTTGCTCTAAAATTTTATTGAGGCTCCCAAACCCTAAGTCATCCACTAAATTTGTATTGGCTCGGCTCTCTCAACCGATTACATCCCATTGGGCGACTATCTCAGCTGACATCACCCCATTGGCTGCCATGAATTAAATCCCTTTGCTAAGGTTTTTAAGGTCATGCGCATATGAAATATCCTCACCCTTTGAGTAAAAATATTCTCCCGAAAGATTAAATATTTATTGGAAAATTTGACCAAAGTAAGTGCTTAATTTTCATTGGCTTGGGTGAATCGTTTGATCAATCCCCATTGGTTGGCTTATGCTCGATGATATCCCATTGGTCCAAAATTTTCTAAGCTAGTCATCAATAATTTTTGTCTTCACCTAAGTCCCTACCTGATTATTATTTTGTCGGCTATCATCCTCACTTAAACCCTGCTCGTGCGGCCATAAAATGGAACTCACATACCATTGGTTGAGTTTCTTAGCTGACACCATTTGATTGGTTGGAAGAATCAATAGTGCGGGTGAAGTCGGATGAGTCGTCCGCTCACATACTATTGGTCAGACAAGTCATTCGATGATATCCCATTGGCCGAGAATCAAAATAAATGATCTTTCATCCCCAAGGTCGTTAATAATTTTTATCGCATTAAATATTTATGCACCTTTTCAATACCTAAAGTTTCTTATTTTACCATTTTTACTCGATTTCTGCTCTCATCCCATTGGTCGGCCAACACGTCCGATGAGATACCATTGGTCTGAGCAAAATAAGTAAAATAATCTAAGTTTAAATCGGGTGTACCTTTCCTTTGAGTATCATTGGTCGACTGAGTTGTCCCACACTATCCCATTGGTGGGACATCTCACCCGACGACACCCCATTGGCCATCGAAAAAAATTAAAACTCTTACTAAGGTTTTTTTAATAGAAGTTCTGGTTTTAATCGGGAGAATTAAATTTTGAAGCTAGAAGTTTATTAAAAACCATTTAAATGAGTCGGGCAAGAAGTCATTTAATCGGACAAGTTTGAATTCCAAAACTGACGATATAATTAAAAATCATATAATTGGGGCAAGTTCAAATTTTGGAGTAGAAAACTTTATTAAAAGTCATTTTAGTCGAATAAGTGAGTCGATTGCATCCATTGGCTTGGGTAAGAGAAGCAAACACATCTAATCAGATGGAATTTAGTGAAGTTAATTTTTCCAATGACCTTAAGTTTTGCTATACCTCGAAATAATTTTCTAAGCTCTAAATAAAATAAAGTCACTATTCCCTCATTGGTACGACCCCTTCAAGCGAACACACCCGATTGGTGAGATTATATTCAAGTTGATTAAAATCATCTAATCAAGGGATTGAAAACCTTAAGCTTAGGAGAATGAATAATGATGAAAAATTAAGTCACGAAAACTTTAGACAAGGGAGAAATAATTTCATTAAAATATTAATCAAAAGCCTTAGGTTGGTGATTTTATAAGGTTAAATCATTGAATTATGAAGATAAAGCAAGATACTAAGCACTAAAGGTAAAATTTATATATATAATTAAATAAGAACCTTAATGCTAAAATAAAATTGTAAAATCTTTATAAAGGCATTAATGTGGGTTTAAAACCCTAACATTAAAATTTTAATATGAGGAATTAAGATAATAATAATAATAATAATAATAATATACATATATAACAATAATGATAATTTTATGACATTAAAATTTGATTTAAATATTGGCGTTACAATTAAAAATTAATTCTAATGTTAAAACATTATAAGAAATGAGATATGATGTTTAACTTTAGGAAGTCATTTAATAAATTTAAAATCATCAATATGAATAATGATAATATAGCAAAATTTTGATTTTCTTTTGCCATTAAAATATTAATTTGTGTTTTTGCATTTGTAGGTGATATAACAGATAGATAAAGGACAAATGCTAAAAGCCAAAGAACAATGAGGAATTACAAGTGACCGAACCAGGCCGTGAAAGACTGGAAGTTGAAGCGTTGTGTTAGCTTTTGATGCTATATGCTATGGGAGATAACAATCACAAGATACAAAAAAAATAATACGAAAGAAAGTAAATCTGCAAGATGACTAAAAATATATTATAAATAGAAATGTCGAAAATAAATACAATGTAGTGGAGGAAATGAACACTCAATGAATAATGCTACTAGACTACATTGCACCCATCTCCAATATGGGTGACTATCTATGCCCTCTGATGCACTCTCTATGACACTATGCTATATGTGTTCTCTATATCTATGACTATGAAGAAAAATCCATTATATAGGAAGATAGGTTCCTTGGCCAACACTCTATCTAGCTGTGCAAGGGAGAATTTGCACATTGACACATGCATTTATTACATTGCATGAAAAAACTAAGTAACTTCCCCCTAAAGTAATCTAATTTCCTAAGTATGTATCTTGGTAGATACATTTACATGACCCAAATAATGTAATATGATCTATTTCTAACACCCAATGTATTACAATATATGGGTATTGAAGAATTTAGTCTTCAATTTGGATCTTCCTCCAATGAATGGTTTTTTATTCTTGCTTCAATCTTCAAATGATGCAAAAAGTAGGTTGAATTTTTAGGTTCTTCTTTCAACTGACCTTGCACTATATTTCCTCCTTCTCTTAGTGTGATCAGATTAGCAGGTAATCTTTGTCTTCTCCCTTTTGAATGTGTTCAACTGGTTCTGTCTTCATGATGACATGTTTCTCTTTAATATGTTTTTTTTTTTTCTTCTTCTTCTCTTCTGATTTTTCCTTGGTGCTGATACGATTTATGTTGCATGACAAGTTAGTCTATCATCACAAAAATATTGTTCCTTCTTGCTAACTTGCTTCTTGTGTTGAGTATGTATAAACACAATTAATGATAGATAAACCATTAGACACTCTTCTGGTGAAAATATAACCAATCTTTGTGAGTTCCACCATGTTGTGAAGAGAATTTCATGAAGGTAGTTAATCAAGGTTGTAAAGTTACCTTCTTTAGCTTCTCTAAGGAAAAAGGAGAATTTCTTTTGATCATTAATAGATATCCTTCTAAGGTATCTATTAAGTTTTGAGAATAAAATTATACTTCATGGAAAAATTCTTCATTGTTGAAAGCTTTTCTCAAAATTTCATCCGTGATAGAACTTGCTATTTCTTAGTAGACTATCTTTCAGCTTTGAAGTATACAAGCTTGATTTTGATTAAAACCTTTATTTTTCCTTAGGTTGTAGGCTTCCTTATGTCTTCCTAGTTATGAGAGTTTATATAGCTAATGTAATTTTAGCTTTTATAAAAGCTTATATTTCCCCAATGGATTTGCAACTTGATAATTTATGATCAATGCTGATATTACCAAGTTTTATGGAATTCCTTATGACTCCCTAGGGATATAATATAGTGCTTTTAAAAATATAGTTCAATTTTTGGTTGATTTTGTAAGGCTTTGTAAATATCAAAAATCAACTTTTATGTATTGCTCCTATTGAACTAGGCACTATTTCTCAATATGTAGAGGTTTTAATGTTGGATTTCTTTTGTCCTTTTTTGATGTGTTTGAGACAAGTATATATATAAGTTTTCAACCTTAGCCTAAATCTTTTGATAACCTCTTTTTAAATATCCCTTATGTTTTAATTGAAGTGAATCTAATTTCCAAAAAGTTAAATTGAAGTAGTAACCCTTATAACTCCAAAATGTTGGAAAATTAGATCACAATAATATTTGTAAATATTTTAAATAAATTCTAGGATAAGTCTTTATTGCTCCTATGTTAATATTGCAAATATTTTATTCATATGATATATTATTCTACTTTTTGAATATTGCTTTCAATGTAGTTGAATTCTTATAATTTCAACCTTATGACTCCAAAGTAAAAGAAAGCATATTATGGTGGAATAAAGCTTACCTTATATCATTCAATATTCGAGGTTACGTTTGATATGCATGCGTTGCAATATGAATGTTGATTATGTGGCTCTTCTTTTAATGATTTGCTTAGAACTTTGGTGGCAAAGAGACGTTCCAAATGTGGCTCTTCCATCAACGATTTGCTTGGAACCTTGGTGGTAAATATACGTTCCAAATGTGGCCCTTTCTTCAATGATTTGCTTGGAACCTTAGATGTTCCAAATGTGGCCCTTTCTTCAATGATTTTCTTGGAACCTTAGATGTTCTAAATGTGCCACCACTTATGATTGTTCTTGACCTTCATTCTTCATAGCATTGAAGGCTCTTCCAAGCCTTGCTTCCATGCTACCACTACACCCTATGATTGTAGACTTCGGATGTAAATGCTCATCTTTCACTCTCTCTTCGTTGCATTTAATGGTGGTCAATGATGAACAAATGGCACATTCGTTTCTTGAGAGCACTACCACTTCTTGTAACGTTGTTGCACCGAATGTTACTCTTTTGTAATGTATGTGAACTTGCTTTGAGCGCTTGTAACTCCTCAATGTTGGTCTCTTGAGTGTTAGAAATATGACAAGTGTTAGGGAATATTATGCCAAGTGGTATATGGACTTCATGCATGCAAATTTTGATGTAACACCTTCAAGGAGATTGTAACTCCTTCGTTATTCTTCTCCTTAGCTTGCTATGCATTCTTGGGTAGCAGGCAACATATTTTTCTCTACAAGCAATTCATGATCCATCTTGGAGCTTCGAATGAGGATGGGATAGCTCTTTTGCTTTCCACTTTTGATGCTATTCCCAATGTAGCATCTATCCTTCTCTTTATGATTATGCCTTCAATGTGTTCCTTGTTCACATTGATAGAAGTGAAGCTTGATGCGCTTGTTTGCTGGATGTGCTCTATCATATTTTTTTACATAAATAACTTCTTATTGTCCTTGCAGATGTCGATGATGGAATTGTTATGATTTACGTAAATTATTTTGATAGACTTCCTTTGGCTTACGTAAATAACCTTGGTATTATTGTTGTCATTTATGTAAAATCTTCCTTTGTCTTGCAGGTTCATTCCTTGAGAGAATGCCCTTTCGTTGTTGGAGAACACTTAATCCTTTGGCCCTTATTTTGGCTGCCCTTTTTCCTGTACTTGTTGTGCTTATTATGGCACATTTAAATCTGCTACTTTCCCTACGTTTGATGTATTGTAGAAGTGCAATACCATGTAACCTTTAAATGTATATAGAACCTTTTTATTACATCTTTTCTTGCAATTTTTTTACAGGTTTGAGTTTCTAGTTTTTGTAGCATATTAGTGAGTACAAAATGAGGGTTTTGAGGATGTATCTTTGGCTAGACCCCTTAACCTTTTTGCTTGGATGATTGATGGTGAATCCAAGCCTTGTAAATACTGTAAAATGAAGCTTTCTTTTAGTTGCACTAACCCTTGAGTGCTTTGGATTTGAGATTCACCAAATCTCAATATTTGAAGCTTCTTTTGGTTTGTTTTTTTTTTGCATGTACTAACCAATTTTGGTGGCTTTTATTGGCCACTTAGAGTTGCAGGTTTTGTGCTTTCAAGAGTGTCTTTAGAAACTTGATACAAACCAGATTTTGTAGCCTTTTTCAAAGTATAAAAACTAATTTCTTTTGAGAGTAATAATATGCAAATGAATCTTAAAAAATTTCACTTTTTAATGCACTAACAAATTACACCCTATCATTCCAATTTACTCTAAAAAATTAATGCACTCAACCGATTTTTACTGCAACTAATCCAGAATAATCTAGAATAAATCTTCAAGGCTTATTCTACAATTTTATTAGAAGCAAAGGTAGTGGGAGGTAGTCTTATTTTGCTTTCCAAAGTAGATGATAGGTAGTTGGAATTCTAAATCTAATCAACTCCTAAAGTGCAAATGAACCTAAAAAGAACCTTTTTGTTTTGCACTTTTTGAAGACTTTAAATTCAAACCTCCTATTTGCAACTTCAATTCAAATTAAGGTGCTTAAACAATTCTGATAAGTAATTTAATTTATGAATCTACTTGCACCAACAATTGCATACCTTTTTCTTAAAGCTCTTTTTCCACTTAGAGGATGTAGATTTTGGTGTCTAGGATCACCAAGTTGTTGCCTTTTGTAGGATGTTATAACTCTTTGTAGGCTACCTTGAATAGCTTCATCTTCACCAAAAGATGGTCTCAAATTTTCTTTCATGATCCTAGGTTTTTTTGTGGCTTGTTCTCCTCTTGTAGTCTCTTTCTTTTGTTGTATATTTGAAGAGATCTTCATTTTTGAATCAATGCCTTTTTACTGTAAGAGGTAATCTCCAAATCTCCTAGATTTGGCAGGCAAGATACTCTTCATAGCTTTCTTGTAGGAAGTTTCCTCGACTCATCGAATCTCCTTCTCCTACAACAAAGTATTAGTACTGAAATCTTAATCTTCTTCAGAATTAGATACTCTCTTCTGGAGTCTTCTTTAGGATCAAGGCTACTATGGCCTAATTTTAGTATCAAGGCTCTTGTGGCCTTTTTTAGGATCAAGGCTTTTGTGGCCTTTTTCTTCAATATCAAGGCTTCTATGGCATTTTTTAGGATCAAGGCTTATGTGGTATTTTTCTTTTAGATTTAGGCTTCTATGGCCTTTTCTTCTTGATCAAGGCTTCTATGGCCTTTTTCTTCTGGATCAAGGTTTCTATGGCCTTTTCTTCTTGATCAAGTCTTCTATGGCCTTTTATTCTAGATCAAGGTTTCTATGGCCTTTTTTTTAATCAAGGCTCCTATAGCCTTTTCTTCTTGTGTGAAGTTGTCAATTTAGTAATGGATATCTCCTATCTCCTAACTTCACGATAACTCTTTTCCAAAAGTATTTTTCAATAGTATATTTTCTTGGACATGAAACTAACCTCTACACTATGAAGACACGCAGACCTTCGAGCAACAAAGTTGAAGTCTCCTAGATTTTAGTTGTAGGAGGAATCCCAATATTCTAAGAATTAGATTTTTGCAACAAAAAGAAACTATTGGTAAATAGTTAAGAAATTCCAGATATCTTGACTTCGCTAGTTGATTTGTCAATCTAGTGGATTGAATGTTGAGTTCTACTCTTCACGAGTTTTTCCTGCAACTCTGTAGAAATACTAGCCAAAAGTAATCTTAGTATTTTTGAAATTAAGACTTTTTTTAGTCCTCACTTGTGGCTCTCCCTGTTTCTACCACCTAGACTATTTTGAGAGTTTTTTATAGTGACTGGTCCAAAGATGTGTTAGGTTGATAAACAAACTCAGGCTCATTAATAATGGTGGTTTTTCTATGGCTAGATCTACCATAGCTCTGATACCATTGTTAGATTTTAATGCTATATGCAATGAGAGATAGCAATCACAAGATGTAAAAATAATAATATAAAAGAAAGTAAATCTATGAGATGATTGAAAATATACTATAAATAGAAATAAAAAAAATGAATACAATGTAGTTATGGAGGAAATGAACACTCCATGAATAATGCTACTAGACTACATTGCACCCATCTCCAATATGGGCAACTTTATCTATGCCCTATGATGCACTCTCTATGACACTATGCTATATGTGTTCTCTATATCTATGACTATGACAATAGCACCATTATATAGGAAGATAGGTTCCTTGGCCAACACTCTATCTAGTTGTGCAAAGGACAACTTGCACATGTACAATTTGCACATTGACACATGCATTTATTACATTGCATGAAAAAACTAAGTAACTTCCCCCTAAAGTAATCTAATGTCCTAAGTATGTATCTTGGTATATACATTTACATGACCTAAATAATCTCTTGATCTATTTCTAACACGTTGGGGTTAAATTCATTGAACTAAGAAAAGAGTAAGTAAACACTATTGATGAGTGCATGAATAAGGTTTTTCACACAGAAAATAATATGATTGGTAGTGGAAATATTAAACTATATTCCAATGTAATGACAAAAATGTTTGATACAACGAATGGATTCCTTAAGAGCGAAAAAGGGAAAGGAAATGTTGTAGTATAAAATTTTTCAAATATTATTACAAAATTTCCCTTCTATTGCCCTGCCTGTAATTCATCCTATAATACTTCTAGTTGTACCATCTATTCGTCCTTGCATCCCAACATAAACCTTAAAGAACAAAATTCTAAAGAAGGGGCACTATCCAATAAAATAGTGCAGGCTGAAGAATAAAAAGTTGATAAAGGGTTTCAACAATTGAGAATGATGAATTTGAAGATGAGGGTATCAGGACCAAATTAGAAGATACACATCCTAAATCTAAAGAAGATAATGAGGTTCATCAAGAACATAGAACTTTAATTTTTGAATAAGGACTTTAAGAGTATAAAAGATAAGATGAATATTCCTAATATGAATGAGATGCAAAAACAACATTCAGAAGTAGGGGCATTTTCCAACAAAACAGTGCAAGTTGAAGAAGAAAAAGTTGATAAAGGGTCAACAATTGAGAATGATGAGTTTAAAGATGAGGGTTTTTTTAAGTCCAATACTGAAAAAAACTATGAAACAAAATCAATTGGTCGTGAGCTTAAAAACATAATTAAATCTAGAGGAGGTGTTGGCAAATAAATTATATTACAAAAGAAACCATTCCTAAGTGTAAAGGTGATGTCTCTAAAGCCATAAAGCTTATTGGTCAGCCAAAAAAATTGTCAAATAGGCCCTCAAGTATAAAATTTTGTAAAAACATAATCCAATCCACA
Organism: Wollemia nobilis; assembly: GCA_028583015.1. Lineage (NCBI taxonomy): Eukaryota > Viridiplantae > Streptophyta > Pinopsida > Araucariales > Araucariaceae > Wollemia > Wollemia nobilis. Next base: position 180,107 of record JAQPPZ010005622.1, read on the forward strand.
ATAAAACCTTTCTACGTCTCTCTAAGATGTATGTCAAATCTAGAGGATGAATATGTCATGCTTAGTAATAGAGCTTCACATAACATTATGACAAAGTGAATAGTTGATCTATTGAGTCTTCCTTCTACAAGGAACTATCCCCCTATTTTTATTTTAAGTGTGAAATTAGATAGATTAAAGCAAGTCAAATCAAATAAAATCGACAAATTCATAGTACTCGTTGGCCTGGAAAAGGATGTTGGTCCCTTTTCTGACTTCTCCATTATATTCATTAACCAAGCCTTCATCCTAGGTCCACATTTGTTACCTCTTCTCAAGGAAAAATCCCCAATACCCAACCCATCATCAGGAGTCCCACAAGAATTGGGCAGTCTAACCAAAAGATATCATGATAAGAGCAAAAGTAAAAAGGATGCATAAATCTCGACCGTGGTTTGTTCCTTTTTGGAATCATTAGGAATTGAGAGTGTGTCCCAAACCATTTAGACATAAACAAAAGGGATTTGAACTCACTCTACATCGCAAGGTCATAAATTTGTTTTCGCAAAATAAAAGTGTTACCCTCCTAGTTAATTGCTCTTGCAAATATTCCAATGAGATACTTTCCTTTTTGCCTCATCACCATCCATGTCTAGCAATAGTTATATTTTTGTCTCCTTAAAAGATTTTGTTTCACACCGTAGTTTTGACAGACTTGTTCTAATCAGGTAAAGAAAGACATATGACACTAAGGGCTTATAGGCTAGGTTTTAGGAAATTGTCCCATAGGTTTGGAGCTACAAAAAATTAAGTGGAAGGTACTACGCGTTATCCCAAAGCTTCACATTTTCCACAAATTTTAAGGTTATTTTAGGTTATTTACTCTTATTTTTAGCCTTATAGATTTCTAACCCTTCATGAGCTTTGTAATTCATCATAATTCTTCTCAAGTAAGAAGAAAAATATAAATAATGCAAATTAGCTATGTGCTTGGGCTATCTGGATAACCTCTATCGGGGATATAGAATTTTGGCTGGCAGTAGAGCTCTAGAGGAAATTGAGGTCATATCCACTAGGGCTATAAATGCCTGATTGGTAGTGGAGCAATGCAAAGGTGAATATCATTCAGAGTGAAATAATTAATAGGCTCAACTCCTGCCAGTATGATAAAATTTTGACTGATCAAGGAAAGAGAACGAATACACAAAACACACACAAGCCAAGGCATGATGACACAACATCTTCCAAATAAATCTGGCTCAACTCTATCTTAAGACATTATCAAAAGATTTGTTGCCCCATGAGTCAAGGTTCATTTGTTTTTAAACTAGGTCATCTAATTTTACTGATTAGAACCAAGGTCAATCCTTTATTATTTTTCAAAATCAGTGCCTTTGTTTTCCTTTTCAGCTTTTAGTCCAAATATTTATGGTCTCTTGATTGATTGTTAACCAAATATTCTGGAGCTCTCAAGAACATTCATGCACTATTAATATCATTCATGCTACCTATCCCAGTTAGATCTAGTGTTGTACCCCACAACTACAACTTGATTTTACCCTATTTTTTCAAAAAAAATTGTTAAAATTGATGTCTAGGTGAACCTAGGGTGCAAGGGTTATTTTTTTTTAGAATTACAATGTCATATAAGTATTGGATTTTTTTTTAAAAAGATCATGGGGTTATTAAGGTCCAGAGTCCTGTGTTAATAAGTCACAATGAGAAATTTTGTCCTAATAGATTTGAGAAGTGTTGTTTCCATTGCACAACTCACCCCAATTTGGGGATCCACTTGAAGTCTCAGGTTTAATTAAAAATTTTTGCTTGCATCAAAATATTTGAAAATTGGCTTACACTAGATTTGTTTTAATTATAATTACATTGAGATGTCAAAATTGTTAATATTTTTGCATCTTGAAGACTTGGATCTAGTTGCAATGATATGGATCGAATATTTTTGAGCATTTGCATCTTAATTGCATTATTTCAAATTAAATGTTTCAGAAAATGCAAATTTCAATGGTTTTCCTAAAGTTCAAAAATTAAATTTCATTTTAGGGTTATGCAAATTTCATCACTTTTGCCCTACAATTTGATGTAAAATTAAAATGGCCATAACTTTTGCCACAAAACTTCATTTAAGCTTATTTAAAAACTAGTGGAAAGAGCTTGAGCTCATCTTCACAATGGTACTTTATTTGCAAAAAATTGAACATCAATTATTTCTAGAAATAGTAATTTTCCAAAGTAGCTCAAGAATTTCTAATTAAAATATCTCATGATCTAAAATTATTTTTCTTAGTGGATTTGGATACCCATGTTTTCTTTAAAAGATCTTTCTCTTGATTTGTCCTCTAAAGACCAACATGCATTAGTCCTTGTATCTTCTTCTAAATAATCATTAAGATCTATATTGTGTTGTGTACTTAAGTAAATACCTTATCCTTCTGGGTTATGGGGAGCATCACAAGTTGAACAAAAATAAAAAATATATTCTGCAAGATTAATAGATGGGATAGGATTTGGAACATTGTTTTTTATCTCTATTAGATTCTCTTTTCTTCCAGTTATTATTCCTATTGTTCTTATTCCTATTTTCTTCATATGGGGCATTGTTATTTCCCCAATCCTACTAAAAATTTTCTTGAAGGGGGGGGCATTATCAACCTATAGCCTCTCTATTTGTGATGACTCACCATTATTTCTATTATTTCTTTCTATTCTTGCTAACCTGTTGTTCATAGTATTGAACATCTCTATCACTTGATTAGTCAATTTTTCCATTGGATCCACTTCAGATCTTCTCTATAAATCGAAGGCTACCCTTTTTGGTTTTCTATTAGGTTGATTTATCTCTAGAGAGTAATGTTTCATTTTACCACTATCTAGCATGTTTTTTTTCGATATCTATTGCTTTATCCATACATTCATCGACAGTGGTAGCTTGATCTTGCCTTAAATCATAATTGAACTCTCCTAGGAAAGCATTCTTTTAGAAAAAAAATGATTGGATGTCATTTAGCCTGAGGTTAGTAGGGATTTTTTAACTAGTTCTAGAAAACCTTCTATTAAAATCACTGACAACTTCATTTTCCTTTTTCTTCATATTTGTTAATTCGGTTAACATGGATTGTTCATTTTTTCTTTCTCTAAATTTTCTTAGGAACACAGTTTTCATCTTCACAAAATCTGCAATGTTATTGGTTGGGAGGGTGTTAAAACACTCTCTAGCATATTTTTCTAGTGTTTACATAAACAACATTAATACTACATCTTCTCGTTCTACCTCTAAACTATCCATAGCGTATAAATTTTTTTTGATTTGGTCTTCTCCAGTAATTGTATTATTTCGTTGAAACTTGGGAAGATAATTATAGGCTTTGTTAGGTAGAGCATTTAAATTTGTAAGTAAAGCAAAAGGTCTGTATCTATTCGTTCTCCATAGTTGAACATTATTTGTAAGTAAAGCCATTCTAGCTGTAGGGGTAATGGTATTCTGATTCATAGTAACACTGCCTACAAGAATGGTGGGCTGAGAAACTTCTATATAATCTAATGAATTACCTACTACAGAATAAGGATTTGCAGGGCTATGAGATTGTGATGAATTAGATGTATTAGCTACAACATAATTAAAAACATCATCTACAGTAATATCAACATCAGTAGTATTTTGATTCTTATTTTTATTTATGTAATTTTTATTGGTAAAGTAAGACTTATTCTCATAAATAGTACTCTTCAGAAGTGCGATATTTTGATTGTGGGTAAATACCTCTAGGTTCTCAAATTTTGGAAAAGGATCTTTACCATTTCTCCTCGTATGCTCCAACACGTTCTGCTCCTTCTTTCTTGATTTTTGATTTTTGGGTTTGATCAGACAGAGTCGACAACATAGGTAGTGCAAAAAGAACATAATGTATGATCAAGATTGCTTGATCTTAATACTCTCAGCCTTACAGGATATGGTTCTTTGGGGGATTTCAAGAAAATCAAGAAACATCAAGAACACTTCAAAAGATAATTGAAAACCATAGGCAAAAGAAATTAAAGAACATAAAAGACATAAAAATCAAAATGCAGGTTCTTTATTCTAATTGGTCGTATGTTTATTAAAATATAGTCATTAAGATTAAAAATTTAAAAAGATAAACAATCTATTTTAACATGTCCTCCCTGGCAACGGTGCCAAAAAACTTTTGGAAAAATTTCTTGCATCCATAGGGTTGAGCTATCATGCTACAAGAATTTTTCTAAAACCAACGAGCTACTATAGGCTCTGGTCAACCTGCCTCTTTATTTTGGTAAAGGGTGTATTGCTATGATTAAAAGAAGCCAAAATGGGTAAGGAAACCCCATTTGTAAACTTAAGCTATTGCAAGTTTATTCACTCCAGATTTTAATTATACACTACTTATATAAAATTGACCAAGCATGGTAAAAAAATCTAATTATGCCTTGTGTCTAGATTCATTGGGCTGTTATAGTAATTTTAACAATGCTTTCAAATGAATAGAAAGAAGGAGAAAAAGAAGAAATTGGCACTATTAAACCCATTTAAATATCGTAATAAATCTAATAGGTAACCAACGAAATAAATGTTCATAATAATTTCAAATAATGTAATATGCCATGAAGCTACATACAGTACTGAACACAAAAATATGATAGAATCAAAACCCAGAATTGTATTAATTTTTCAAATGAATTAATGCAAAGTTGGTAGAATGCCATTAAACTCTAGAAAAAACTACTATAATCTAAAGCACATAGGGGATACAATAGAAAAACTACTAGGCACTCAAGTATACCTCTTAGCAAGAATTTGTTATATCTAAAGCTTGATGTCGATTCTGACCTTGGTTGTTCCTTTTATATCCTCTGGTTTTTTATTCGGTTATTTTTGGCCTCATATGGATCTTACACTTGTCATGCTTTGATTTGATCCTCCAGATATTGTACAACTATACCACACTATTTCTTTTTACTCGTTCATCGGTTTGTTGACTCGGTATCCGACAAATATTTTTCTTCTCTTCCTACCTCATCTTTTGGCCGGCCTCCTATTTTTGAACTCTACCCTACTTCTGTGATCCTTATTTCTTCTCCCACGAGAGTATTCAACTTTATTTGTAGGCCATGCACTCTAGTTTACTTCATTTTTTTGATTTGCTGGAGTATTCTAATCTATTTTTCAATAAGCCTCCATGCATCTGTATGAAACTACACAAAAAACATTACTATGTTCATTTCTTGCAAGATTTTACTCTTTTGTGTGTTGATTAAGGACTTATTCTTCTCGTACATAGTAACCAGAGAATCCACAATATTGACCAGGAAGGTAGCTTGTCTAACCATATCTCTTTCATCATCTGGTTGATAGTCAAATTCTTCTATTTTATTCATGATGAGATCTTTGATGTTAGCAATATCTAAGAATTCTTCTAGTGATAACCCAATATCTATCAATTTTCCTCTTATATCATCTAGTAAAGAGTATATCTTTGCTACATCATTATACCATTTTCCCAAGTTTCCATCAATTAGTGACACCTTCATGAATTCAAATTTTTTTCTTATCTTAGTGCCATCACTCAGGACTACCTCTTTATCCTGCAACTCTTCAAAATATTCAGCGATCAGTAAGAGAGTAGGATAAATGACTTCTAATTCTTGTTCCTTTTGATATAGCAGGCTTTCCATCTCATGGATAGTAAATCTGATCAATCCGATCTATCTAAACATTTATGTGATCCCATCAATCCTATCCTAGTATCTTCAAAGAGTTTTATTTTCTAATTTTAAAGAGGCATACTGCATAATCTACCTCTCTCTGTGTTGTAGTAGGTGGCACTTGTGTGGCATTTTCTTGAGACAACTGTTCCTGCAAGCTGTTAATCATGGCTTGCATTTTTGCCATTTTATTATCTTTTATCTCTAATTAGATCCTTAAGTCTTTATTTTTCTGGTGCGAAAGATCTGCAATTTTCTCATGCATAGCTTTATTCATTATGACAATGTCATCTTCTTATCCATGCATTGAAATCTTCCTTTTTTTATCATCAATTCCGAAGACAAAAGTTTTCTGTGGTATAGGTATGGATATCTTTGCAATATATATTCTAGACATGTCTTCATCCACTACTGCAATGGAGCTTTCTTTCCTACCACCCATTCCTGTTGATATTTGTAATTCTTGCTCATTGGCAACACTAAAAACTATTTCTTCTTCTATCCTTTCTAGTGTGACTTTTGTTGAGGTTAGACCTAGCTTAGGATTCTTTGCCTTAGGGGTAGTTACAGCTTTTTGCCTTTTGATCTTATAGTCTCTTAAGATGTCCCCAAAACCACCTGCTCTCCTCATATTCATTTGTATCATTGATGGGATTTGTACTACTTTGTTATTAATATTCAGTGAACTAAGAATGGTTTGTGGGGTTAGCTTCTTTACACTACTTAGGGCTAGAAACTGATCAAAAACAAGAATAAACATCTTACTTTGAAGTCATAAGATCTTGGGAAGGTGCAATGACTACCTCTTTCCCTTTCCCTATACTAGATTATGTAGGAGTTTGTTGTGAAGTTTTGGGCGCTGCCTCTATCCTAAGGTGAGGATTCTCAAGAACTTGAATTTATGCTCTACTATATCTGCCATACTCATCGTAACCTCCATTTGATTGATGCCCCTACTCTTCTATGATTTCCAATATAACATCTTCCTAAATTGTTGGGGGTAGGGAAAATAAGGGCTGCTGAATCCACAAAATTCCTCCTTATTGAGACTAGTACTGAACACAAAAATATGATAGAATAAAAACCCAGAATTGTATTAATTTTTCAAATGAATTAATGCAAAGTTGGTAGAATGCAATTAAACTCTAGAAAAACTACTATAAGCTAAAGCACATAGGGGATACAATAGAAAAACTACTAGGCACTCAAGTATACCTCTTAGCAAGAATTTGCTATATATAAAGCTTGATGTCGATTCTGACCTTGGTTGTTCCTTTTATATCCTCTGGTTTTTTATTCGGTTATTTTTGGCCTCATATGGATCTTACACTTGTCATGCTTTGATTTGATCCTCCAGATATTGTACAACTATACCACACTATTTATTTTTACTCGTTCATCGGTTTGTTGACTCTGTATCTGATAAATATTTTTCTTCTCTTCCTACCTCATCTTCTGGACAGCCTCCTATTTTTGAACTCTGCCCTACTTCTGTGATCCTTATTTCTTCTCCCACGAGAGTATTCAACTTTATTTGTAGGCCATGCACTCTAGTTTCCTTCATTTTTTTTATTTGCTGGAGTATTCTAATCTATTTTTCAATAAGCCTCCATGCATCTGTATGAAACTACACAAAAAACATTACTATGTTCATTTCTTGCAAGATTTAACTCTTTTGTATGTTGATTAAGGACTTATTCTTCTCGTACATAGTAACCATAGAATCCACAATATTAACCAGGAAGGTAGCTTGTCTAACCATCTCTCTTTCATCATCTGGTTGATAGTCAAATTCTTCTATTTTATTCATGATGAGATCTTTGATGTTAGCAATATCTAAGAATTCTTCTAGTGATAACCCAATATCTATCAATTTTCCTCTTATATCATCTAGTAAAGAGTATATCTTTGCTACATAATTATACCATTTTCCCAAGTTTCCATCAATTAGTGACACCTTCATGAATTCAAAATTGTTTCTTATCTTAGTGCCATCACTCAGGATTACCTCTTTATCCTGCAACTCTTCAAAATATTCAGCGATCAGTAAGAGAGTAGGATAAATGACTTTTAATTCTTGTTCCTTTTGATAGAGCAGGCTTTCCATCTCATGGATAGTAAATCTGATCAATCCGATCTATCTAAACATTTATGTGATCCCATCAATCCTATCCTAGTATCTTCAAAGAGTTTTATTTTCTAATTTTAAAGAGGCATACTACATAATCTAGATGTTGTAGTAGGTTGCACTTGTGTGGCATTTTCTTGAGACAACTGTTCCTGCAAGCTGTTAATCATGGCTTGCATTTTTGCCATTTTATTATCTTTTATCTCCAAATAGCTCCTCAAGTCTTTATTTTTCTGGTGCGGAAGATCTACAATTTTCTCATGCATAGCTTTATTCATTATGACCATGTCATCTTCTTATCCATGCATTGAAATCTTCCTTTTTTTATCATCAATTCCAAAGACAAAAATTTTCTGTGGTGCAGGTATGGATATCTTTGCACTAGATATTCTAGACATGTCTTCATCCACTACTGCAATGGAGATTTCTTTCCTACCACCCATTCTTGTTGATATTTGTAATTCTTGCTCATTGGCAACACTAAAAACTATTTCTTCTTCTATCCTTTCTAGTGTGACTTTTGTTGAGGTTAGACCTAGCTTAGGCTTCTTTGCCTTAGGGGCAGTTACAGCTTTTTTCCTTTTGACCTTATAGTCTCTTAAGATGTCTCCAAAACCACCTGCTCTCCTCATATTCATTTGTATCATTGATGGGATCTGTACTACTTTGTTATTAATATTCAGTGAGCTGAGAATGGTTTGTGGGGTTAGCTTCTTTACACTACTTAGGGCTAGAAACTGATCAAAAACAAGAATAAACATCTTACTTTGAAGTCATAAGATCTTGGGAAGGTGCAATGACTACCTCTTTCCCTTTCCCTATACTAGATTATGTAGGATTTTGTTGTGAAGTGTTGGGCGCTGCCTCTGTCCTAAGGTGAGGATTCTCAAGAACTTGAATTTATGCTCTACTATATCTGCCATACTCATCATAACCTCCATTTGATTGATGCCCCTACTCTTCTATGGTTTCCAATATAACATCTTCCCAAATTGTTGGGTTGGGGGTAGGGAAAATAAGGGCTGCTGAATACACAAAATTCCTCCTTATTGAGACTAGCTCTAGGGGGTAATTGTATGGCCTTTGAATTTTTTAATTACCTTTGAGCTCATAAGGGAACTTCTCCCATACATTGCATAAAATGGGCAAGACTATTTGAGACAGGTTAGATCATACCAAAACAAGTTGGGAAGGTTAAATTATGTCGAAACAGGATAGGAAGGCTAGGATAGGCTAGAAGGAACCAAAACATGTGGCATGGGGGATGGGCCAAAATGGGGTAAAACATACTAAAGTATGCTAGGAAGACTATAATATGTTGGGCAGGCTAGAATTTGTTAGGGAGGTCAAAATGGGCCAAAATAGATAGAAATAAAACAAGCAAGCTAGAATTGGGATAAGCTAGTCATGATAGGCCAAAGTGAGCTTTATTTTAGGACAAAATAGGTGAGACAAACCAAAAAAAGCTAGAACATAGCCAAAACAAGCCAAGGAGACTAAAATAGGTTAGGTGGGACAAAATAATTTAAATCATCCAGGGAAGCAAGGATGGGTTGAAACATACCAAAATGGGTTGGGTTGTTTAGAATGGGTTAGAATGATTCAAAATAGCTAAAGAAATAAGGATTGACCAAAACATGCAAAATGGGTCAAGCTAAGCTAAAACTAGCTAGGATAGGCTAAAATTGATCAGGTACGAAAAAAGTGGGCACAATAGGTCAAGATGAGCTAGGCAAGTCAAAATAGTCCAAAATGGCCTAGGAGAGGCTAAAATGGATCAAGTAGAGCCAAAGTGTGAAGGACATGTTAGGATGGGATAGGCAATGCTGAAATATACTAGAACAAATTGAGAAGGTCAAAAAAGGCCAAGAGGGTTGTAAGAGGTCAGGTCAACATGAATCGGAACATATCATAATAAGCCAAGAAAGTAAGAACAATCCAGGTGGGTCAAAAGGCAAAAAGTGGGTTGAGGGTGTCAAAATTGGACATAATAGGCAAAAACAATGAAAGTGGATGGGTTGGGTCAAGATGAGTCAAGCAAACCAAAGTGGGTCAAGATAGACCAATAAGGGTTAGAACATTATAAGTTGGGTTGGGAAGAGAAAAACAAGTTAGAAAAGATTGTGATAGGTAAGAAGGGAAAGAGACAGACGAGATGATATAGCATATGCTAAAACAAGCCAAAAGAGGCCAAAATAGGTGGAGCAGGCTTAAATATAACATGCCAGGAAGATAAGAACGAGTAGGGTAGGCTGAAAAAAAGGCCAAAATAGGATGAAATAGGTAGAAATGGGTTAGGGTAGGGCTAGATGGGCTAAAAAAAACTAGAATATGCTAACATATGTCAAAGTAGGGCCAAAACAAACAAGATAGGTCAAGATAGGCCATGTAATGCTAAAATAGGTAGGATAGGTTAGGATACTCTAGGTGCACCAAAAAAAGCAAGGAAGGCCAAAATAGGTGAGGTAGGACAAAAATAATCTAAAACATAGCTAAATAGGCAAATGAAGCTAGAATAGGTTTAGCTCATTAAAAAGGGTTATAATAGGTTGAGTGAGCCAAAAAAAAATTAAAATAAGTTGAAATACGCCAAGTAAGTTGAAATTAGTCAAGTGGAGCAAATTAAATAAAAATAGGCTATAACAAACTAAAATAGACTAGGCATGTTTGAAGATGGAAAAATGGCAAGAACATACCAATATAGGCAAGAGAAGACAAGATGGACTAGATTATATAAGAATAGGTCAGGAAGGGTGGCACTAGTTGGGCAGGCTAGAATGGACTAGGCAAGGCCAAAATAGAGTGTGTTATACTAGAATGGGCTAGGAAGGGCAAAACTAGTGGAGTAAGCCAATGTGGGTTAGGCAAAGACGAGATAGACTAGAAGGGACAAAAATGGGCAAGACAAGTTAAAATAGGACATAAAGCTAGGAAGACTAGAAACAGTTGGGCAGGTCAAAAAAAGTTAGGGAAGTCAAAGTGTTCCAAAATAAGTGCAAATAGGTCAAGTGGATCATGATGGGCCACAATGGTCTAAGCAGGCAAAAATGAGCCAAGTGGGATAGAATGGATTAGAATGAACTAAAATAGGCTAGGTGGATTGAAACAAGCCAAGTGGAGCAAGGTAGGTCAAAATTGGCTAGGCTATGAAGGCTCAAATAGGTTGAAATGGGTCAAAACAAGACAAAATAAGTCAAGGAAACTAGAATGGAAAAAAAGGCTAAAATAATCCAAGTGGTAGTGACAAGCTAAAATGGGTTGAGCTAGACAAGACTGGCCAAAATGGATCAAGACTGGTCAAAACGAGTTGAGACTGACCAAGTTAGATCATACCAAAACAAGTTGGGAAGGTTGAATTGTGTCGAAACAGGATAGGCAGGCTAGGATAGGCTAGAAGTAACCAAAACATGTGGCATGGTGGATGGGCCAAAATGGGGCAAAACATACCAAAGTGAGCTAGGAAGATTATAATATGTTGGGCAAATTATAATTTGTTAGGGAGGCCAAAATGGGCCAAAACAGGTATAAATGAACCAAGCAAGAACTGGGATAATCTAGTTATGATAGGCCAAAATGAGCTTATGATAGGATAAAATAGGTGAGACAAACCAAAACAACCTAGAACATAGCCAAAACAAGCCAAGGAGGCCAAAATCAGCTAGGTGGGTCAAAATGATTTAAATCATCCAAGGAAGCAAGGATGGGTTGAAATGTACCAAAATGGTTTGGGTTGTTTAGAATGGGTTAGAATGATTCAAAATAGCTAAGGAAACAAGGATTGGCCAAAGCATGCCAAAATGGGTCAAGTTAGGCTAAAACTAGCTAGGATAGGCTAAAATGGATTGGGTAGGAAAAAAGTAGGCACAATAGGTCAAGATGAGCTAGGCAAGTAAAAAATGGATCAAGTAGGCCAAAATATGGAAGAACATGTTAGGATGGGATAGGAAAGGCTGAAATATACTAGAACAAATTTAGAAGGTCAAAAAAGGCCAAGAGGATTGTAAGAGGTCAGGTCAACATGAATAAGAACATATTATAATAAGCCAAGAAGCTAAGAACAATCCAGGTGGTTCAAAAGTCAAAAAGTGGGTTGAGGGAGTCAAAATTGACCATAATAGGTAAAAACATCAAAAGTGGATGGGATGGGTCAAGATGAGTCAAGAAAACCAAAGTGGGTCAAGATAGGCCAATAAAGGTTAGAACATTGTAAAACAAGTTGGGAGGGGAAAAATAAGTTATAAAATATTGTGATAGGCAAGAAGCATGTCAAAATAAGCCAAAAGGGGCCAAAATAGGTCGAGCAGGCTTAAATATAACATGTCAGGAAGATAGGAACGAGTAGGTTAGGCTGGAAAAAGGCTAAAATAGGATGAAATAGGTAGGTATAAATGGCTTAGGGTAGGGCTAGATGGGCTAAAACAAACTAGAATAGGCTAACATATGTCAAAGTAGGGCCAAAACAAACAAGATAATTCAAGATAGGCCATGTAATGCTAAAATAGGTAGGATAGGTTAGGATAACTCTAGGTGCACCCAAAAAAGAAAGGAAGGCCAAAATAGGTGAGTTTGGGAAAAAATAAGCTAAAACATAGCTAAATAGGCCAATAATGCTAGAATAGGTCTAGCTCATTAAAAAGGGTTAGAGATGGTTGAGTGAGCCATAAAAAAATCAAAATCAGTCGAAATAGGCCAATTAAGTTGAAACTAGTCAAGTGGGACAATGCAAATCAAAACAGGCTAGAACAAACTAAAATAGACTACGCATGTTTGAAGTTGGCGAAATGGGCAAGAACATACCAAAATAGGCAAGAGAAGACAAGATGGGCTAGATTATATAAGAATAGGTCAGGAAGGGTGGAACTAGTTGTGCAGGCTAGAATGGGCTAGGCAAGGCCAAAATAGAGTGTGTTATACTAGAATGGGCTAGGAAGGGCAAAAGTAGTCAAGTAAGCCAATGTGGGTTAGGCAAGATGAGATAGACTAGAAGGGACAAAAATGAGCAAGACGAGTTAAAATAGGACATACCAAGCTAGGAAGACTAGAAAGAGTTGGACAGGTCAAAAAAAGTTAGGGAAGCCAAAGTGTTCAAAAATAAGTAGAAATAGGTCAACTGGGTCATGATGGGCCAAAACAAACAAAATAGGTCAAGATAGGCCATGTAATGCTAAAATAGGTAGGATAGGTTAGGATACTCTATGTACACAAAAAAAAGCAAGGAAGGCCAAAATAGGTGAGGTAGGGAATAATTTCTTCATTCAATAGGATTCTTTTTTCACACTACAAGAATTTGTTTGAAACCAACGAGCTATTACAGGCTCTGGTCAACCTACCTCTTTATTTTGGTAAAAGATCTATTTGTTTGATTTAGAAATACCTAAATGGGTAAGCAAACCCCAAAGGTAAACTTATGATTTTACAAGTATTATGCACTCCAAATAATAGTTACAACTTGGTTTTATTAAATTGACCAAGCAAAGACAACAACTCTTATTATGCCTTATGTAGACTGGTGCCTAGAAGGAGGAGGAGAAGTAATTGACACTATTAAACTCATCAAATATCATAATAAATCTAACAGTTGGTCAATGAAAGAAAATGTTCACAACACATTCAAATAATGTAATATGCTACGAAGTCACACACAGAACTGAAGATAAAAATGGTAGAATTGAACCCCAAAATTGTATTAATTTTCCAATGAATTTACATGCAGAGTTGGTAGAATGCCATTGAACTTTGTTACAACTTTTTCATACAATGAGAAAATCTTGTTCAAATAATGTAACAAGACTTCTTCAATTCTCCTATTCCAATCTTATAACAAGAAGAATCTTTGGACTTCAGGATAAAAAATAACTGGAAATGTTCTCAACTTCTTGAATACAATTCTACCAAAACCTGCATAGCAAAGGGGAAGAATGAGGGGTGAATAGAAAAAAGACACAAAGGATACAACAAAACAACTCACAGGGCACTCAAATATACCTCTTAGCAATATTTGCTATCTCTAAATCTTGATGCAGATTTTGATCACAGTTGGTGTCTTTATAGCTTTAGGTTCTTGAATCTATTATTTTTGGCCTCATTTGGGCCTTACAGTTGTCACCATTTGGTTAAGTCATTCAGATATATAGTATAGTTGTACTCCACTACTTCCTTTTGTTGGTATTTTGTATACTCTATCTGGACATTTTAATTTGACTATTCCATTAACCATTTATCTTAGTTCTTGATGAGTGTTTTCCTTCTATATCTTCTTCATCCTCCGGTTGACTTTGTGCTTTTGAAATTTGCCCTATTTCAGTGTTTTTTATTTCTTCTCCAAGAGGTTTGTTTATCTTCAGCTCTAGACCCTGTACTACAACTGATTTCATTTTTTTATTTTGTTGAAGTTCTCTGATTTATTTTTCAATGAGCCTCCATGCATAAGTATGAAAGGTTATAACAAACCTTACTATGTTCATTTCCTGCAGGATCCTATTTTTCTATGTATTGATAAAGACTTTGTTTTTCTCATATATAACAACCAGGGAATCCACAATGTTGATAAAAAAGATTGCTTATCTGACCATTTCTTTATCATCATCAAGTTCATAGTCAAACTCTTCAACCTTGTTCATGATGAGGTCTTCTATACTGGCAGTTTCTAAAAACTCCTCCAATAATAATCCAAATTCTGCCATCTCTCCTTTTATGTTATCCAGCAAGAAATGCATTTCTATTGCATCGTTTTCGGTCACCTTGAGAAAGCACTACCGTTGAATCTAGGTAAAGATGAGCGCAGGTGTTAGATATTGCTTTGGCTTTAATTCCACCAATTTACTGATTTTTTAATCCTCAAGCACTTCGAAAAAATACTACCGTCATTTTTGATGCAGATCGGTGCCACCGTTAGATCTTATGAAGGTGGAGGACCATTAACTTAAGCTTAAATGATAGCTTTTAAAGATCGGTTGATCTACTGTGAGCGCTTCTATTAGATTAATTGATGATCAGCACAACTATTGATTTTCCTTAACCTGCAAGATCATTAAACATAGGGTGCATACCTTTATAATTTAAAAACTTATGATTTACTAAAGGGAGAAAGGATTAGCAATGTATTACCACCCTTTTTAAACATGCTTACTCCTTTTAATTAAAGCTTAATTATCGAGCGCTTAAGGTCTTGCGATATAATTTTTTCTTCAGGCATTGACAACCTTTTCTAAGTGGTGATTAATAAAGGAAGAATGATTAACCCTCACTAATTATGATTAGCTTGGATTTAAACACGCTTTGGCTAAGTTTTATTGATGAGATTTGACCTTCATTAATACTGGATCACTTCGAGAAAGTGCTATAGTCAGATCTGATGATGATCATACACCATTGTTGGATCTTGCAAAGATGCAAGTCTTTTATCTATCGCTTAAATGGATGTTTTATTTTTCGATCAACTTCCTACACACACGACTGTCGGATCAACCCAGGATTGAGCGCGACCGTTGATTTTTGATGATCTACAAGGTTAATAACCAAGGGGGCGCACAACTTTGATTTTTAATAATATTGGATTAAACGAAAGGGGAAATATTAGCAACATATTAAGACCCTCACTAATGTGGTTGATTATAATTAATATTTGGGCACTTTAAACCCTCCAATTTTAAAGCCCTGATACTCTAGGTGGCATGTGATCGTTCGATCAATTCACGGTTAAGCGCTATTGTCAGTATCTTCGGAGGAGTTTACTTTTTAACCATTTAGCTTTTATAATGCATATAACCTTAAACTCACATTTTATTCTTTTATTATTTAATATTAAGCTCAGATTAACTCTTAAATATGTTTGCGCTTATCCTTTTTTAACTTTAGTGAAAGTGCCTTCATCAGATCAAGATGGAATGAGTGCTGCCCTTGGATGTATTAAATATACTCGATGTTTACTTTTTAACAATTGGATATCTCGGAGAGCACGCATCTGTTGGATTAGCCATAGATCAAGCACTATTGTCTAGATCGATAAATCTGCTCGATGCTTAGGCAAAGGGGGCGCATACCCTTACTTGGATTTAATCTAATAAATTTTTTTAGACCTCAAGCTATAAAATTTTGACCATGGACCTTTTTGACTTAACCTTCAAGTTATTTATATGAGTGCGTCCATCCAGATCTTGGGGGATGAAGCGTTGTTGTCCAGATCTTTAGATTTGCATGACATTTATCATAAAGGGGGTGCATACCCTCTTTTTCCCACATGATTTACCTTTTGGAGCCAAATTTGACTCAACATTAGATATCCCCAATTTTAAATTTTTGAATTTCCAAAGCATTTGTCTAAATTTGCTGATATCGCTTTTGTAAAATTGATTTTAATTTTTTACTCTAATTAGCCATTTTAAAATGTTCACCTTAATCAAAAATTAAAGCCATAACCTTAACCATTCGATTAATTGCTTATAACCGTTGAAATAATTAGCCGTTAACCTTATCTGATTTATTAAAGGGGTTATAATTCGCAAGTCAAAAATAATATTCGCTAAAAGTCCCCCTAAGTCCTTAGGCCTATAATAAAATTGATCAAACATTCGGACCTAAGTAAAAAATGAATAACCCTAAGGTTAAAATTAAATCACATGGGTAAATGAGGATATGCGCCCCCTTTGTGATTAAAGATTGTGCTAGTCCAAATATCTGGACGGTAACGTTTCACCCTCCAAAATCTGAATGGATGTGCTTGCATAATCAATTTGAAGGATAAGTAAAAACAAACCATGGTCCAAATTTTAGCAAGAAATGGTTCCAACAGTAACCAACACCGCAGGTTGGAAGAAATCAATGGCTGCGCTCGAGCCAAAATCCAAACAATAGAATGGTAAGAGTATCAGGTAACACAAAGGTAAACGTAGAATTAATAATGCATTAGCAAAGGCTTTAATACATTACTAATTACCCCCTTTCAGCTTTAATCAAGGATTATCAAAATAAAGTGATGCACCCCTTTCAAGCTTGCAAATTATAGGAAATCTAAAGGGCAACGCTTCATCGAAGAGAAATCGGATGAATGCGCTCAACCTAATAAAACACCATGGTCTAAAGTTCGAAAGCCTAGGTACAATGGTTATAGAAGATCCACGATTATGCTTTACCAAGAACTAATATGACAGATGTGCTTCTCCCAAAGATAACAATTCCAAATGTGCAGTCTATATTTTAAAACGATAGAGTGTATGTTTGACACAAATTACCAAAGATAGCCCAGCTCATTTTTAAAGTTTGCATAGATCCGAAGGAGATCAATGGATGCGCTTCATCTTGAGATAATCCAATGGCAACAACACTTGCTTCAAGTAAACAAAGGTAAATCTTTTGGTAAGACTAAGTCAACATATGATTAGTCAAATTTAATCATATTTAACGAGCGTCCTAAAACGTTACTAATCATCCCCCTTTCACTTAATCAAGGTTAATGAAAATCAATAACATGCACTTTTTGGTTACCTAACTTACAGGTTATAGAAGATCCATGGTTGTGCTTGATCGAGAGTCAATCCGATAGATGCGCTTTACCATGAATCACTAAGGTTTGTTTAAAGTCATTACCAGCACTCACATTTAAAGCATGTGTTTCAAGGGATATCAAAGGACACACCATCGCTAAAGATAATCCAATGGTAGCGCACGTCTCAAGATGATCAACCATTAAAACAATTCCTGCTCGAGTCAAAGACAAACACCTTTAGTTCAAATAGATCCGATGGTTGATCTAATGGTCGTGCTCCAAAAAAGTTGCTCAAATATTAAAAGAGGGTCCCTTAAAAAAATAACCAATGAAGATCGATGGTCGCGTGCAATCTAGAAATATCCAACGGTGGTGCTTCATTCAAAAGACGAGTCAAAGAGCTAAAGTGAATCGATGGCTGCACTCGAATTAGCCCAGATTCGACGGTAGCTCTTTGTTTAAAAGCAATTATAAACCAAAGGGAAATCAATGGCCATGTTTCAACCCGTCGAGATCTAATAGCCATTAAGAAGTGTGACCATCTAGAAAGCGTGATCTCACGAAGCTATTAAAGATTGGAGAGTTGTATACAGATAAAATAAGATCCGATGATCATGTGCAATTAGGAAAGATCCAATGGTAGCACTTTATCAGAGCAATCATCCTTTAAGAAGGGTGTGATTATTATATCTTAATCGAATGGTCGCGCCCTTACCTACCGGATCCAATGGTGATGATTGGATTAATAAAATGAACAATGTCCTAATGGTTGATTGATTAAGTGGTATTTGACCAAGATCAGACGGTCGCGCCTATCCCCAACTTAAAATCCAATGGCAGCGCTTAATCAAGAACATCAGAGGAAAATGAGGTCCAATAAAAGGGTACGACTCTATAGAATCTAACGATAGCAGTGAATCCTGGACAGATCGAATGATCATGCTTGACCAATCTACTTGGATGTTAAGAGACTTGATTTATTTTTGCCAACGAAGAGTTAATTAAGGTTAATAAAGGGTCTAAACACGTGATAATGACCCCCTCTTTGTGATAAACGCTGACATAGTTTTGGATGATCAGACAAACATGCAGGATCACATGTTTGATCGAACGGTAAACCATTAACAAGGTAATATGGTTAGTAAAGGTCGTGTATTAGCCAAAGGTTAGTAATTTTTTATTACTCTTTAATAAGAAAATATCAAATGAAGGATAAAGCTCTAATTTAATATGGAATCAAAGATTAATATCCTCAGTAAAATAAAAGCATAAATTAACTAACCAATTAAAGGTTAAGATATTTCCTATACCATGTAAAATCACCATTGACATGAACCCTTGATATTATAGGGCTAACATTCTTGCAGGTCCAATGGTATCGAACATAGACGTACGACATGAATTCTATCCAACGACCATCATCGATTGATGGATTCGATGGGCACATATTTCGGTAACCAAATATAACGAAAGATCCCCAAAATAATCACCACCTTGATTAATAGTGTAAATATTTTTCGAAGCTGAATTTATTTCAAGACCAAAAGAGAAGAACACTTTCTCATGAAAAGCCACCACTGCCATGTTTGTATTTCCACTTTAGAGGGACAATCAGTTCAGTGACTAAAAGGGAAGCTGTGAATGATTGCAAGTACACAGATCAAAGTCCCCGTGGACGTGCAAAATGAGGAAAGCCACCTACCTTAACTGTATGACATTAGAAAGTGACACTTCAACAAATCTCTATTGGTAAATTTGAAAAAGCAGTTGGTGACACGATATTAATGACAAGTTATGTGAGGATAGTGAACCCATTTCGCCATCAAACAACCATAATCACCATATCAAACAACCTCACCACCCTAGTAATCTTGAGTAAAGGACTAGTTCAAAAGAGCAGAAAGTGAGTAGAGATTTGAGAGCTTTGTTTCAGTAGGATAAAATAATTATCAAGAGTAAAACAGAGGCCTGTGGAAATGATTTTGTGCCCAAAGACATAGAAGAAATAGTGAAGTTCATCACAGACCAGTTGCCTTATGTTGAGCTCCCCGGATCAACTGTGCCTGGGAGTACGATGTATGATTTCACCCAAAAAATTGGGCCCGATAAAAAGCTCACTCCCACATAGTAGTATGAGATGGAAAATACTTTTATCCAAAGTTTTGCTCATACAATACAAAATGACGATAGAGCCCCTTGGTTGCTAGCAGATCTATTCCATAAAGCAAGGAGACTACAACATAAGGATTTTCCAAGGAGTGCTAGATGGACCAGTAATCTTGGAAAGTTGATATATCCGAGAGTATACCCTTGACTTGTTAGCCTGGTTAGTTGTGGCATACAATGAGAAAACCAAGACATTTCGAGACAATAAAGATAGACCGGTGTTCAGCATAGTGGCTAAACATATCGAACAAGTCTTCAAACTGATGCCCACCAATACTCGACTGGTAAAACAGGTAATTGAAAGGCAGTCTCAATGTTAACTAAGCTAGATATTTTTAAAACGTTTTTCGAAGAGCATGATAAAATAGTTGATAAATTTCCCATCAGAAAAACTATTTTTAAACCATGGGTTCGAGACTTCTGTGATATGGCTAACATTATTTTAAGAGTACATTTAGTAACACTGTGTAACCAAGCAATAGTCACCCTAGTTTACACCTGGGAGCGAGAGTTGAGTGATCAAATGCACTCACAATTGTTAGATTTAAAGAAATTTATTTTGAAACAAATATAGGAGATGCCTGTGTTTTCTAACTACTCTATCCTGATACACCTATTGGCAGGACAATTAGGAGAGGAAATCCAAAAAAGGGTAGGAGTTGTTGATAGTACTTACGTCCAAACCAATTTTTGGAGGATACACAAAGGTCGTACTCACATGGGTTGGCTTTGTGATGTTTTCATGATTGAAATTCAATGGATTTTAATTGGCTTCCTCCCTAAGAGACTGGGGCCTGGGGTAAGAGCCTACATGAAAGAAAATGATATAGGAGATTAGTTATTCTTTAAGGGGTTCACATATTTTTGGATCTATGGAGCTAAGATTCCCTCAAAAATGTTGCATATGTATTGTCCCTTATCTCTTGCTGCCATAGAACTGTGCAGACAAGAGGTCGAAGAGGCTAAAATGAGACTAGTGAATAAGCACGACATAGTTCCTTGGCTCATTGTCCCTTGCAGATTTGGAAGTTACATGTTCATGGGATACCTAGCTTTAGTCAAGGGAATTTATGATTTGGATCTCATGGATTTTGAAGAGATAACTTCGAGACCTTATGATCCAGATAAGAAGTATGAGAGGTTAATGAAAATCATGACTATGCTTGGGTCAAGCATATGAGTGATGCCTATGAGGAAGAGTTAGTAGATGCAGTAGAAAAGGGGAAAGATTTACAGACTATATGGGATAAGTACCCCGTTGAAAAGAGAAGCAACTCACAAGTGCAAAAAGCCTATGAGTAAACCCCAAAATTGGTTTCACTCAGAAGGGTTTAGTGGAATCTGCTGCCCCCTCTTACTAGAAGCCATCCAGGTAATCAAAGAAGACCCTTTGTTAGAATTGATAGAAGATTAGGGCATCTATAAAATGGAAGTTATTGTGAGCCCTGCAGATATTGTGGAACAACAAGTCAAAGCCCTTGATAATGCCCCCTTCAGACTAGAGATAGCACCTGGCACTTCCTAAGAAGTTTCTGAAATCCTTAGTGTAGCAAAAGGAGAAGAGGTAGTGGTTGCACCTGTTCAGGAGCTAACTTCTCCCTAGCAAGCTATAGTTCCCATCTCTAGCTAGCTATTAATGGTAACCAGTATGATGAAGTTAGCCCCTAGAGCTATTCCCATATCTTTGAAGATAAAAGATAAGAAAATTGAAATTCCATCAGTAATATAGATGAATATGAGAAGAGCCCATTTAGAGGCATCTTCAAAGATCTTGAGGTCAAGAAGCAAATAATTGTATCTGCTCTAGAAGCAAAGAGACATAGGCTGTCATTGCCCTCCATGAATATTGTGTTGGGAAGAACAAATAGTTTTTAGTGATGCCCAAGAGCATGACCTACAAATGGCAATAGGAATAGGAGGTAGAAGAGATGATTCTATAGCCAGGGTGGAAATAGAAAATCCCAAATCAGATATGGCAGAGGTGCACCTACCTGTCCTATAGGAACCTGTTATTCTCAAAGTCAATGAGAGAACTGGAGGACTTTTAGTTCATGGAAAAAAAGGTGATATGGTTAGGGTAGCCAAAGAAGTACAAGAGTAAACTTTGGACCAACTTCATCAGAGCAACACATAATTGAGAAGCCAACTGGAGACAAGTGATATAGAAAAAGCAGTGATGCAAGCTTTGATAAATAAAATGAGATAAGAGTTGGCCTAGAACAGCACCACAGTAGCTCAACCCCCCTTAGTGGTGAAAATCCTCAATTATACTTACTACTTGAATACTATAAAAAGAGATCATTCGCCCCACTCTTAACTTAATGTCAAAATATTTCAAAGAGGTGCAGAACCAGGATGTGCTTTTAAATTATGGGACGAAGGTCAAATGTAACATTGAATTCATGAAATTAGTAGTTATGTTTGCATCAAACATGGGGAGATGGCACAATAATGTTGCATAAATTTTGAGTCTATTGAATGACATAGCAGAGAAATTTGCAGATATAGGGTTATCTTTGTAGGAATTCTTAGAAGCTGCCAATGTAGAAGATCTCCTAAAAGAAAAAATAGATGATTTTGATTGTGAACCTGATGACAAGTCTAAAATGACCAGACAAACCACTTTTTTAGTAAATACTATGGAGATATTGATCATCCAATATGAAAAAAGTAAAAACTATATTAGCATCCAAAAAAATAGAATTTTGCAGGAAATGAACATGTTAAGATTTGTTGTGACTTTCAACATTGAAGCCTGGAAGATGATTGGAAAAAAATCAGATGGTTGCAACAGGGTAAAAAGGGAAAAGAAATTAAAATATGTAGCCTACAGCTAGAAATGAGCTCCCCTTCTAGAGATGAAGAACATGTTATTCAGAAAGGGGAGACATCCAAAATAGAAGGCCAATAAGATGATCTAGAAGAAGCAAAAAAAGAAAGAACTTAGGAGGGAAGAATAGACGAAGGAAGCCCTCAATGCACTGATATCATCGGTTGAAAAATTTAAAACAAAAAGGTCAAAGAAGGATGTACAGTATGAAGAAAAAGAATAATGGGAGCCAACTGTATCAATTTTGAAGGTAAAATCAGATGATGACAAGTGTAAGGCCAAGATCAAGCCAAAAATAATAGGTTTAAGAACCTTAAGCTATAAAGACACCAGCTACGGTCAAAATCTGCATCAAGCATTAGAGATATCAATTTTTGCTAAGAAGTATACTTGAGTGCCCATTTGAGTTGTGCTATTGTATTCTACTTATGTATATTTTTCTCTGTCATCCCTCATTCTTCCCTTTTCTATGCAAGTTTTGATATTGCTGCGTTCGGAGAGCTAAGAATATTTCCAGATTTTCTGAGCCTGAAGTCCAAAGATTCTCCTTGCTAACATTTTAGAAGGAAGATTGACGAAGTCTTGTTACATCATTTGAACAAGGATTTCTCATTGTATTAAGCTGTGAAAATAGAGTTTAATGGCATTCTGCCAACACTGCATGTAATCTTTATTGAAGAAAATAATACAATTATGAATTTTAGTTTTATTATTTCTCGTCTATAGTTCTGTGTGTTTCCTCATAATAGGTTATGATATGTTATGAGCATTTATTTCATCAGTTAACCCTTAGACTGATTACGATATTCGAATGAGTTTAATGGCGCCAATTTTTTTTTTCTTCTGTTCATGTGATAAATGTTGTTAAATTGCTATAACAACCCAATTGGATAGGCACCGGTCTACATAAGACATAAAAATTAAGTTATCTTTGCTTGGTCAATTTTATATAGATAATATATAACTAAATCTAGAGCGTGTAACACTTGTAAAATCATAAGTTTACCATTAGGGTTTTCTTACCCATTCTATACATTTCTGTTAGCAATATATCGTTAATTAGAATAAATTGGCAGGTTGACCACAGCCTGTAATAGCTCGTTGATTTCAAATGATTTCTTGTAGCGTGACAATCGAATCCTATGGATGCAAGAAATGGTTACAATATTTTTTTGGTGCCATTGCTGGGGAATGAACTTATATGTTAAATTCATATATTTTTAGTTTGTTTCCCAATGACATTTTTGTGCTTTAACTCATCAAACTGACACCAACAGTTTTGGCACCATTGCCGGGGAGAATTTTTACATTCTAAGCCTGGATTTCATGAAATATATTAATCAACAAGTGACCAATTGGAATAAAGAGCCTGCATCTTGGTTTTTATGACTTCTTACGTTCTTTATTTTATTTTACCCGTATTTTTCAATTGTATTCTGAAGTTCTTTTATGTTTCTTGATTTTCCTGGATTTTCTTCAAAGAGCTATCCCTTGTGACGCCAAGATTTAAAAGAATCAAGCAATCTTGATTATATTATGTTCTTTTTGTACCAACGTGCTGGCGACTATGTCTAGACAAACCCAAAAACTAAAAATAAAGAAAGAAGGAATAGAATATGCTGACATACACCATGAGAAGTGGTAAGGAGTTATTCCTAGAATTCGAGAACCTAGAGGTATTTACCCATAACCTAGAAAATCCCACTTCTTAAAAGTACTGTATACGAGAATAAATCATATTTTAGCAGTAAAAAGTATGTAAAAAAAATAAAATTCATAATATTGTTGTCGTTAATATCACTATAGATGAAGTTTTAAATATTGCTATAGATTATACATCAGAATCATCTCAATCCCATAGTCCTATAGCTTATAATACAGAGGTAAATAATTCTTTAGATTATACCTAGGCCACCCAAACCCATATCCCGATAAGCATTGCTACTATAAATTTAAACCCCATTATACCTACAGTAACAATGGCCTAGGAAAATAAGCAAAATCAGGCTAATGTTCATTTGTGGAGGACCAATAGATATAGGCATTTTGTGTTACCTATGAATTTAAATGCCTTACCCAATAAAAGCCCACAAATATCTACCAAAATACCTAGGAAGTAATGCAGTAACTAGAGAAGATCACATCAAAAGTTTCTTGTATGCAATGGATAGTCTAGAGTAGAGCATGAAGATGTAGTCTTGAGACTATTTCCACAAACCCTAGAAAAATATGCCAGGGAATGGTTCAATTCTCTCCCCAAAAATGATATCCTAGAGTTTACTAAAATGGAAGTTATTTTTCTAAAGAAATATGAGGAAAGAAAAAATGAACAATCTCTGTTAACTAAGTTAGCCACTATGAAGAAAAAAGAAAATGAGGTTGTCAATGATTTTAACAAAATATTCTCAAAAACCAAAAACAAAATCCCTGCTAACCTTAGGGCCAGTGATATTCAATCTATTTTTTTCTATAAGAATACCTTTTAAGGAGAATTTAAATATGAGCTAAGGCAAGAACAAGCCACCACCATTGATGGTTGTATGGAAAAAAAAATGGACATTGAAAGAAACATGCTTGAAAGTTGTAAAATGAAGCCATATTCTTTGGAATTCAATCTACCTAAAATAAAACCCAAAAGGGTAGCATTTGATATACAAAGAAGAACTAAAATAGATCCAATGGAAAAACTGACTAATCAAATGGCTGAGATGTTCAATACCATGAAAAATAGGTTAGTAAGAATTGAAAGAAATAATGGTAATAATGGTGATACTTCATAAACAGAACAACCATATGTTGATAATCGCCCTCCCTTTAAGAAAAAAATCAATAAAGTTTTTGGAGAAACAACAATGGCCATGAAGAAGGAAATAAGAATAGGAATAATGGAAACAATAGCTGGAAAAACAAAGAATCTGACAGAGATCAGAATAGTGTTCCTAATCCTATACCATCTGCCAACATAGTAGAAGGATTTCCCTATGTTTGCTCCACCTGTGATGCACCTCATAACCCTAATGCATGTTGAATACATCTAAGTGATCAACACAATGTAGATTCACATGATGATTCAGAGGAGCATATAAGAATTAATGCTTGCTGGTCTCTAGAAGATGGTCTAGAGAAAGGTTGTTCAAAGAAAATATGGAGAATATTTTCTTTAGCAGGGTCATAGGGCCTCCAAGTTATTTCCTCAAAGTCTAGGTTTTCTAAATCATACATACCCTTGAATATGGCTAGATACATTGTAGAGATGTAATACCCAAATTTACAAGGAATGTTGAGCCAGGGGACTCGACCATGCTTCTTTCCTTACCTCATTTTGGCTTCTTCTACAACCTGTCTCACTAGTTCCAAGGCAACTAGAGAGAAAGTGCAGTACATAGGTAATATAGCTTAGGGAGAATTTTTGCCCCATAAAGCCTAATGTACGTGAAGCCTTCTAAGAAGAAGTAATTTCTTTTTCTTTGAGGAAAGCTTTGAATCCTGGTTCTAATATCTAAGTGAGGTCGCTCGTCAAGATCTAGTGAATCTACAACATGAAATTGTCACAAAACCAACCCAAGTGAGTGTGTCCTTCATGTATCCTCCAAAACCTATTCTGAACATAAGGACTCTCAGTGGCCTCTAGCATCCTTTTACTTTCATCTCCTGATTTCCCAACAAATAGGTGCATAAGAATTGAGTAGTGGGAGAACGGGGGCATTTGTTTCCTTTGCTCCAAGATTGTTTTTTTAATTTTGTCAACTGTGTGTTCATTTTTCTACTCAACTCTTGTTCCCAGGTGTAGATGGGGGTATTTTTTCTTTTGTTACTTTGTGCTACTAGATACAAAATATCATTCCATACCACACTGAGCTCTTGCACTCCCAAATAATGTTAACCATATCACAAAAATCCTTGATCCAGGGTTTGAAAGCAGTCTTTCTAATGGGGAAATCAGATGTTATAGGCTTAAATGGCATAAAAAACATTTTGAAAACTTCTAAATCAGTTAACCTTTAAGATTATCTTTCAATTACCTAGTGAATTAGCAACATGTTCAAAGGTGTTAGGTTGAATATTTCCTAGATGTGCTTGGCCACAATGCTAAACATTGGTCGATCTTTGTTATCTCTGAAGGTTATGGTGTTTTCATCATAGGCCACCACCAGCCACGCCATCAAGTTAGGAGAGTAGTATACTCTGGGACATATAAATTTCCCCACATTACTAGTCCACATCGTAAACATTTTGCCACTTTGGTCTTATGAAAGAGTTAGCTCGAAAAGATATACCATTAAAGAGTGATCATCTTTCTGGGAACTGGTCATGAGATTTGTTCATGGATGCATGCGTCTTTCAAGATTTACTAATCTACACATTGGTTAATTTGAAGAAAGAATGTATTACAATTGGATTATCTTAGCCTAAGATTGATTATTAAAATTAATCAGAGATTAATTAACACTTAAGGTGCCTTATCAATAACACTTACCCTCTAAAGTCTATGCATCAAATATAGCGCTTACTATTAGATTTGGTTTGCTCCAAGCGTTATCATTGATACCTAGGAACCTGCATGGTCTTTACTCCAATAATGTATAATCGCATGCCAAGTTGGTGGACAGGAACCTGCATGGCATGAATAAAAGAAAATGATGGAATCTATCTAGATAGCATATCTAAAGATCAAACCAGATAGTGACAAGTGTAAAGCCTCATCAAAACAAGAATAATAGATTCAAGAACTAGAGGCTATAAAAGGAAGCAACTAAGGTCGAAATCTACATCAAGCATTTAGATAGCATTTTTGCTAAGAGGTATACTTAAGTTCCCTACCAGTTGTGCTGCCCTTCTGTGTCTATTTGCTTGCTCATTTCTTATTCCTCCCTTTGCTGTGCAGGATTTTGATAGGAAAGTGCTCAAGAAGCTAAGATTATTTCCTGTCCAATTGAGCCTGATATTCAAAGACTCTGTTGTTACCAGATTGGAACAAGAAGAGTAGGAGAGACCTATTACATTATTTGAACAGATTTTTCTTCATTGTATTGATGTATTTCTTTGAGAAAATAGAGTTAAAAGGCATCTTGCCCACTGTGCATGTAATTTTCTAAAAAATCAATACAATTTTGGGTTTCATTCTTATTAATTCTTTGTCTTGGTACTGTGTGTTACTACGTAATGTGTTACATTATTTGAATGTGTTTAATATGTTTCTATTGTTAGCAAACTATTATTTTTGTTATTATATTCAAATGGATATGATAGTGCCAATTCTTTCTCAATCCCCTTCTTTCTTTCTTATGTTACATACGTTGTTAAATTGCTATAACAACCCAATGAATCTAGGCACCGATCCACATAAGGCATAATTAATGGTTATTTTCATTGCTTGGTCATTTTAATACATATAGTATAATTCTAAATCTGGAGCATGTAACCCTTGCATATTATCAAGTTTACCGTTGGGGGTTTCCTTACCCATTCTGAATTTTTTCTTGTAGCAATATCTGTTTTTAATCAAAATAAAAAGGCAGGTTGACCAGAGCCTGTAATAGCTCGCTAGTTTCAAATAATTTCTTGCAGTGTGACAATCGAATCCTATGGATGCAAGAAATGGTTCCAACAATTCTAATTGTATGCTAAGTTACCCATAAGCATAAGGTAAAAAAAAACCATGGTTTAGCAGCCAATTAATTAGAAATACTCAGGCCAAAATTAATAATCATTGAGTCCATTAATGAAGTGTTAAACCTGCATATAATCCCAATTTATTTAGATTAATCAGTAATTAGAACACTAATGATATTTCAATTAAATCATAAGCCTTTATAATTTGATTATCTTATGGTTGTGCACCCGCCTTTAGATCATATCCAAGTCGTGGACACTCGTCGATTTCCTTTATACCTATGCAAAGGTTAGTAGGATGAAAGGGGAAGGATTAACAATGTGGTATACCCTTACTAATATAGATTAGATGCTAAGCTTATCCTAATTACCATTTAATTAATCATTCACCCAAAAGAACTTGACTTATTAACCTTCGTACACCTTGGAAAAGCACCACCATCAGATCTGGGTGGGATCAAGCACTGTCGTCAGATCAATTGGTGATGTACGATTCATATCTCAAGGAGGAAAATTTAATTTGTGCTTAAATCCTTGTTAATCATGAGTAGCACCCACTTTAACTTTTAATCATCCAATAACTTTACCTTTATTATAATTTGGTCACCTTGAGAAAGCACTACCATTGGATATGGGCATAGATGAGTGCAGCCATTAAATCTTGCTTTGGCTTTAATTCCTCCAATTTACTGATTTGTTAATCCCCGAGCACTTCAAAAAAATGCTACCATAAGATTTGATGCGGATCGGTGCCACCGTTAGATCTGATGAAGGTGGAGGACCATTAACTTCAGCTTAAACGATAGCTTTTAACGATCGGTTGATCTACTATGAGCACTTCCATCAGATTAATTGATGATCAGTGTAGTTATTGATTTCCCTTAACCTGCAAGATCATTAAACATAGGGTGCATACCTTAATGGTTTAAAACCTTATGATTTAATCATTGATTTACAAAATGTGGAAAGGATTAGCAATGTATTACCACCCTTGCTAAACATGCTTACTACTTTTAATTAAATCTTAATTATCGAGCGCTTAAGGTCTTGCGATATAATTTTTTCTTTAGGCCTTAGCAACCTTTTTCTAAGTCGTGATTAATAAAGGGAGAACCCTCACTAATTATGATTAGCTTGGATTTAATTATGCTTTGGATTATTTTTATCGATGAGATTTGACCTTCGCTAATACTAGATCACTTCGAGAAAGCGCTACAGTAAGATCTAATGATGATCGTGCACTGTCATTGGATCTTGCAAAGATGCAAGTCTTCTGTCTGCCACTTAAATGAATGTTTTATTTTTCGGTCAACTTCCTATACGCGCGGTTGTCGGATCAATCTAGGATTGAGCACAACTGTTGATTTCTCATGATTTGCAAGGTTAATAACCAAGGGGGTGCACAACTTTGATTTTTAATAATGTTGGATTAAACAAAAAGGGAAATATTAGCAACTTATTAAGACCCTCACTAATGCGGTTTAATTATAATTAATTTTTAGGCACTTTAAACCCTCTAATTTTAAAGCCCTGATACTCTAGGTGGCATGCAGTCGTTCGATCAATTCACTGTTAAGCGCTGCCATCAAGATCTTGGGAGGTGTTTGATTTTTAACCATTTAGATTTTATAATGTGGATAACCTTAAACTCACATTTTCTTCTTTGATTATTTAATATTAAGCTTGGATTAACTCTTAATAATGTTTATGCTTATCCTTGTTTAACTTTAGTGAAAGCACCTTCATCGAATCAAGATGGAGTGAGCACTGCCCTTGGATTTATTAAATATTCTTGATGTTTAAGTTAAAAGGGATGCATGATCCTTAATCAAATTTTTATTAAAAATTAGGTTATGGCCGATGTCGACTTGGAGCTTTTAACAATTGGATATCTCGGAGAGCACGCATCCATTGGATTAGCTATAGATCAAGCACCATCATCTAGATTGATAATCTGCTCTATGCTTAGCCAAAGGGGATGGATACCCTTACTTGGGTTTAATCCAATAAATTGTTTTAGACCTTAGACTATACAATTTTGACTATGGACCTTTTTGACTTAACCTTTGAGTTATTTATATGAGTGCGTCTGTCTAGATCTCGGGGGATGAAGCATTACCGTCTAGATATTCGGATTTGCATAACTTTTACCATAAATGGGGTACATACCCTCCTTTTCCCACATGATTTAATTGGACTTGTTGGAGCCAAAATTGACTCAACATCAGATACCCCCAATTTTAAATTTTTAAATTTCCAAAGCCTTTGTCTAAATTTACTGATCTATGTTGCTTTCTCTTCTATAAAAATAATTTTAATTTTTGACTCTAATTAGCCATTTTAAAATGTTCATATTAATAAAAAATTAAAGCCATAACCTTAACCATTCGATTAATTGCTTTTAACTATGACTGGAGATGCAGAATTAATTATCCAACAGATAAGAGGTAAGTATTAAACCAAGCATCCTAGGTTGAAATAATACAAAAATGTAGTACTAGAAGAGATTGAAAAATATTTAGCTTTCAATATTTCATACATTTCTAGAGAACAAAATCATATTGTTGACCTTTTAGTTGTAAATGCATCAGGTATTCCAAGATGATATTGTTTACTTCCCAACCATTTCATTCTATAAGACATCTATCCCAAATAATATTTTTTACTTACAGGTCTTCCAAGATGATGCAAATATTAAAGACTTTATGACTTTACAAAATCAATATGCAGATATAATCCATGATGAAAAAGATGAAGAAAAGCTAAAAGATCAAATAGGTGAACTAGTAGAAGTAATCCAGTTGAAAACAAATAGAATACCAAAAGGATTAGTTTCTCTAGAGAGTTTATTTGATGATTTTGATAAAGCATTCAAACCTCTGCTCAAGGAAACAATATTATAATACGTCAAAATTGGTACAATTAAAGAGCCCAAAATAGTAAAAATAGACACAACTTTACAAGCAAAAGAAAAAGCTGGATATATCAATTTCTTAAAGAAAAATAAGGAACATTTTGCTTGGACGTATGAAGATATTAAAACCTTCAAAACAAATATAATATCAGACATAATACCTTTGAAGGAAGATTCCAAGCTATTCAAACAAAAATAAAGGAAGTATAACCCTAGTCTGCACCCAATAATAATGGAAAAGGAGGTACAAAAATTAATAATATTTACTTTCATTTTGGATATCCAACTTGGTACCAGTTAAAAAGAAAAATGGGGATATTCGAATCTGTGGACTTTAGAAACTTAAATAAAATCTCACTAAAATACAATTATCCATTGCTAAATATGGAACAACTATTATAAGCAGTAGTTGGTTCATCTAGAATGTCCCTATTAGATGGATTTTTCAGATATAATCAAATACAAATTAATCCAGAATATAGACATAAGACAACATTCACCACACCTTGGGGCACTTTCGAATATTTGAGAATACCTTTTGATCTAATGAATGTAGGTGCTACCTTTCAGAGAGCAATGGATTTTACCTTCAAAGGGTTGATGTTCAAAATAGTAGTGGTATATTTGGATGATATAATAGTGTTTTCTAAAAATCCAAAGGACCATTTGAAACATCTTGCTGCAGTCTTTGCTTGATGCAAAGAGTTTAGAATTTTCTTAAATCCTAAAAAGTGTATATTTGGAACAACACCGGGGAAATTATTAGGACACGTAATGTCAAAAAAAGGGATGAGTATAGATCTAGAAAGAATAGAAATTATCTTAAAAATTCCCCCTCCTAAAAACATCAAAGGAGTCAGGTCATTCTTTGGCAAGATAAATTTTGTTAGAAGATCCATTCCCAATTTTTTAGAGATGACCAAACCCATAAATGATATGGTTAAAAAGACTAGAAAAATAAAATGGACATAAGAAAACATGGAAGCTTTTAGAAAGATAAAATAGGCCATTTCTACTAACCCAGTCTTAACCTGCCCCAATTAATCAAAGGCTTTCAATATCTATTCATTCGCATTTAAACATTCCATTACTGTAGTCTTTTCTTAGAAGGATGATGAAAATAATGAAAGACCAATAGCCTTCATGAGTTCAAGATTAAAAGGAGCATATCTTAAGTATACCTTGTTAGAAAAATATGCTTATGCAGTGATTCAATATTTAGAACATTTCAAGGGTATATTTGGTTCAAGTAAAGTTTATTGTTGTATCCCTTTCATAGCAATAAAATATGTCTTTACTCAATCCGAACCACTAGGAAGACCTACAAGATGGATGGTGAAACTATTACAGTATGAAGCAGAATTTAAAATAGTCAAGACAATAAGAGAGCAAGACTTAGAAAAATATTTAGCATATAAAGAGTGAGAGGATTATAATAACATCATTATAGTAAATGAGATGCATGATATTAGGAGAATTAATAATGCTAAATGTAAATGGTATGATGAAATATTAGCATACCTACATGTTGGAACCATTTATTGCATCCATAGGGTTCGATTTTCACTCTACAAGAAATCGTTTGAAACCAACAAGTTATTGCAGGCTCTGGTCAACCTGCCTCTTTATTCTGATTAAAACAAATATTAGTACAAAAAAGTTACAAAATGGGTAAGGAAACCCCAATGGTAATTTGTGATATTATATGGATTACACACTCCATATTAGAATTACACTATATGTATTAAAATGATTGTTTGAACCATTTCTTACATCTATGGGATTTGATTTTCACGCCATAAGAAATCGTTTGAAATCAACGAGCTATTATAGGCTCTGGTCAACTTGTCTCTTCATTCTTATAATCACGAGTATTGCTAAAAAAAAGCTACATAATGGGTAAGGAGACCCTAGCGGTAATTCTATAATAAAACATTGATTACACGCTCTAGATTAATTTAACAATATATGTATTAAAATGACCAAGCAAGATAATAACCATTTGTTATGCCTTATGTAGACTAGTGCCTAGATTCATTGGGTTATTATAGCAATTTAACAACAATTTTAACATGAACAAAGAGAATGGGAAAAAAAAATTGGTGCTCATCGTAATAAAACTAAAAGTTGACCAACAAAAGAAACGTGTATAATGCATTCAAATAATGTATTGATTTTAAAAAGTCATTACATTCAGAGTAAGCAAGAAGCTTTTAAACTCTGTTTTCTCTTCAAAAATTATTAATACAATGAAGATATTTTATTCAAATAATGTAACAGAAATATCCTACTTTCCTTGTTCCAATATGGTAACAAAAAAGTCTCTAAATATTTGACTCAATAGTCTGGAAATATTCTCAGCTTCTTGGGTACTTTCCTATCAAAATCCTACCAAAATGTGGAAGAAAGAAGAATGAATGAGAAAAATAGACATAGAAAGGAGATACAACAACACAACTCTAAAGGGCACTCAAGCATACCTCTTAGAAAAAATGTTATTATCTAATTGCTTGAAGCAGACTCTGATCGCAACTGCTTCCTTTTGTAGCCTCTAGTTCTTGAATCTGTTATTTTTGGTACAATCCTGGCCTTACACCTGTTGCTATCTAATTTGATTTCCAAATTAGTATAGTTGGTTCTTTCATTCGTACCATACTTTACTTTTGGTTCTGTTTTACCTAACAGGTTCAATCGATGATACTGGTACGTTGGGAACTCCTCTCTTCTACCTTTCCATCCTTGATTTCTTCCCTTATTATTTATTGTTGATTATTTGGTTGGTCTTATGCTTTGGAGGTTTCCCCTTCCTCTTCAATCTGTTCTTCATATCTAGGAGGGGAACTTAATTCCAATTGCAGTCTGCAATTTTTAATCTCTTTTCATTTTCTGCTTCATCTCAACCATCTTATATTTTTATCAATCCTTCCCCAGGCATCAATGTCAAAAGACACAGTAAATCTCAACATGTTCATTTCTTGCAAAATTATGTTCTTTTGTATGCTAATGTAATTTTTACTTTTTTTGTAATGAGTGATCACCATCTCCATGGTGTTTACGAAGAAGGTAGGCTGTCTATTCATCTCAGGCTCATCATCGGGCTCATAATCAAATTCTTCTATTTTTTTTTTAAGAAGACCTTCTACGCTGGTGGTTTCCAGAAAATCCTCCAGTGATAGCCCTATATCTGCCAATTTTTCTATTATCATCTAGTAGACTAAACATTTATGCAACATTGCTATACCACCTTCCCATGTTGGATACAAACATAGCTGCTTTCATGAATTCAATATTGCATTTGACTTCAATCCCATCATTCGACAACACTTATTGATTTTGCATCTCATTGAAATGCTCTGACATCAAGTCAAGAGTAGGGTAAATGAATTTGAGGTCTTCTTCTTTTTGACTAATTAAAATTTCCATTTCTTGAGTAGTAACTCGAATTATCCCGATCTGCCTGAAAATTTCCGTGATTCCCCCAATTTTGTCTCGAATTTTCTTTGACATTTCTCTTTTTATTGAATTCAAATAATATGAATTAAGGATCCTTACCACTTTGGGGGGCTGAGTTACTGGGGCATCTTTTTATGCCAATTCTTCCTGTAGTTTACTTATCAAGGCCTATATTTCTACCTTTTCTCTATCACTGATCTCTAGTTGACTTCTTAATTCAGTGTTATTCTGATGCAACTGATCCAAAGTTTGTGTATGGAATGCTTTGGCGACTTTAACCATATCACCTTCTTTTCCTCGAACTGATGATCCCCCAGTTCTGTCATCAACTTTAAGAACAACATGGTCCTATAGGGAAGGCAATTTTATCTCTGTCATGCTTGATCTATGATTTTCTATTTCCATCCATGCTGCTGAATCATCTCCCCTGCTTCCCATGTCTGCTATCATTTGTAATTCTTGCTCATGGGCATTACTAAAAGCTGTTTGTTCCTCATACCTTTCCAATACAACATTGGTGGAGGGCAATGACATCCTTGGTCTTTTGGCTTTTGGAGTCGATGTGTTTGCTGGATTTTTGACCTCAAGGTCTCTGAAGATATTTCCAAATCCTCCAGCTCTTCTCATTTTCATTTGTATTACTGATGGAATTACTATTTCCTTGTCTTTTATCTTTAAAGAGCTAGGTATAGCTTTGGGGGCTAACTTCATCATGTTGGCTACCTTTAAAAATTGGCTGGAGATGGGAACTATAGCCTACTATAGAGGAATTTTTCCCGGTGCTGGTGCTGCAACCACTTATTTTCCTTTTCATATTTTGAGGACCTTATGAGCAGTGCTAGGTACCTCTTCCATCTTGAGGGGAATATTATCAGGGACTATGACCTGCTATTCTATGATATCTGCAGGACTCACGGTAACCTCCATCTGGTCGATGCCCTGATCCTCTATCAACTCTAACACCGGGTCCTCCCCGATAGCTTAGGTAGCTTCTGGTATAAGGGGGGTCGCAGATTCTACTAAAAATCTTCTGAGAAAAACCAATTCCTGCAGGTATTCATATGCTTTATGTATTTGGGAACTACCCCTTTTCTCAAAAGGATACTTATCCCATACAATTTGTAGGTCTGTACCTATTTTTATTACCTCTAACATTTCTTCTTCATAAGCATCCTTCATATTCTTGACCCACGCGTATTCTCTATATTTATTGATTTTTTGTATTTTCCATCTGGATCACAAGGTATCCAAGTTATTTCCTCAAAATCCATGATATCCAAGTCAAACATTCCTTTGAGTAAGGTTAGGTATCCCATAAATAGATAACTTTCAAACCGATAAGGGACGTTGAGCCATAGCACTCTTTCGTGTTTCTTCACCAACCTCATTTTGACCTCTTCAGCCACCTTTCTACACAATTCTAGGGCAATAAGGGATAAGGGACAATACAGTGGGAACATTTTTGGGGGAACTTTGGCTCCATAAAGTTGTATATATGTGAACCCTTCTAAGAAGAAATAATTTCCTATATCATTTTCTCTTATGAAGGCTCTCACCCCAGGCCCTAATATTTTGAGGAGAAAACCAGTCAAAATCCAGTGAAATTCCACCATGAACACATCACAAAACCAACCTACATGGGAACGACCTTCGTGTATCTTCCAAAAGTTGGTTTGTACGTAAGGACTCTCAATGACCCCAACTATTTTTTGACTTTCTTCTCCCAGTTGTCCCGCAAGTAAATGTATGAGAATTGAGTAATTAGAAAGAGTAGGCATCTCCTATCTTCTTTTTAGGATGGCTTTTTTAAATTTGTGATTTGTGAGTACAACTAATCACTCAAAACTTGCTCCCATGCATATACTAGAGTGCCTATTGCTCGATTACACTAGGATACTAAAATTAACACTCTCCTACCCACTACACTAAGGTTTGGTACTTCTAATACGACGTTAGTCATATCACAGGAAACCTCGGACCCATGGTCTGAGAGCAGTTTTAGCTATCAAAAATTTATCAAATACATTCTCATGTGGTTCAAAAAAATATTTAAAAGTATCTAACTTGGTTAAAATTTGAGATAGTTGTTCAATTACCATTTTCACCAATCGAGTATTTACTGGCACCAGTCTGAAAACCTGCCCGATGCGTCTGGGAGTGATGCTAAACACTGGTCTATCTTTGTTGTCCTAAAATGTTCTACTATCCTCATCGTACGCTATGACTAACTAGTCCAGCAAGTTAGGGGAGTAGTGTACCTTCAGACATATTAGTTTTTGTAGGTTACTGGTCCATCTAATGCTTTTGGGGAAACCCTTGTGTTGTAGTCTCCTCACTTTATGGAACCCCCTTGTGTAGCAGTTGATTCATGGGTCGATATTTATCCGATAATTGAGCGATGAATCACTTTATGGATGGTACTTTGCCCTGAAGGCTTCTTAGTTCTTTGATATTAGTGGGAGGACACATCTCTAGAATAGCCTTGACCTTTGTTGGGTCTACTTCGATGCCTAATTTAGAAACGATGAATCCCAAGAGTTTACATGAAGTTACGCCAAATACGTACTTCTTAGGATTCAACCTGACATTATGCTCTATCAGGCGATCGAAGACCTTCCTTAAGACCTCTGCATGCTCTGCTCATAGCAATGACATAGCTAGTAAGTCATCGATATAATCTTCTAAGATTTTATGTATGTAGTCATGAAAGATATATGTCATTGCCCACTGATATGTGGCACCAGCATTTTTAAGACCGAATGACATAACTTTGTAGCAAAATGTCCTCCATGGCATTATAAACGTGGTTTTATGCTGATCTTTAGGTTTAATCCGAATCTGATTGTATCCAAAAAAATTGTCCATAAGGGAGAGCATTTCATGACCTACAGTAGCATCTACCAAAGCATCAATATTTGGCAATGGAAATGAATCTTTGGGTGTTGCCTTATTGAGATCTCTAAAATTCGTACAAATACGGACCCTTCCATATGGCTTTCCTACGGGCACCATATTGGACACCCATTCTGGATAGTCGATGGAGATGACAAACTCTACGTCCAACAGATTTTGCAACTCGTATTTCACCATTAAAGCTACTATTGGATGCATTTTCTAAGTTTTTGCTTGACTGGCTTCTTCGATAGATCTAGCGAAAGGTTATGAGTAACCAATTTCGGATCTAGGCCCGACATGTCTTTGTAATTCCAAGCAAAGAGATCAAGTCTCTCTTTCAGTAGAGGGATGATGCTATCACGCTCATCTAGAGTGAGACTCTCTCCAAATCTAACCTTCTTTGGATTGGTGGGATCTTTATTGATATCCACATCGAAGGTTTTCTCTACTTACATATGTGATCCCTCCTCAAGCTGGTGAGGCATAGGAATCAGATGGATGTCATCAGCTGGGTTCACATGTTCCTCGCGGGAAGCACCCTGAGCGTGATAAACATCATAAGCACAACCTAGCACAAAATGAAATGGTTGCAGGATTTATTCATTAGGGAAGAAATCTTCAGGATGGACAGGTGAGTCAACACGATCCCAATCGATAGCATCCATGTTAAGATGTAACAGTTTGGACGGATCTACTGGATTACGAAGTGGAGTGGTCAAATCAATGGAGACAATACTGATGGAATGGAATTGATCTCTAGAACCACATGGACAAAACTCTATATTTGAAGCATAGATTTTGCACCCAAGATCTGGCTCAGATGGTATGGGCACAAACGGATCCTCTCTATGGGATGCCCGTATAATTGGATCCTCCCAATGCACTAGCTGCAAAATGGGATCTCTCGGCTCAAGGAGCTCCGAGTACGTAGGCAGATGGGGAAATATTTCTTGATACCTTTCTTTGAGCTCTCTTCTTTCCCTCAGGTTGCGATGGATATTAATCTCCTGACGTAAACCTATAGTTGTAATAGGTGGGGGACCTCGAGGTGGAGGCCTATTACGTAGGTGATGAGGTCCCAAATAGGCCATCTCCAACGAGTCCTCATCATCACTGTACAAATACAATCCATCATTTCCCCCATCTTCTAAGGGGCTATCTTCTACATGTGGCCCCATGTATCTAATTCTGTAGTCACTATCATCACTATTCGGATAAATCCGATAAAACGATCGTATATACAATACTGCTGCTTAAACTAGTGCTGCTTCTTCCTCAGAGTGCTTAGTGTTGGGAGGGACTTCCTGTATAACATGCTTTGATTCCCTAGGAAATAGATATTGTGGATACATGAGCCTGGAATCGGTCCTCTCATCTACATCACTATGGTCACTACCATGGATGGACCATTCTATTGTGTCTATGCATAGTGGGAGATTAGTTGGGCGAGGCCTTAAATAGGCCTCCTCTGTTTCATCTGTATAATCACTATCGACTATGAAGCGCTCATTCGTCTCTTTCTCTTGTTCCATAGGCAGCAGATGGCGTATAAATGCCAAAACTGGAAAGGTCGGCTCGATTCCCTCCTCAGATTGATCATCTTTTGAGGAATCATCATTTGCATCATAACTAGGTCCACTCATTTTGGAGGTGGACTCCTTTCCATCATCATCACAAAGATCTCCTGACTCGATATCACCTACAATAGTAGGGTTATGCCCTTGCATACTAGCGTCGTCAGTAGCACTACGGATTTGGTTACCCATGTCGCCTCTGGGGTTGTCCTCTAAGGGTCCATCATGATATGAATCGGGTGGCCCTATGGTAACAAATGATACTGTCTGGCGAGTCCTCCAACAGCTGGAAGGATTAGGGTGATATGGATTAAAATCCACATCGTCCCCTAGACTTAGGTACATGCGATCTAAGGATGTAGCAAGCAAATCGTCATGATCCTATACCTATAACCCTAACCCGAACTTATCAGTAGCTAACTGATAATGAGGTTCGAGCGGAGTCCTACGTCCTTGTTTGAAAATACCAAGGCTATGTCCATGCCAATTATACAACTCGAAAATACGCATGGCGTGTTTTGGGTTGGATAGGTAGTGCACATTCACAGCGAATGGCTCGTCATCATCCTCATCTACGGACATTCTGGTGGGTGCTTGATCTAGCCCTGCGTAGACGAAGTTTGTTTGGTTGGGTGGCTCACCCAACAGCACTACAGATCCAATTAAAAATCGATGGGCGTGCGGTCGAACCATATCTTGTGCAGTCTTTAGGATAGGTCCGAAAGTAACATTTTGTACAAGATACTCACCCAACCCTATGCTAGCCAGATGAACGGTCACTTGCGGTGCAAATGAACCTACTGAAGATACAGGTGAAGCAGGTTGAGGTGCCTCCTCGGCTTTGTCTTGAGGTTCTTCCACATCCATGGGAGTGGAAGTTTCATTGGTGACTGGTCCGGGTATATGATATTCTACTTTCTCGCCCAATTTTACCTTTAGCTTCTCGTCTTGCCGATGCAATCAATTTTAGAGAAGTTGTAGTCGTATGCTCAGATCTGCATGACATAGATGTCGATGGTTGAGCACGGACTGCTGGTTTACCTCTTGGAATCTTAACTGGTGAAGCAGGCCAGATATCCAAGTGCATCGATGGGAGTACAAAACCCCCATGCAAATCTGCTAGGTTCACGAACTTGAATGGTTCTTCATCCGAGGACACTATGTGAACCTATCCCTCATGAATGTACTTCACACATTGATGCAAGATAGAGGGGACACAACGCATTTCACGAATCCAAGGTCTTTCGAGTAGAATGTTGTACTACATGATGCCTTCTATCACATGACACATCACAGAGATGGTCTTGAGTCCCACATGAATAGGTAGAACAATTGTACCAACCGTCGATCATGGTGCATCGTTAAACGCTCTCAATGTAAAGGTGGTAGACACAATGTGTGATTTGGGTAACTTGAGATGGCTCAATGCCTTAGTTGTAATTATATTGATCGAGGACCCAATGTCAATCAAGACCCTTTTGAAAGGCATGTTAACACGTGATAATATGCAGCGGTGGGTCAGCCGTAATAGTAGGAACCATCTTCACTTCATGATCGTAAAATTGTATTGTGGGTTCCTGACATTGTTGTACATGTCCCATGAAATTTGTAAATGCATGTGCATCTTGGGACTGTACCTCAATGGACCTCAGAATGTCCATAAGAGTCTCCCTATGTCTAGGGGACTGCTGAATAAGCTCATATATTGACAACTTCGTAGGAGTTATTTGTAGATTCTGAACTAACCTGCTCCTTATGGTCACCACCAGTCTAGTTGGTGGGCCTAGAATGTTCTGAGCTGGTCGTTGATCCAGTGTAGCTTGTATTCTAATGGGAGTTATTTGTAGATTCTGAACTAAGCTCATATATTGACAACTTCGTAGGAGTTATTTGTAGATTCTGAACTAACCTGCTCCTTATGGTCACCACTAGTCTAGTTGGTGGGCCTAGAATGTTCTGAGCTGGTCGTTGATCTAGTGTAGCTTGATTCAGTTGATCGTACCTCTCGTGTCTAGTAACAACATTGACCATGCCTACGAACCCC
This sequence comes from Wollemia nobilis, assembly GCA_028583015.1. NCBI lineage: Eukaryota > Viridiplantae > Streptophyta > Pinopsida > Araucariales > Araucariaceae > Wollemia > Wollemia nobilis. The sequence continues at coordinate 220,920 of JAQPPZ010005622.1, forward strand.
TGGTAGGTGGTTCAATTCTCACTTGATTGACCTGGCCGACATTGTTATGAGGTGCCTCGTGATTAGGTAGTGGATTCTTGAAAATACCCATGTTTTTGTTATCAGGCGCCTGTGGATTCCTTGGTATCACAAGCTCTCCTTTTTCTATCATGTTTTGCACAATGTGTTTTAAGGACCAACATATCTCGATGTCGTGGCCCTTTGTTCTATGGAATATCTAGAATAGATCGTCTTGATGCCACTTTGACTTTGGCACATTCGGATCTACTAATTTGACCTTGGGCAAATGTATGGCCTTGGCCTCGCATAGTTGATGAAAATCGAAGTCATCGATTCTGTCAAAGGTGTGAACTGGCGAGGTGGGCACTCTTCTCTATTTTTGCCCTTATAGTTGTTTTTGCGTATCTCATAATGCACAGGAGTAGGTTGGGCCTGATAATTAGTCTTTTGTTGTCCCTTGTTCTCTCCTACAAGATTTAGTACTACTTGATTCACGTGGGCTTGCTTACCCTATTGCTAGTACTCTTTTTAAATCCCTCTTTTCTGGTCTTGAGCTTGAGTTGCATTCTTGCAACTTGATGTCCTCGATCACCTTGGCTTGCACCACAACTTCCTCGAATGTATCTACTGCTATAGCTGCAACAATAGCGAGATGTGCTTGGCACAACTCTTTGTAAACATTCGGGTCAGTTCAATCGTAGGAATAGGGAATGGTAGCTTTACCATTATTCTATGCCATCTCTTTTTGTATTTCTCGATGGGCTCGTCATCGCGCTGAGCTAGCATAGCCAAATCAGAAAGGTTGGCCTGTTTCTTGACGCTAAATGAATAGCGTTCAAGAAATGCATCAACTAACTACTTAAAATCAATAATACTATGTTTCTTCAACTAGTTGAACCACTCTTGGGCTGGGTCGAAGAGTGTCGTAATGAAGGTATGCAACAACAAGGCATCATGACTCTCTATCTGGAAACAAGCGTCCAAAAAACTCGTAACATGCTCTTGGGCATCCTCATCACCCTTGAATTTTTATAACTTGGGCATATCAAAATGATCATGATATGGAGGTGTAGGCATCGATGGATCTAGAGGTTCATTGTGTATCTTCCTCAGTGTCATCTTTTGAGTACCTGCGCCTTGCCTCTCTATTGCTTTGACCTTATCGGCTAAAACCTTGTATGCCTTAGAAGACAAAAAGTCCACCTCCCTAAGCTGACATGGAGGTGGTCTAGGACGTAATGTCTTCTTCAGGGGAGGTGGAGGACGTGGCTCTTCCTCCTCCTCAACTCGATAACTCTCAGGATACTCCTAATCGTATCCATCTACATCTACATGCTCATGTTGCCTCTATCTAAGATCATTGAGCGACGACAGTCGCTCCCTCTGTTAGGCACTGACATGAGTACGAGCGTCTCTTGACTCCTCATGCATATCAGCTAGGGATACAGCCCTCCTATGCACACGCTCTCTATGCTCCTCGAAGGGTATAGGCCAGCCCTGGATAGCCGATCCTCCTGCTCTATGCGCTCCTTCTGAGCTAGAATATGCTCCTCGCGCATGCGTTGCTCATATAATCTCGGTTATAGGAGCCTTTGCACTTGAAGATTTTCATCTTCAATATGTTGCCTCTCTAGGTGAGCATCCTCCAATTGATCTTGGAGGAGTTGACGTCTTTGCTCAGACACTAGTCTATGTGATCTGTTGATCTGGTTGGCCGTGGGAAGCCTCCGATGTGTATGTTCTGTGTGAGCTACCTTATGGGTTCTGTACCCATCAGACAAATGTGTTGATGGTGGACGTGTGACATGAGGGCGCTTAGAAGCCTCTCCATGCTCTATAGTGATCTTGATACAACTGTCGCTATGCTCACTCTGAGCATGAGTGAGCAGAGCTATAGGCTTGTAGCCTAGCTACTCAAGAATACTACCTAGACCATCTAACTGTCTAGACCTCCACCGCTCATGCGGTGGTGTTCCATTAGCTCCCACCTTTGATATATCAATGGTGATCTTGCATGGTGGGCCACGCACGAGAGTATGGGTGGACCTATGCTCCGAAGCGAGCCTTTCCTCTTGCCCTAAATGGGCGGATCTCTGACTATGGAGGGTTAGAACCTCCTGTGGACCTAGTACGTATGGAACCAACTTGGTACCCTGCACAACATATTCCTCGATCGATCCCGTGGATGCGCGTGTAGTGCGGTCTCGATAATGGCTTTGGAGTAGAGTATCCTCATGCTGAGAAGCTCTACACTCAATACTATGCCTAGAGGAGTGTAATGAAGCTCCTCTATCGGGGATCCGCTCAACAGGATCTCCCCGTGTCAAGTTGTCGCCTCTAATGCTCATCGAACGTCATTCGATTTGCTCATGTGTATGAGGAGTCGACACATGTTGTTGTGAACCAGTTGGGGGTTGATCATGGGCATCGGTCCTAGACCTTTTTCGATCACCCCGTGTGTTCACCATTTATATACCTAACGTCTAGATGTGTTTTATTATGTAAACAAGGTATACAAATGATGATTATCTCTTTTGAAATTTTTATTGTGAGCCCTAAACTGTTTGATGTTTTCAGATGTGTTGTATCAATGTTAGAAACTCTCGCATGTTTTGAAAGATTGTTGGATTTTATACTCAGTTAAATTGGCTTTCACCTGTATATCCACAGCTCGATAACTTGGCGATGAAACCCAAGTTACGTAAACCAACCTATAATATGTGGAAGTGAAGCCCACACACGGTCAAGGGGTACAGGCCCTCCCAATTCCTCACCCATTTTTCCCCAATCAGCGTCATATCCTTCTAGTGATATTTTTCAGGGTACAAAAGGATCTTGGACCTAGTATGGTCTAGTAACACAAGGTACGTGGGATTTGGACCAATGGATGGAAATTACGCCCACCGTCATTGAACCCTAATAGTGGTTGGAGATGAAGCCCAAATCACTAGTGTTTAAGTGTTAGGTGGTGTGTGTGGTTCCTTTTACTTTGCAAAAATGAAAAATGCATAAAAGAGCATAATGATCGAATCCTACATGATATGCATGAAAATAAAGAAACGTTTCAAATTCAAAAATAATATATGCTAATGTCCTATATGATATTTTGACGATGCAATTACAATGACATGGCCACTAATTGGGCCTCAAGCATGCAAACAACTCACAATCTCTATCAAGGTCACTGTATTTAGGGGCGGACTACACTCAGAGGTCCGCTATTTCCAACAACGCCTTTCTAATGAAAGGAAAACGAAAACAAACTAAGACTTGTTCATTGACTTTTTTATTTAAGTTCCTAGTTTGCAATAGTTCAATGCTTTATAGAAAAACACAGAGCAGAAAATTCAAAATAGATAGTGAAATTGGGGCCTACCTTAGCTCCTGCTCTACTTCCCACTGAGTTTCCTGCTGACTGCCTTTTCCTCTGTTAACTACAAGTTCAATTTGCAGGCTGCAGTAGTGACCACAGGTTATAGCCACAGGCCAAAAAATAACTACAACTAAAATCTGCGGTTAACACTTGAGATAAGAAAAAGCCAAGAAAAGTCAGAACTCAAGGCTAAAATTGCAGGGTCCAGCCGTGATCGCCATCTGACCTAATCACGGAGCGTGCACCTAGATACTATATTGATCTATACCATCATGAAAGCATAAATATTCACATAAATACATAAATTGAACAAAAACAATGTAAGGTTTCTTGTATTAATCTTTGAATGAGCTTTGATTAAAAAAATGCCCTCTTAGGGTCACTTGAAATATGATACTGATATTACAATTGCCAATGCCCTCAATAGGGTAGGCGCACTTATAGTGCTCTATTGATTAGTCACAAACTACCTTGGGGTGGAGCTGACCCCCTTCTTCGCGATGTGGAAGGATTATGACATAAGCTCCTCTTGCACCTGTCTCCTGCGAACAAGAAACAACAACACACGATTAAAAATATTGATAGCCTCTCGTGATGAGGCCCTTTAAGGAATATGTATGCAAATGCCATTAAACTAGTAAAACAAGAAAACATAAAGGACTTTAAACTATTCTAATTTGATCAAGAATTATACTACAACATGAAGGACATGAATAAGCAAATGATGCATGGATGAAATATCAAGTTAGGAGCAATACAGTGCATAAAAGATCTAATATAATCCTATTTAATACAATGCATGAAATGACTAATTCCTACGGTTAGAGTTTCTCTAAAATGCAATTAAACCTATGAAGACTAATATAACTAATCTATGTGGTCAAAAGCAAAGCAAGTAAGGTGATCAGTAACCTGTTGCAAACCGCAACTATGGTGGGCGGTCCGCACTATGAACCATGGCTGACAACCGTGGTTTAACCTCTGATAGGTTTACCCTCAGAATTAGGGGCAGTGGGCTTGACCTCCTTATCCAAATTGATGTTCAAGGGTCGCCTTCGTTTTCCTCTGACAGATTTGGTAGTCAAATCGCTATGATGGGCCTTCATTTTCCTGGATTTGTGTTTCTTGAATCTCCCAGGCACCTAGGGCATCCATGGCTAATTGGTATTTAGGTGAATAGCAAATGGGCTCTTAAATGCATAGATTTAGTATGCAATTTGACAAGGCTTCGTTGCTCTCTTGATTAATCAACTCTCTGTCTTTTTCTCCCCATTTGGAGGGGGTATTTATAGCATACCCCTAGGGCTAGGGGTGGCTTCATGGAGAAGCCAAGACCAAGAAGGGTGGTTGGGACAGTTGGGATGGAAGCCTTTGGAATCTTTCGTCCTTCAACTGCCTCCTTCTAGATCTTTCAGCCGTTCCAACCGATTTGGCTTGGATGGAAGGCCTAACTGAACTTCAATTAAGATCGCAGGTCACAATTGTGGTCCAGACTACAGACCGCAGGTGTCAACCACGGTTTATACTGGAGACCGTAGGTCTGGGTTATGGTTCAGACTGCTTAGGTCAAAATGCCTAAATTGAGTGGTTAGAACCACTTCTCTATTTTGGAGTCTATCCAAGATATTCCATATGGTTTTGTAGCATGTCCATATGAGTAGTCACCCTCGACATGACGCGTTTTAGGTGTCTACAGTTTGTTTCAAACTCTAGGCTGAGTGATGCAATGGAAATCCTCTCCAAAGGAGTGCATAGATTTCTAGTTCCAATTCATGAACATCATGAGACAACATCTCCTCATGAAGCAACTCAATTTAGCCTTTTGACACAGATAGATGTTGTGAACTTCCTGCTACTTCATCTAGATGAATTGGGACCATGCATTTCAAGAACATTATCAGAGTTAGGTCTCATCCATCCAAACGTGGGGGTATTGGCAGTGGTATCCAACATGACGCTAAATGAGGCACTGCGACTAATGCATCACAAGCTTGTATTTAGTTTTTTTTAGTTGTTGAACCCAATGAAGATGGGGATGGTTCAGATGCATGTCCAACTTGGGTGCGTGGAGGCAAACTCGTGGCAAGTCTGTCAGCAACTCATTTCCGGGGCATGGGATTTGAGGATATAAAGTTGCTTAAACCAAAAACGACCATTGCAGAGTTCCTTAATATGCTAGCAGCCAAGGGCCTTTCAAGCCCTCTTATCACAGTTCGTCCAAACACCCCTTTGTCTACTATAATGGTGGATACCATTACAAATAAAGTCCATAGAGTTTGGGTTACAGATGAAGATGGTTGGCTTATGGGTGTTGTCAGCTTTTCAGATATTATTAATGCTGCATGAAGGAGAGCCCACCAACTTTGCTCAACACTGAAAAAACTCAGACAACAATAATATGAGTAACCTTTTTTTGCTTTATAAATATACCAATGATGTTCTTAACTGCATTATGATCTCAAGAGCTCAAAGGAAGGCATAACATTAATATTTATGTTATGGTGTAATTATTAAGTCCGTCTTGGTGTTAATATCTATAATGTTATATGTTTATTGACTTGTGAACAAATCAAGTGATCTTATTTTTTCGTCATTGAGCAATCCATTTGATCATTGAATTTTTTTTGTAAATTCTAGTTTGGAATCTAGTTTGTTCTATTATATATAATCTCTTTAATTTCTACATCAAATTTGGCTAGATAAATCTTGTAAAGCTTGTAGATTATGTCTCCATATTTCTTTTTTTGGTAAGTTGGAGTTTTGATTCAGAGGGTTTTAACTGGGTCCCAACCCCAGATATACAAGAACTTCATCAAGTTGAAGTGCATTCATGTTGTATAATCCTCTACCATGAGGGATCAGTCTACACCATTCTAACCAATCTCGCGTAGGGGATACTATTGCCAAAATTCCCTCACAGGGGATGTAAAATCTGGTAAATAGGTGGTGCGTGCCCACGCAGGGGCTGCTGAAACTAAATAAAAATAACCCATAGATAATTGCTAGGGCCCTCGTAGGGGCTGACACAAGGAAATCCAACCAAGCAGATTGCCAAACATAAAAACAGCCATCACCAAAACTTGCATCAATAATTCCCATAAAACCTCTTAACAACAACAGACAGACCCAAAGTAGATAAAGGGTCGACCTCCATTATGTCCTCTTTAGGTTGGTCAACACACTGTTGGAGGGCGTGCTCAGGGCGGCACTCACACTTTCAAAAGTGATGATGAAGCCCTAGAGAAACATCCGGGTGAGATGGTTGGAGATGCCAGATGTGGAGGCTGAGTCCCCGCTAAGGTTTTCAATCTCCAGGGGAGAATTCTGATTGGATTCCATTTTGGGCTTCTTAGCCCTGGACGACCTACGGACAAGGGTGGCCACTTCTTCAATTTTAGCTTTGCATTTTCCAAAAGAAGGCTTCTTGCTGGCAGGAGGGGTGGGTTTGGATGGGGACGGGATGGGTTTGGATGGGGACGGGATGGGTTTGGAAGGGGAAGGGGTTGGTTTGGAAGGGGGAAGGAGTGGGGGCGGGAGGGGAGGGGATGGGTTTGGAATAGGAAGGGGATGGAATGGATGGGGAAGCAGAAACAACGCCTTTTCCAGAGGTCGGGGTGCTGGGAACTCCATCGCTGGCCATAAGCTCACTAGACATATAGTGAGCAGGGCTTTGGGGGGTTAGGAGAAGGGGGGGAGAAGATTACAAAGGGGTAGCCGTAATGGGGGGATTAGCCAGAATGTGATAGAAAATAATAACGAACAACACCTGGTGGGTAGGTGGGGTACTTTTCTTACGAGAAGCAGCTACAAAAAGATGCATGGATCGATAAAGGAACCTAGGAATGTTCATGGGTTTTTATCCCCGGACATGATTGACAAGGGCAAGGTGGAAGCTGGCCATAGGCTTGTTGGGATCATCGTAGGCTAAGTACTGAATGAGGGGAATGGCAATAGCGGGGAACAAGGGAGGAAGGGATTGACGGTCTAGGGCATGGCCATCCCACAAGAAGTTTTGGTAGTTGGGAAAACCTTCCAATTTAGGTTCCTAGTAGTGTTTGTCATGGCGGACAAGATGCCCATCGATCAGTAGCTCTGCAATCTCGCCAATTAGCTCCAGAGTGACCTTAAAGCGTAGGTTCCTGACACATACATGGTCGTTCGACCATGTACGAACAAAGTCCTTCGTGATGTCTTCCTCAACTCCATAGAATTTCGATAACAAGGTGGTGGTTGGATGTCCTATAGGTAAGCAGACGCTAGGGTGTCTAGCTAGAGAGAGCTCGGTTCAAGGTAGGCCATGGTGGCGGTGGTGGGGACAGGAAGAGAGGTGATGGAGGAGGCCCATAGAATAGACTTGTAGATGGGAGTGTCGCGGACTAGGCTAGAGGGGGAATTAAATAGATCAGGGAAGGTGAACAGCTCATGCCAAGCCTCATGGATGGGTGATAGGTGGACGGGGGGATGCCACACTGAGGATGGCAAGGATTAAGGAGATGCCTAGGGACCATATCTGCACGGACAGAGGTGATAACTTAGGCAAGGTCTGTAGATGTGGGTAGGGGCATGGAAGGGAAAGGAGGTGCGGCTAGAAACATGGCAGAGGGAGCTGGCAGAGAGCGTTGGGACACCGTAGATGGAAACCCGCATTTTGACTTTACATAATGAATTTGATGGATTACGATGAAGCAACCAATTATCGAGGAGTGTTGGAGCACACATCGCAAGGTTCTCAAAAAATGGGACGTCTGACGTAGATCCTGCACAATATTGAAAAAATAAATCATTGGTTAGCATGGATGGATTTGGAGTACCTGCCTTACTATCCTACGTCGCAAATTGGAGGACATATGGCAGGAATGAGTCGTGCCACACGGTGATGGGTGGTTTTCCTAAGCCCATGTTTTCCAGTCTGTCCGCAAGCCGATTGGCTTCCCTGTATGTATGACTGGATTCCACCTGGAAATGCTGGTTTAACAACTTCCTGCTTTCTTGGATAAGGGATCTGATGTTCCATAGAGGGGCTTTTTTTGAGATTAGGTAACCAATGATATTAAGAGATTCCCCTTCAACATGGATCTTAACACATGACCCCTTGATGAGGTGAAGAATTCACCACAGGGCCCATGCCTTGGCCATATTGTTGGTTTGATGATGAAGATTCTCTGCAAAAGCCATAACCATCTTTCCTCTGTGATCCCTAATCACTCCCCCTACCTCGGCCAGACCAGGATTCCCTTTCGATGCTCCATCAAAGTTCAACTTTACCCATCCCTTAGGAGGGGGGATCCAGTGAGCTTTGGTCCTGGGATGGGTCAAGGGAGTGGATAAGGTGGGAAGGGGGATGTTGAAGGAATTGATGATGTCAGCCTCACTCTTGCTTAAGGGGGATCTGGACCATAGGATAAGATGAGAGTTTTCAGAAGCGTATGAAATGGATTTAATGGCTATGGAGGTGGAGTTGTAAAAGGCGGTTGAGAAGACCCTATGACTGCGTTCGAGCCAAACTTACCAAATGAAGTGGTGGAGGCAAATTTTCCATAGGAAAGATACTTTGGGATTTCTAAAGGGAGTAGGCTATTGGATGAACATGTCCAGGAAATTGGGGTGGGCCCAATGGATCTGAAAGGTGGTAAATATGTGATGTAAGTCGTCCCTAGTGAACTCACACTCTAAAAGGAGGTGGTCAATGGATTCCCAGTTGGAAAGACAGAGGTGGCATCTGTTGGGGACAAGGATCCCTCTTTTCATAAGATTATCAATGGTAAAGACCTTGTTTTGAATGGTTGTCCAGGCAAAGAACCCAATTTTTAGGACAAGGCATTTAAACCAAGCTAACTTTAACGAAATAGTGGGAACCCAGGATTTGACTAACATGGAGTGGTCAGACTTGACTGTGAAATCCTCACTATTAGTTCCTGTCCAGACTAGGTAATTTGGGAAGAGTATGGTAGGGATAATGGTGGTTCTAAGCATCTTGGACAGAGTCTTGCAAGTCCGCAAGAGGTGCTCGTTGTCTTCTGGGGGAATATTCCATTTGCCTCTATCCATGTAGTTCGCCACTTTGCTTCCCCATATCCTTTCGAGACTTGGTCTAAGTTTGGACACCTCAGGCAGATCCTTGAAGGGTTTGTCTTTCAACTACGTGTCTTCCCAAAATTTAATAGATGCACCTGTGCCTAGCTGCCATTGTGTTCCTCTCATGATAAGAGGTTTCACCTGGAGTACACCCCACCAGAATGTTGATCCATTGGTATGGATGTTGTTGTCCATTTGGGATAAGTTTTTGAGATATTTGATTTGGACGATAGTGACCCAATCTACTTTATAGTTGGTGAACAACATCCAGGTCTGTTTTGCCAGTAAGGCAATATTTATGTTTGTTGATCTTCTCATACCAAGTCCCCCCTGGTCCCTGGGCTGGAATACTTTATCCCAGCTAACAAGGTGGAATGTTCTCGAGTTTGCTAGGCCAACCAAAGAAACCTTTTTTGAATTTGCTCGATTTTGGAATTAACAGAGGCAGGAGCTTTGAATACTGACAGGAAATAGAGCGGGATGCTTTGGAGGACTTCCAAGGTGACGGTTTCTTTGGCTGCTTGGGAAAGGAGGGAGCCCTTTCAGGCAGCAAGCTTGCGGTTGATCCTCTTAATAAAATTGTCCCACATAGATTCCTTCGGGTTCATGGTGAATAATGGGAGTCCCAGGTAGGAGGTGGGGAGGGCAGCGATGCAACATTGGAGGATTCAAGCAATTTTTCGCTACCTGTTACCTGGTGTGTTCAAGAATTAACACTTACTCTTAAGATAGTTGATTTCTTGCCCTACAATAGATGCATAGGTATCAAGGATCCCTTTTATGGATTTAGCTTGGACAACGGAGGCTGAAGTTGCAACAATAGTATCGTCAACAAACTATTGGTGAGACAAGGGGGGAGAGTTGGAAGAAGCTTTGATACCTGACATGCATCCCAAAGCCACGACCTATTTGAAAGCTCTACCTAGGGATTCGACCAAGATGATGAAAAGAAAGGGGGACGGGGGATCTCCCTGCATGATCTCTCTAAGGCTAGGAAAATAACCTGCAGCAGACCCATTGACTAAAACTGAGAACCATGGTGAGGTGATGCATCCTTTGATGAGATGAACCCATTCTGTGTGGAAGCCGAATCGAGCTAGCACTTTGAGGAGAAAAGCCCTATCCACCCGATCAAAAGATTTGTTGATGTCCAGTTTCAGAAACATGGTCACTTTCTTGTTGCACTAGGATGAATGGAGGGTTTCATGAAGAGATATGATGTTATTAGTGATTGATTTGCCTTATATAGAGCTTCCTTGACACGGATCAATGATGGAGGGGAGGATCTTCTTAAGCCTGAGAGCTAGGGATTTGGTTAGGATCTTGTAAAGGATGTTGCATAGGCTTATTGGTCTGAAGTCATTCACGGATTTGCAATGGGGGCTTTTAGGAACCAAGGCAATGAAAGTGGGATTAGTTCCTCAAGGGATGGTTTTGGTTTTCTGAAGCTCCATGATGGCATCACTCACCTCCTTCTCAACTATGTCTCAGAAGGTTTGAAAAAACCTAGGGGGAAACCCATAAGGCCTAGGAGCCTTATCAGCTTTCATGGAGAACAAAGCACTTTTAATTTCTTTCTCAGAGAGGGGTTGGATCAGGGATTTGTTCATCTTAGGGGTAACCAACGGGGGGATATTTCCTAGTAGGGCTTTCTGGGATGCAATATTGGAGGGATTTTCAGTGCCCATGATGTTGCTTAATAAGGAGGAGGTGTCTTCCTGGATCTTGATGATGTCCTGAGTGGTAGAGCCATCCCTTAAAGTAAGTTCTCTAATTTTATTTGTGCTTCTATTTCACAGTGTAGAAGCATGGAAGAATCTAGTATTGGCATCCCCCTCCTTGATCCAAAGGGCTCGGGATTTTTGGTGCCAGAAGGTCTCTTCCTTGGCTAGGATGTTATGATATTCGATGAGCAGCTGCCTTTCTTCTTCCCTGAGTTGGTGATGCAGGAGCATCCGGAGGCAAAGCTGGTAATCTTGCGTCACCCAAAATGTATTTTTTTTCTTAAGTACTAAAACTGTCGCGATATCGTGACGCTTTTTGAAGAAGGGCACCAGCGGGCCAAACCGTCACGATATCGCGACGTATTTTTGAAAAGCACAGTCGAGACGCCAAACTGTCGCGAAATCGCGACATTTCTGAAGACGCACGGTTGGGACGCCAAACTGTCGCGAAATCGTGACATTTCTAAAGCAGCGCAGTCGGGACGCCAAACTGTCGCGAAATCGCGACATTTCTGAAGACGCACGGTCGGGACACCAAATTGTCGCGAAATCGCGACATTTCTGTTGCAACGTGGTCTGGACGCACAGTGGTCGCGAAATCGTGACACTTCCGGAAGCAGGATTTGAAGGCATAGGGACATCTTTGACAAAAAGGTTCTAAGGCACAAGAATGGTCACGAAATCGCAACACCTTCAAAGGCAAGCTTAAAGGACGTCGCGAAATTGCGACACCTTCAAAGATAAAGTTTAAAAGACGTCACGAAATCATGAAACTTCTGGGAGGCAAGACTTGGAAGCATAAAGACATCGCAACACCTTCGAAGGCAGAGCTCAAAGATGTCGCGAAATCGCGACATATCCGGAGGTAAGGTTCCACAATGCAAAGATGTCGCGAAATCGCGACACTTTCGATCCAAGGACGTACGGAATGAAAAGATGTCACGAAATCGCGACATATCCGGAGGTAAGGTTCCACAATGCAAAGATGTCGTGAAATCGCGACACTTCCGATCCAAGGACGTACGGAATGAAAAGATGTCGCGAAATCGTGACATATCCGGGGGCAAGGTTCCACAATGCAAAGATGTCGTGAAATCGTGACATGTCGCGGTTTCGCGGCCCAAGGGAGGAAGGCGAGTAAGAAAGGCCTAGACATCACGATATCATGACGTGTAGCGGAATCGCGGTCCCAAGGAGGAGAGAGAAGCCTAACGTCAAAATGTCGCGATATCGTGACCAAAGAGGAGAGAGAAAGTGCTGGGGCAAATACGTCACGATATCGTGACAGGACGCTCACGACATTGACCAACTGGTGACTGCAGGGACCAGTGCAGAGGGACACGTGGCGTGAAGTTACAGGTGGCTCGAGAGTATGAAGCGGTTACAGGAAGCATGGCAACAGGACACGTGGCATCAACTGCAAACGACCATGGCGCATTATTATGAATGATTGACTTGGCAAGTGGATCGACAGCGGTCGCAGGGCATACCGCCACTACAAGCTATGATGTTTTGATGCACCTAGCAGCATCATGCAGGCAGGACAGAGCATTCGTGCGGGCGGTATGGGGAGTCTCACATTCAAGTAATGATGGTCCAAAGAGAGTCGGGCTTGGGGATGAAAAGGACCCGCACTTTGCGTAATGAAGAGGAGGTGGCGGCCGAGGAGAAGAGGCGCATGCATTGTATTTAAAAAAAGAAAAAGACCTTTTGGCCGGGGATTGATTTTTTTTTTGGTCTTTGCATAGCTGTGTATTGAAGGAGAGACCTCGGTTTTAATGAAACTTGCTAAAATTTCGTCTGTGCATGGTTAATTCTGCATTCTTGCTGTGTGTTGTGTGCGGTTCTATACCAAGTGGTATCAGAGCAGGTTGGTTCTGAGAGTGCAAACCGATCGCCGAACAGAGAGGCAGTTTGCGCCAGGACCGTGGTTGTGGGGTTGTGAAGAAGAAGCAAGATGCCTCCGCGAAGAGACCGTGGTGGTATAAGGCACAGACGAGCAAGAAGGGAGGAGGTCGATTTGAGAGCCCTGCAGAGGCAAGTCGAGGCTCTACAAGAGGAAATTAGAAGAGGAGTCGAGCCGAGAAGGGAAGAACCCAGCGAAGATGAAGTGTGGGAAGAAGAAGTTCCATCTGAGGATGAAGAGGCTTTGGAGCCAGCAGAGGCTAGGCTATACAGGGCTATCTCCCAGATTGGGAAGAAGCTAAAATTTGACATCTCGACTTACTCTGGAAACCTCAACCCTGAGGAATTAATAGACTGGATCAACGACATGGAGGAGTACTTCGAATACGAAGAGATCGCAGATCCAAATCGGATCAAATTCGTAAAAACCAAGCTGAAGGGGCATGCTAGAATCTGGTGGAAAGGAGTGCAGTTAGAAAGAAACAGGAGAGGAAAGGAAAGGATCACCAGATGGGATAGGATGGTAGAGAAACTAAAGAGGCAGTTTCATCCCTGCAGATTATGAGCTAGATTTATTGAAGAAAATGCAGAGTCTTCGACAGGCTAGTAAGTCTGTCAAGGAATATACAGAGGAGTTCTACCAGATTTCAATCAGAACTAGCCATTCGGAGGCAAACAAAGAGAAGGTCGCACGTTACATAAATGGATTGCGAACCAGCATTCAAGAAGAGTCAGGGCTGGTTAGAATGAGCATAGTGGAGGATGCATATCAGTTTGCATTAAAAGTGGAAGAGAAACTAAATAGAAGGTTTGATGGTAAGCAGAGAGGGAAGGATAGGGGTGGAAGAGCTGGTGGAAGAGGCAGTGGTGGAAGATACAAAGATTTTGGAAAATCTGCGAAAGCTAGTAGCAGCCAGAAACAAAAAGAGGTGAGAGAAGAGGATGACCGACGCCCACGCAATCAGAGTAACAACTACCCAAGAGGAAGAGGTAGGTCTGAGCGAGGGTTTGGAAGAGGTGTTTTTAGAGGAGCCTGCTTCAACTGTGGTGAAGAAGGACAAAGGGCATACAACTGCCCACAGCATCAAGAGAGGCCAAATCGAAGACCTGAGGGTCAGGCCCGAGCTGTTGTAGCAGACGAAGGTGTAGAGTCTGAGCATTCAGAGGAAGCAAAAAGAGGGGAAACCATGATTATCAGAAGAGTCTTGCTGAATGAAGAAGAAAAGGCAGACCAAAGGAACAGCCTGTTTCAAACAAGATGCAAGTGCGCAGGCAAGGTCTGTAATATCATCATTGATAATGGAAGCACTGACAATTTGGTTTCTGAGGAAATGGTTTCCAAGCTGCGGTTGGAAAGAAGAAAACACCCGCACCCTTATCGGATTGCATGGCTGCAAAAGCACCATCAGGCACTAGTAAGCGAGCAATATCTGGTGAAGTTCAGTATTGGAACTTACCGAGATGAGGTTTTATGTGACATCTTACCTATGGATGCATGTCACTTGCTGCTTGGGAGACCTTGGCAGTTTGACCGAAGTGTCGTTCATGATGGTCGAGCCAACACATATTCTCTCGTCAAAGAATGGAGTTCGCCATAAGTTAAAACCCCTGAAAGAGGCGGATGAGAAGGTATGCAACAGTGCACGAGTCTGTCTAGTTGATGGCGAGAAGATTCTTGGAAGGCCCGAAGCCGGATCATGTGTGTTATGCTATAATCCCCGGGGTTAGGGAAGAAGGATGCAAGGAGATTCCAATGGAAGTCATGGGACTCGTTAGAAGAATTCCCCGATATCATTTCCGATAATGTTCTCGAAGGTTTACCACTCGTTAGGAGGATCGGTCATCACATCGACTTGGTGCTCGGATCGAGCTTGCCAAACAAGGCTGCACATCGAATGACACCGGTGGAAACTGAAGAATTAAATCAGCAAGTTCAAGATCTGTTGAAGAAAGGCCTGATAAGGGAGAGTCTTAGCCATTTGAGGTTAATGAATGAAGTTATGAAGGAATTTCTAGGCAAATTTGTTATTGTTTACTTGGATGATATACTGATTTTTAGCAGAACCTTAGAGGAGCACCTGATGCACATCAGGAAGGTTCTTGAGAAACTGCGGGAGGAGCGATTATTGATCAATCTGAAGAAGTGCAACTTTGTGAAGAAGGAGCTGGTATACCCGGGATTTGTCATATCGATAAATGGTCTCAAGATGGACCCCGAAAAGGTGAAGGCTATCCTCGAATGGCTTGTCCCAAGGAGTGTGACCGAGGTTAGATCATTTCATGGTCCGCCGGTTTCTACAAAAAATTTATTAGAAACTTCAAGCAGTATTTGTGCATCTCTTACCGAGACAATGAAGGGAAACAAGAAGGAATTCCAAGTGGACGATTGGAGCCAATAAAAGCTTTGCTATGTCTGAAGAAGAAGGTCACCGAGCAACCCATTTTAGCACTTCCGGATTTCAATAAGGTGTTTCGGTAGATCGCGATGCGAGTGGCAGTGCGATAGGAGCCGTCTTGAGCCAAGAAGGTAGGCTCGTAGCTTATTTCAGTGAGAAGCTCAATGATGCCAGGAGAAAATATTCGGTATATGATCAAGAGTTTTACGCCATAGTTCAAGCACTCAAGAAATGGAGGCACTATCTGTTGCCGAAAGAGTTTGTTCTCTATATCGACCATCAAGCGCTGCAGTTTATTAACAGTCAGGGAAAATTGAATCAGAGACACCCGAAATGGGTAGAGTTCCTGCAGAGCTATACCTTTGTGTTGAAGCATCGAAGTGGAAGATCCAATAGGGTGGTAGATGCATTGAGTAGGAGGCAATGTCCGATGACGGAAATGAGAGTGGAGGTTGTAGGGTTTGCTGAGCTCAAGAACTTATACCCTGTAGACCCCGATTTCGTAGAAGCTTGGAAAGCCTGCACTGCGCCTGTTGCGTTGGACAGGACTAGATGGTTAGATTACCTGATTCAAGATGAAATGTTGTTTAAGGGGAATCAATTGTGCATTCCGAGGAGCTCAATGAGAGAGAACCTCATTAAAGAAAAGCACAGTGGGGGTTTAGCTGGACACTTTGGCCGTGACAAGACCATCTCATTGGTTAGTGAAAACTATTACTGGCCACAATTACAGTAGGATGTGGCAAAGTTTGTGCAGAGTTGCAGGATTTGCCAGATGGCAAAGGGCGTGAGGCAGCCTACTGGTTTGTATCAACCACTACCTATACCTGAGCGGTCGTGGGAAGATATTAGTATGGATTTTGTGCTCGGTTTACCCAGGACGCAGAGGGGGCACGATTCCATATTTGTGGTAGTGGACAGATTTTCGAAAATGGCACATTTTATCCCGTGCCAGAAGACTAGCGATGCGGTCCATGTAGCTGGTCTGTTCTTTAAGGAAGTGGTACGCCTTCATGGGCTACCAAGAAGCATTGTGTCGGACGGGGATACCAAGTTTGTAGGTTATTTTTGGAAGACCCCGTGGAAGAAGCTGAGGACGGAGTTAAAGTTCAGTTCTGCTTACCACCCGCAAACAGATGGCCAAACAGAGGTGGTTAATCAGAGTTTGGGCAACCTACTGTGATGCTTGGTAGGGGACAAGCCCAAGGGATGGGATCTAATTCTATCGCAAGCTGAGTTTGCGTATAACAGCTCGGTCAATCGGAGTACCAACAAGTCACCATTCCATATTATCTATGGGAGCAGCCCATGAAACGCTTTAGAGTTAAGAAGGCTGGAGACAAGGGAGAAATGCAGTGCTGAGGCAGAAGACTTTGCTGAACACTTGAAAGGAGTGCATGAGGAAGTGACAAGACACATTGCCAAGATGAATGCTCAATATAAGGCGAGGACGGATCAAAAACGCAGAGCTAAGGAGTTCCAAGTAGGAGATTCTGTCATGGTCCATCTGCGGAAGGAACGGTTCCCTGCCAAGACATACAACAAACTCAAAATGAAGAAATTTGGGCCATGCAAAATCATTGGCAAACGGGATTCGGGTAATGCCTACGAGGTGGAGTTACCAAGTGAACTTAACATCTCCCCCGTGTTTAACATCTCTGATTTGGTTGAGTATCATGAAGGAGAAAGCGGTGAGATACCCAACCCAGAGTTATGGAGCATTCCAGCAGCCATCCCAGTTGTGGACGAGATAGAAGAAGTTCTGGATATGCGTGAGGGCTGGAGTACTCGGAATAGGAGTTATTCTGAGTATTTAATCAAATGGAAGGGTCGACCCATAGAAGATGCGACTTGGCTATCCAAGGCGGAGGTTGATCGTTTGGGTCTACCTCAGTCAAATCAGAAGTGAGGTCACTTCTCAAACCCACCCGGGTGTCTGATGCAGGAGCATCCGGAGGCAAAACTGGCAATCTTGCGTCACCCAAAATGTATTTTTTTCTTAAGTACTAAAAGCGTCACGATATCGCGACGCTTTTTGAAGAAGGGCACTAGCGGGCCAAACTGTCGCGATATCGTGATGTATTTTTGAAAAGCACAGTCGGGACGCCAAACTGTCGCGAAATCGCGACATTTCTGAAGACGCACGGTCGGGACGCCAAACTGTCATGAAATCGTGACATTTCTAAAGCAGTGCAGTCGGGACGCCAAACTGTCACGAAATCACGACATTTCTGAAGACGCACAGTCGGGACGCCAAACTGTCGCGATTTCATCTTAACACTGTCAAGCATATTTCTTTCTATATCCATTATTTTTCCATACAACCATCAATGGTAGTGGTTTTTTCTTGCCTCAACTCATAGTTAAACTCTCCTTGAAAGGTATTCTTATAAAAAAAATAGACTGAATATCACTAGGCCTAAGGTTGGTAGGGATTTTATTTCTGGTTTTTGAAAATCTTCTGTTAAAGTCACTAATAGCCTCATTCTCTTTTTTCTTCATGGTGGCTAATTTGGTTAATAGAGATTGTTCATTTTTTCTTTTGCCATATTTCTTTAGAAACACAACTTCCATTTTGGTGAAGTTTGGGATATCATTGTTAGGAAGGGAATTGAACCACTCTCTAGCATCTTTTTCTAAAGTCTGTAAAAATAGTCTCAAAACTACATCTTCATGTTCAACCTCTAGAGTATCCATCACATACAGGAAACTCTTGATATGATCTTCTCCAGTTATTGCATTATTTCCTAGGAATTTTGGAAGGTATTTGTATGCTTTAAGCAAGGTATTAAGTTTTTTTGGTAACGTAAAAGGTCTAATCTATTAGTTCTCCATAAATGAACGTTAGCCTGGGCCATAGTTACTGTAGGATTCAAATTCACAATGACAATGCTTACAAGAATATGGTTTTCGGTAGTTTGATTGTAATCTAATGGATTATTTGCCTTTGTATTACTATTAATAATCACATATATTTTCTATAGCAAAATTCAAATGTTCATCTATAGTGATATCAGCAGTAATAGTATTCTGATTTTTCTTTACGTACTTTTTACCGCTAGAATTCAATCTACTATTATAAACAGTATTCTTGAAAAATGGAGTTCTTTGTTTATGTATAAATACCTCTGGATTCTCGAGTTTCGAGAATAACTCCTTTTTGCTTCTCCTCGTGTTTACCAACATGTTCCACTCTCTCCTTTTTTTATTTTATCTTTTGGATTCGTTTAGTCAAAGTCGCCAGCACCGGGGTGCGGAAATAATAGTGTATGCTTTGATAAAAAATGCTTGATAGTAACACTCATCCTCAAAGGAGTTGGTTCTTGAGAGAATTCAAGAAAATCAAGAAACTCATAAACTCACTTTAAAAGTTAATTAAAAAACATAGGCAAGAAATAAAATAAAGAATATAAAAGATGTAAAAATAAAGGTTATTTATTTTAATTGGCCACTTGTTGATTTAATAAATATTGTAAAAACCTGGTTCGTGAAGAGTCTATCCTCGACAACGATACCAAAAAATTGTTGGCGTCTATTTGATAGGCCAGTTTAAAAAGCTAGCTAATATATATCGTTAAAGCATAGAAAAATATCGTTGGGAAATAAACTAAAAATATATGTACTCAACATATAGGTCCATTCCCCAACAACGGTACCAAAAAACTGTTGGAACCAATTCTTGCATCCATAGGATTTCGATTGTCATGCTACAAAAATTCATTTGAAACCAACAAGCTATTACAGGATCTAGTCAACCTGCCTCTTTGTTCTAATAAACATGAATATAAAGAAAACTATAGAATAGGTAAGGAACCCCAACGGTAATTTTATGATAAAATGTTGATTACATGCTCCATATTAATATAAAACTAAATGTATTAAAATGACCAAGCAAGAAAATGACCAATTGTTATGCCTTATGTATATTGGTGCCTAGATTCATTGGGTTGTTATAGCAATTTAACAATAATTTTAACATGAACAGAGAGAATGGGGAAAAGAAAATTGATGCTCTTAGACTTATTCGAATATCGTAATAAAACTAAAAGTTAATCAACAAAAGAAATGTATATAATTCATTCAAATAATGTAACCCATTACACAGCCACACACAATACTAAGACAAAGATATAACATGAATGAAACTTAGAATTGTATTGATTTCATAAAATATTACATGCAGAGTGGGTAGGATGCCTTTTAACTCTATTTTTCTCAAAGAAATACATTAATACAATGAATAATACACTGTTTAAATAATGTAATAGGTTTCTCCTACTCTCCTTGTTCCATTCTAGTAACAGTAGAGTTTTTGAATCTCAAGCTCAACAAGACAGGATCTAGTAACACTTGAACACAATAAAGAGAAGAAAGAAGAATGAATGAGAAAAATAGACACAAAAGGAAGATACAAAAACAAAACTCTAAAGGGCACTCAAGTATACCTCTTAGAAAAAATGTTATTCTCTAATTTCTTGATGATGAATCTGAACCTGTCTCCTTCCTTTTATAGTTGTTGGTTCTTGATTCTATTATTTTTTATTTATTTTTGGCCTTACACTTGTTAGCATCTGATTGAAACTATTTTGTATGATGTCCAACTGGTGCAGCTTTGAACTGATTGTCATGGTCTGTTCTTGAACTGAAGGGAGCTCTTTCGCTAATTTTTGCTCTCTTGTTGGCCCTAGAAACTAAGGATTCATTATTATATTATTTGTTTTTGTTCTGTTTGTCCTGGTAACAATGTTTTGTTGTTAAGGGTTGACCAGGTTGTTATCGTGAAATTCAGATGAAGGACAAAGGGGGACCCGACGTGATGATGAAGACAAGGGGGTGGCATGCTAGTGGTAATCGGACAGAATGACATTGATCACGTGATAGAATGAAGGGAGAAAAGAGGAAAGGAGGTGGTTTCACACAATGGAAGGTGGTGAGATGGTGCAATGTTAAGATAAATGTCAAGATGGTTAAGGAAGAAGGCCTAGAAATAGGGAGGCAGTGATAAGTAGGAGGAATGCGGGAATGGAAAACAAGATCTGAAAGAATCTATAAGCTACTTCCATAACTATACTCTGCTAGAGTGTTCCCCTTGTAACTATATTTCGTCGAAGCGTGGAGTAATTGACTTTCTATAAATCGAAACCATGTTTATTTTTCATGCATTTTCTTCGTCTTGAGTATTTGTAGAAAAGAAAACAAATACGCTCATACTCCTTGTACTCCATTATTTCTCTTATTGATACCTTTTAGCTACCTGTTAGTGCCCTTATTTATAAGATAAGAGCTTTGGAAAAGAACATTTGAGTAAGATTATTTTAGTCTTTCGCACAACATGTTATCATTTCCAATTAATACGTATGATCTGATCGCACGCTTGAGCATTAGGGTTTATCTTTTGCTTAGTCTACATTGCTTCTTTAGGTGTACTATCTATGGGATTTACTTTGATTATTCGAATCTTTCCTTCCCTGGATATCATCTCGACTCACATTGTTGGTGTGTATTAATTATTTGGTTTAATATCTGTTGTTGATTTTTATATCATCCCTTGGTGTACTTTGTTGTGGATGAGTCACTTCCTTGATTTCTACCTTGGTATTGATTTCATACATTTTGGAGAGTGGTCACCCTTTTCCCGGGAGTCTAGACTATTAAATCTTCTTCTTGGAACATGATTTTGCCCATTTTCTTTGATTCCTTTTATATGGCCTGGATCAATATGTTGTCGTTGGATCTTTATAAAGGATCAACCGTATCCCCTAATCTCCATAGTGTACAACTCGTGCCTCTCTCGAGACGTAGGTTTGCATTGGGAATCCTGGCTTGACACTTTCAAACCTAAAAAATGTTAGTCCTATAATAATAAAGGTATGCACCAACAATGATCATGCACAATATAGAGAATATCTCAGTAGTTTACAGTTTAACCAATCTCAAAATAAATGTTAACTCAAGGTTTACCTCCTATTTTATTTATTAAATATTTGATTTAAAGTTTAATTTGGGCCTTATCTCTATATCGAATATTAGTTATGGAGAAATAATCTAACCATGGCCAACCTTTGATTTTTTTATAACCTTTTGATTTAACTTTGAAATGTTCACCACCGTTGGATCATTTCGATATGGAGCGTATTCGTTAGATTATTCGGAAGATACCCGTTGGATTAGCCCTGCTCGTATCTTTTTGTTTTGGTTTTGATTCGATCGCTACCATCGGATCCTTTATCCTCAATGGAGCACTATCGTTGGATTTTTGTGGTCGATTCATTACTTAAATATTTGATTGGTGCACTATCGTCGGATCTCAAGGAGGGTTAGCGCAACCGTTGATGTCTGAGAACCTGCATGATTGTTAGTCTACTACTTAATATACACATGGACCAGGTTAATCAGATTAATCACGTTTATAAGGTTGAAAACTCTTGGTTAGTGTAGCTTAGGCCCAAAGTTTATATAAGGCATTAAAATAATGTAATCCATTTACCCTAGTTAATCCAGTGATTAAAACCTTAATAATATTATATTAAACATAGGTATTCATATAATCAGATCATTTCTCTACGCGCTTACCGTTAGATCATACTATGATGGGGGTGCGACCGTTGGATTCCCGTATATGAATAAGGTTTAACAAAATGGAAGAGGGGATGGAATTTTCTTAGCCTTGATAATGTATTTATTCAACTATTTGACCAAAAACCTTGCGATTTAATATTTAATTATTTTTAACAATGTGCTGTCGTTGGATCCGAGCAGAGATGGGCGGTGCCGTCAGATCTTTGTGTTGTTTCACCCCTTTGTTTGACTTTGACTCATTCACCACCATCAGATCTTGTCAAGGGCCTTCACATCCGTTGATTCCCTTTTTACTTTAAATATTCATATGGTAAAAAGAAATCACGTCCGTTGATCTTTGAGCCTATTCTAGCACTACCGTTAGATCTCCTGCAAGTTGTATACTCGACAACCGAAAGGGGTGAAATATTACATTTTATTAATATCGATTTAAGCTAAAAGGGATCAATTAGAAATGTATTATACCCTTACTAATGCATAATTAATTTTTGCTTTACCTTTATTTTTCTTGACATCTTACCATTTCTTCATTTGGGTTTCGACTTCGACACGACTGTTAGATCTTGATTGATGTTGGCGTGGTCATTGATCTTGATAGACCTGTGAGGTTAGTTACCAAGGGGCACATGATTTCAAACTTTATTTAAGCCAAAAGGACGATATTTAACCAATGTGTTAGATCCTTATTAATCTCATTTAGTAGATTTAATTAATCTCATGGGGTCTTTGACCTTTTTGATGTGTCTTTTATGAGAGCGCCACCATCAAATTAAATATTGATCGAGCACTATCATCAGATTTGTCCAATTAGCTCTATGTTTAATTCAAGGGGGCACATACCCTTAATACTTTTGACCATAGTTTTTTTTTACGAGTAGTTTAATCAAACCGAGTGCATACGTTGATCTTTACATCTCGTTTAAGCACTATCATCATATTAAAGGACACATGTTTTTAGATTTTAAACCTAAGACATATCTTTTATTTTGAACATTGCATTTGACTTGTTTGACTTATCCCTTAATCAATTATTTAAAGCGTTATCGTCCGATTAAATCGGATTTGAACGCGGCCTTTGGATTTGATCTAAGGTGCTTTATTTTTAACTAATGGGGTGCATACCCTTAAGCCTTAATTAAATTTTTTGACATTACTTATGCTTTTCGGGCTTTAGACCAAGGCATTTGATTAAACTTCTTCCTTACTTTAGAGCACCTTAAGGTTTAAAGATTTATCATTTGATTTAAGCCTATGGGAGACTTTATTTATTTGGAAAACTAAACATTGTATTTCAATGGTTGGATTTCATTTAAAGGGACTAAGTTTGGCAACCCTAAGATATATCAATTCTTCAAAGGTGCACATGCCAGCAATGTTTAAGATTAAACTCATGGAAAACCATCTTCTCTAATAAGATGTAAAGTGACTAGCTATGCTTGCTTATTTTGATGAAACCAAAAAATTAAATTTGGGGGTATGCTATGTACATAAGGAGTTACAAATAAAAAAAAATTAAAGAAAAAATTAAAAAATAAAGTTAAAATGGACCAACAAGTTTGCATGAAATAATAATTATAACTATAATTATTATAATATAGTCCCCAAGGGCTAGGTGGATTGGTAATTGTTTTTCTGGCCAAGCACTTACCAAGAAGAGACCTAGGTTCAAACCTTGGGAGCATGCTTGTTGCAAAGGTAGTAGTCTGATTTGAATCCTCTAAGTGTGCATTAGATCGACAATGATAACACGACTCTCAAGCAACCGGTGGTTCCTATCACATCGGGATAATAATAACAAGGTGGTATAGGCTTGTCGGAAGCAACCCCTATGGTTTGAACACTAACTTAGCAGTTAATAAAAATAGTGTGGATGTAACCAACCCTCCTATGTATCTTAAATAATAACAATAATAATAATAATATATTGTCATATTAAGTCCAAAAAATTATGGAGATATGGCTTTAAAAATATGATTGTTCTAGATCTTTAAACATGTTTGTTCTAGATCTTTTATTGGATAAAAATTATTTCAAATTCACATGGAAGAACTACTAGGAAGAAGAAGAGAGAAAAAATCCATTATTTCAAATTATATTTCATCAAAAGTTATACATAACAAGGAGGCTCAAGATGAGCTTTTGTAAAATATTCCATTAATTACCATACCAAGATAGAATAAAATCTTGATGAGAAATATCTATATGGAGGAAACATGAGAGACAACATTCTTTTTTTACCTTTATAAGGTGCTTGGCCCTAATGGATCTCCTATAATTTTCTTTTAAAAATATGTTCTTTTAAATCATCTCTTAGTATAGAATTTAAATCAATATTATCATCATTACGAGAAATTTGTTGGATGATTAGTTAATATGACAAGATCCATGACATTTTTAACTAATATTGTTCTTTATTTAGGATAAATAATTATGTATATTGCATATTTTAAAGTTGGAAAAGTGTCATCATCATGTCTAGGTATTCTCTTGTTTGATGAAAGGAAAAAGAAAATTTGGAACTCAATTTTGGATAGAATGAACATTTTTATGCTATGTGAAAAGGTAAGATTCTAACCATGACTAGAAGACTACAACTCATAAAGTCAATATTGTGCTCTATCCCTATATACATGATGCCACTTTCAAGATTACTAGGAAGTGTAACATCCAAATTTGATAAAATTCATAAATATTTTATATGGATTAAATGTGAGGAAATATATGTTTCCTCTTTGCAAAGGGTTTGTAGAATTATATGGGTAGGCATCAAATTATAAAATTACAATTTTAGTATTAGGTTTTAAAACTCAATTAAATATTATTCAAAGATTAATGGAAGAGTTGGGAAAAAGGGTTATTTAAGAATACTTACAAGTTTTATGAATGTTATAAAATTGTCAAGGAATAATAACCTTAACTAGGTGTTTATTAACATTGAATTTCATACCAAAAAGTTTCTAATTAATCAAAAAATATATTAGGTGGTCAGCCATATGGGGGATTATGCATATTTTTGACATGACACTTGGTTAAAACCTTGCTATCTTAGTTTTTAATCTAAAATAACATCTCTCTCTGATAAATAAATTTAGATGCAATATTCTAGTAGCAATTATTTGTGGGATAGAAGAGGATATCATGGACATGTAAGATGTGACTTATAGAAGAAGGAGCTAGGAACGTCATTGCTTCTTTTCTTCCACCATTTGAGGATACTTTTTAAAAAATAGGAATATATTATTTGCTCCATTGACATCAGAAGAGTTTATGAAATGTTAGATTGGTCCTATGGAAAGGAATTTGTGATTGATGAATCTATGGAAGATTTATCTTTCCATTTTTTATTGAAATTTGTGGTTGGAAAGGAATCACATCCAAGTTTGGATTTCTACTAGTTCTTCTCTTATAGAATATTTACAAGATGGTGCTCATCACTTGGTTATTACATGTGGAAAATGTGTTAGCCACTTGGTTATAGTATTTGAATATACATACATAGGTTAATTGTGACAACAAAGTTAATGCAAACAATCTAAACCGATCTAAGTAAAGTAAAAATGTCCCATAGTAAGGTTTATCAAAATTAATTTTGATGGTTCTTCCAAAGGAAAACTTTTAAAGCTAGTAGTGGAGGTAAAATTATCCTTGCATACTCATAATAGTATGAAACTTCAATAAACAACTATGTAGATGTTGGGGTACTTCTTACTCGAAAAGAGATAACCATGGAAGAAGGATGGAGATATATTCCAATTGAGGGAGATTCACATATTATTATAAATGATGTCAATAAAAATGGATGTTAGGATTGAATCAACATGATCAAAGCAAAGCAAGGGCTTCTCAAAGTCCCAAGGAAGTTAATACCAATGTACTTTTAGCTCGTAGGCGTTGGATCATATATGGGATTTCTTGTTAGATAGACTAATATCAATACTTAATGCAATGCCAAACTTTGACATGGTACTAAATTGACTTATGATGACATGACCTCTTGTTGAGTGATACATCAACCCAATTGCCAACATACACCAATGGTTAGAACAATAATTGTTCTCTCTTGAAAGGGAATATTTATCCCCCAAGGTTTGGGTGATAGGGTATGTTATTGTCAAATCTTAAATCAAAATATTAAAAAAGGATGGTGGATGGATAACTCAGGTTTACATATAATTGCTACAAGAGCGAGTATTGATTCATTGTATAAGCTTGTAGAAACATATATTTGATTCAATTATTCAACAAATTATCAAAATATAAACATTTAAAATCAAATATTGCAACTAGTGTGAGGAAATTAGCTCCTAGAGGCATTCTCAGCTCCTTGAGAATAAATGATAAGGAGATAAAAATCCCATCAAACATAAGAAGAGCAGGTGGATTTGGAGGTATCTTCAGAGATCACAAAGTTAAAATGCAAACAATTGTATCTATCCTAGAGACAAAGAAGCCTAGGTTGTCTCTGCCCTCCACAAAGGTTATGTTGGAGAGAATAGAAGAACAAATAGTTTTTAGTGCTGCCAATGAGCATGAGCTACAGGTAGTAGTAGGAATGGGTGGCATGGGGGACAACTCTACAACTAGAGTAGAAATAGAGATGTCCAAATCAGATATGGTAGAAGTATACATACCTGCCCTACAAGAACCTATTGTTCTCAAAGTTGATGAGAAAAGAAGAGGAGTTTCAATACATGGAAAAGAGGGTGATATGGTTAGGGTAGCTAAAGTAGTACAAGAGCAAACTATGGACTAGCTGCATCAGAAAAATATAGAGTTGAGAAGCCAACTGGAAGTTAGTGATAATAAGTAAAAAGCATATATGAGAGCCTTAATTAATAGCCTGAAAGAAGAGTTGGTGCAAAAGAACACCCCAATAACACAACCTCCCTTGGTGGTAAATATAACCAATTATACAGACTATTTGAACAAGATAAAAAGGGAGATGTCATTTAAAATTCAAGACAAGATCAAGGGAATCATAGAGATGTTCAAGAAGATTGGGGTAATCTGAGTTACCACTCAAGAAATGGAAAGCTTGATTTTTTAGAAGGAAGAAGACTTCGAGACCATTCACCCTACTCTCGACTTGATGTCAGAATATTTTGAAGAGATGTAGAACAAAGAAGTATTATTGAATGATGGTACTGAGATCAAGTGTAATATTGAATTCATGAGAGCAACTATGTTTGGGTCAAACAAGGAAATATGGCTTAATGATGCTGCACAAATGTTCACTCTGTTGGATGACATAACAGAGAAACTGGAAGATATTGGGTTATCATTGGAGGAATTCTTAGAAACTACCAATATAGAAGATCTCCTTAGAAATAAAATAGAAGACTTTGATTGTGAACCAGATGATGAATAGGAGATGGCTAGACAAACCACCATTCTAGTAAATACTGTAGAAATGCTAATCACCCATTATGAAAAAAGTAAGAATTATATTAGCATGCAAAAAATCAGAATCTTGTAGGAGATGAACATGTTGAGATTCTCGATGACTTTTGATGTTGATGCCTGGAGAATGATTGGGAAACAAATCAGGTGGTTGCAACAAGGCAAGAAAAAGTAAAGAAATTAAAATATGCAACCTACAGCTAGAAATGAACTCATATCCTAGAGACGAAGAGAAAGTTGTTCAAAAAGGGGAAACATCCAAAGCAAAAAGCTAGTCAGATGGCCAGGAAGAAATAATAGAAGGAGAAATAGAAGAAGGAGGAACAAAAGAAGGAGACCCTCCAGGCACTGACATCATCGGTTGAACAAGTTGAAACTTGAAAAGTCAAAGGAGAATGTACAGTATGAGTAAAAAAGGATAGTGGAGGCCAATTTTACCAATTTTGAGGATCGAACCAGATGATGACAAGTGTAAGGCCAAGATCAGGCCAAAAATAATAGATTCAAGAACCTGGAGCTATAAAGACACCAATTGTATTCAAAATCTGCATCAAGTATTTTTTCCAAGAGGTATACTTGAGTGCCCTTTTGAGTTGTGTTGTTGTATTTCCTTTTGTGTCTATTTTCTTACTCATTTCTCATTCCTCCCCTTACTATGCAAGATTTTGATAGGAAAGTGCTCAAGAAGCTGAGATTATTTCCAGACCTATTGAGCCTAAGGTTCAGAGACTCTACTATTACCAAATTGGAACAAGAAGAGTAGAAGAGTTTTGTTACATCATTTGAACAAAATTTCTTCATTGTATTGATGTATTTCTTTGAAAAATAGAGTTAAATGGCATTCTGCCAACTCTGCATGTAATATTCTATGAAATCAATACAATTTTGGGTCTCATTTCTATTAATTCATTATCTCAGTACTGTGTGTTACTACGTAATGGATTACATTATTTGAATGTGTTACGTATGATTCTCTCGTTGGCCAACTGTTATGTTTATTATGATATTCGAATGAATGTGATAGTGCCAATTCTTTCTCAGTCCCTTTCTTTCTTTTCATTTTACAAATGTTGTTAAATTGCTATAACAACCCAATGAATCTAGGCACCGGTCCACATAAGACATAATAATGGTTATTTTCATTGCTTGGTCATTTTAATACATCTAGTGTAATTCTAATTTGGAGTGTGTAATCCATGTAATATCATAAATTACCACTCGGGTTTCCTTACCCATTCTATAAATTTTTTGTAGCAATATCTATTTTAATCAGAATAACAAGATAGGTTGACCAGAGCCTGTAATAGCTCGTTGGTTTCAAATGATTTCTTGTAGCGTGACAATCGTACCCTATGGATGCAAGAAATGGTTCCAACAATTTTTTGGCACCGTTGTTGAGGAGGACTTGATAAAAAGATTTAATAATCTTCTTAAAAAGTTTTCTTTCAACAATTATTTTTAATCAACGGGCAGCCAATTGGAATAAAGAACCTATGTTTTGATTTTTATGTCTTTATCATTCTTTATTTTCTTTTTGCCCGTAATTTTCAATTGTCTTTTGAAGTGTGTTTTACGTTTCTTGAATTACCCCAAGAACCATCCCCTGTGAGGTTGAGCGTTAAATATCAAGCATTCTTGATAAGTATTTTTTGTTCTTTTTGCACCATCGTGCTGGTGACTCTGTCTGGACAAACCCAAAAATTAAAAATCAAGAAAGAAGGAGTAGAACGTGCTGGCGCACACCAGGAGAAGTGGTAAGGAGCTATTCCCAAAATTTGAGAATCCAGAGGTATTTACCCATAACCAAAAAATCCCACTTCTTAAGAGTTTTGTCTACGAGAATAAATCATATTTTAGCAGTAAAAAGTACGTAAAGAAAAATAAAACTCAGAATACTATTGCTGCTGATATTACTATAGGTGAAATTTTAAATTCTACTGTAGAAAATTCATCAGAATCATCTTAGTCTCGTTCTCCTATAGATTATAATACAGAGGTAAATAATCCTTTAGGTTATATACAGGATACCCAACCTCAAATTGTTGTAGGTTGTGCTACTGTGAATACAAACCCTATTGCAATTACAACCACCATGGCTTAACAAAATCAAAATAATGTTCATTTATGGAGAACCAATAGATACAGGCCATTTAATTTACCTATTAATTTGAATGCCTTACCCAATAAAGCCCACAAATACCTTCCAAAGTTCTTAGAAAATAATGCAGTAACTAGAGAAGATCACATCAAAAGTTTCCTGTACGCAATGGATAGCCTAGAGGTAGAACACGAGGACGTAGTCCTGAGACTGTTCCTACAAACCCTGGAAAAAGATGCCAGGGAGTGGTTCAATTCTCTCCCAGATAATGATATTTCAGATTTTACTAAAATGGAAGCTGTGTTCCTAAAAAAATTTGGAGAAAGAAAAAATGAACAATCTCTATTAACTGAGTTGGCCACTATGAAGAAAAAGGAAAATGAGGTTATTAGTAATTTTAATAGAAGGTTCTCAAAAACTAGAAACAAAATCCCTGCCAACCTTAGGCCCAGTGATATTCAGTCCATTTGTTTCTATAAAAATGCTTTTCAAGGAGAGTTTAACTATGAGTTAAGGCAAGAACAAGCCACCACCATTGATGGTTGTATGGAGAAGGTAATGGATATCGAAAGAAATATGCTTGATAGTGGTAAGATGAAGCCTTACTCTCTAGAAGCCAATCTACCTGAGAGAAAGCCCAAAAGGGTAGCATTTGATATACAAAGAAGAACTGAAGTAGATCCAATGGAAAAACTAACTAATCAAATGGTTGAGATGTTTAATACCATGAACAATAGGTTAGCAAGAATTGAAAGAAATAATGGTAAT
This sequence comes from Wollemia nobilis, assembly GCA_028583015.1. Taxonomy (NCBI): domain Eukaryota; kingdom Viridiplantae; phylum Streptophyta; class Pinopsida; order Araucariales; family Araucariaceae; genus Wollemia; species Wollemia nobilis. Next base: position 251,238 of record JAQPPZ010005622.1, read on the forward strand.
AATGGTGAGACATCACAAACAGAGCGACCACATGTTGATAATCACCCTCCCTTTAAGAAAAACTTCAATAGAAATTGGGGGAACAACAATGGCTCTGAGGAAGGAAATAGGAATAGGAACAATGGAAACAATAATTGGAAGAATAGAGAGTCTAAAAAATATTAGAACAGTGTTCCTAACCCTATACCATCTGCCAACATAGTAGAAGGTTTTCCCTATTTTTGCTCTACCTGTGATGCACCTCATAACCCAGATGGATGTGGGATTTACCTAAGTGAACAACACAATGTAGATTTACATGATGATTCAGAAGAAGATATAAGGATCAATGCCTACTGGTCTCTAGAAGATGAGTCCAGAGAAAGGTTGTTTGAAGAGAATATGGACAAGTATGCTTCAAATCATCATCCTCAAATTTTAGTAGTTGAAGGTACTAAAATCTTGCAAAAACCACATGAGTCAAGATATGACAAAATGAAGCAAGGGAAATTAATCCCCACTGCTCAGGAAGTTGAAGAATTAGAAGCTACCAATACCCTAAATTTGAGAAACAAAACTGTTCTTGACAGAACAGAAAAAGATTCTACAAGTGAAACAAGAAAACAGAGTTTCACAAATAAAAATATCAGTAAAGAGAAAACTGATAGAACCCCCAAAAAGATTATCCTTGAGATAATAGAATTAGAAGAGGAAACTTCCAAAGAAGAAAGCAACAGACCATTGGATATAAAAAAGATAGAATTTGATGTTGGGTTAGAACTCAGTAAACAGAAAGTTAACATCACATTTGGTGAGCTTATGAAAGTACAACAATACAGAGAACAAGTTTGTAGAGCATTTGGATTAGTTGAACAAAAATAAGACCCAACTTGCCATGTTGCTAGACAAAATCAACATGATACAAGATCACCATCTTCTGTCAGACCCTTCTATGTATCATTAAGGTATAATTCAGATGAAGGAGAGAGGTATGTAATTCATAATTGTATGCTGGACAGTGGAGCTTCACATAATATCATGCCCAAAATGATAGCTGACCAAATGGGGTTAATTTGTACAAGAGACTCTGCCCCTATTTCAGTTATGGACAATAGACAAGTGCCTTGTGTAGGGGTGATAACTAGATTATTGGTTTTCCTAGACCAACACCCCAAAAAGGGCATAGTAATGGATGTTGCAGTAGTGGATGTTGATCCGTTCTTCTCATTATTATTAAGCAAACATTGGGTAGAACAACTGGGAGGCTCAATCCAATTGGATTGGTCTTATGCTACCATCCCAATGTCAGACAAGGAAAATGTAACCCTACTTAGAGAACCATTCAATAAATATTTTGTAGAGTTAATTAAAACAGATGAAACTATGATAAACTTGGTGAATTCTATGGAAGAAAAAGGGATGGGAGTTTATTCCATATGGCACAACCCATTCCTAGTAGAAGTGCCAGAAGCAAAGAACATGGATCCAAAGGTTATTAAAATGGTTGATGTTGAATCAGATAGAGTGTTAACTCAAGAAATGTGGACCATGACTTTTGATGGAGCTAAATCCCAATCTGGAGCAGGTGCAAGAGTTAATTTGATTGACATAAAGGGAAATTACCTTGGTATTCCTTACAGACTGGAATTCCCTTGCACCAATAATGTAGTTGAATATGAGGCTTTATTGCTAGGATTGAGGAAAGCAAAAGAATTAGGCATTAACTACTTAACTGTAACAGGGGATGCAGAACTAATTATACAACAAATCAAAGGTAAATATCAGACCAAGCATCCTAGGCTAAAAAAGTATAAAAATGTAGTATTGGAAGAAATTGAAAAATTCTTAGCTTTCAATATCTCATTTATTCCAAGAGAACAAAATCATGTTGCAAATATTTTAGCTGTAAATACCTCAGGCCTGGACCATCCAAAAATAACTACAAAATATATGGATAGGTTCCCAACTATTTCAGTTTATAAGCCCTCTGTGCTAGATAACATAGTTTACCTATAGGTCTTCCAAGATGATGTGGACATTAAAGATTTCATGACCCTACAAAATCAGTATGCAGATATAATCTATGATGAAAAAGATGAAGACAAGCTAAAAGATCAAATAGGTGAGCCAGTAGAAGTAATCCAGCTGAAAAAAATAGAATACCCAAAGGATTGGTTTCTCTAGAGAGTCTATTTGATGATTTTGACAAAGCTTACAAGCCTTTACACAGAGAAGTAATATCTGAAGATGTTAACATTGGTACAATGAGAGAGCCCAGAATAGTGAAGGTAGACATAGCCTTGCCAGCAAAAGAAAAGGTTGGATACATCAGTTTCTTAAAGAAGAATAAGGAACATTTTGCTTGGACTTATGAGGACCTTAAAACCTTCAAAATAGATGTAATGACACACATAATACCCCTGAAGGAATATTCCAAGCCATTCAGACAAAAATAGAGGAAATATAACCCTACTTTACACCCAATAATGCAAAAGGAGGTACATAAATTATTGGATTCCAAAATAATCATAAAGGTAAGATTTTCTTCTTGGATATCCAATTTAGTACTAGTCAGAAAGAAAAATGGTGATATTAGACTCTGTGTAGATTTCAAAAATTTAAATAAAAGTTCATTAAAGGACAATTACCCATTGCCCAATATGGAACAACTATTGCAAGCAGTAGTTGGGTCATCAAGGATGTCCTTGTTAGATGGATTTTCTGGATACAATCAAATTCAGATTAATCCAGAAGATAGACATAAAACAACATTCACTACACCCTGGGGCACATTTGAATATTTAAGAATACCTTTTGGCCTAATGAATGCAGGTGCTACCTTTCAGAGAGCAATGGATTTTGCCTTCAAAGGGTTAATGTTCAAAATAGTGGTTGTATATTTGGATGATATCACAGTATTTTCTAAAAATCTAGAAGATCACTTAGAACATTTAGCTATAGTTTTTGCTCGGTGTAAAGAATTTGGAATTTCCCTAAATCCCAAGAAGTGCATATTCGAGACTACACAAGGAAAATTATTAGGTCACATAGTTTCAGAAAAGGGGATAAGTATTGACCCAGAAAGAATAGAAGCTATCTCCAAAATTCCTCCTCCTAAAAACTTAAAAGGAGTCAGGTCATTCTTTGGCAAGATAAATTTTGTCAGAAGATTTGTTCCAAATTTTGTAGAGATGACCAAACCCATAAATGACATGGTTAAAAATACTGGAGAAATAAAATGGATAGTAGAAAACATGGAAGCATTCAATAAGATAAAAGAAGCCATTTCTACTACTCCAGCCCTAAGCTGCCCTGATTATTCCAAAGACTTTAACATTTACTCATATGCATCTGAACACTCCATTGTTGCAGTTCTTTCACAAAAATATGATGAAAATAATGAAAGGCCAATAGCCTTCATGAGTTCAGGTCTGAAAGGAGCACATCTTAAATATACCTTGCTAGAAAAGCATGCTTATGCAATTATCCAATCTTTAGAACATTTCAAAGGTATATTCGGTTCAAACAAAGTTTACTGTTGCATCCCTTTCATAACAATAAAGGATATTTTTACTCAATCTGAGCCATTAGGAAGGCCAACAAGATGGATGGTGAAACTTTTGCAATATGATGCTGAATTCAAAATAGTCAAAACTGTAAGAGGATAGGGTTTGGCCAAATTTTTGGCTAACAAAGAAGGAGAAGACTCTAATAATGTTCTCACAATAGATGAAATATATGACTCCAGGAGAACCAATAATGCAGAATGCAAATGGTATGATGAAATTCTGGCATACTTACAAACTCTGTCTTTTCCTAGAGATATGTCAACAAATAGAATGAGGTCAATAAAACTTCAAGCTCAGAAATACCATGTGCAAGATGGTGTGCTTTATTGGAAACACCCTGATGGAATGTTATTAGTATGTTTGTATGAAAATGAAGTCCCAAAAATAATTAATGAATTCCATGATGGTTTTTGTGGAGGACATTTTGCTCCAAAAGCCACAACTAATAAAATCATGAGAGCAGGATATTATTGGCCTTCCATTTTTAAGGATGTATATAAATATGTTAGGAACTATCATAACTACCAAGTTTTTATAGGAAAAAAGCAGCTGGCAGCCATGCCCCTCAAACCAGTGATCATTGAAGCACCATTCACCCAATGGGGCATTGACCTAATTGGAGAGATCAAGCCTAACTCATCAAGCCAACACAAGTGGATCATAACTATAATGGATTACTTCACAAAGTGGGTAGAGGCTGCTCCTCTAAGAACCTCCACAACCACCACCATCATCAAATTCTTGGAAGAAAACATCCTAACCAGGTTTGGAGTTCCTCAAAAACTGGTAACAGATAATGGATAGTATTTTGTTTCATATGAGATGGTAGACTTTTGTGCAAAATATGGAATAGAACTTTCACATTCTGCTAATTATTACCCCCAAGGGAATGGTCTAGCTGAGTCATCAAATAAGAATATAATAACCAGAATAAAAATATCATTGGGTAAGAACAAAAGAGGATGGGACAATGAACTAAAATTTGCTCTTTGGGCTGATAGGTTGTCTATCAAAAGAAACACAGGAAGAACCCCCTATGAAATGGTGTATGGGGAAAGAGTCTTGTTACCTCCTAGGATAGAGAAATTAGCATTATCCCTCTTATTGCAAGATCATGAAGACCCCAACCCCTTACAAAGAAGGCTAGACCAAATTGTCCTGTTAGAAGAACAAAGAAGAGAAACCCTTAATAGGATGATGGAACAAACTCAAAAAACTATAAAATTATTTAATAAGAAAGCCAAAGGTACTCCTTTCTCTCAAGGAGATATAGTCATCTATTGGGACCCTAAAAATGATAAGCATGGTGAAAAGGGAAAACTCGAGCCTAAATGGATTGGTCCATACCAGATAGCCCATGTTGTTGGTCAAAATACTTACAAATTACAGACCTTGCAAGGAGAACCAATGGTTATCCCTATTAATGGCCAACACCTCAAGATGTACAATCCCTATGGTGGGGTCAAGAAAGAGGAAGTGCCCTATTAAAAAATAATAAAAATAAAAATAAATAAATAATAATAATAATAAAAAAAGAAATAGAAAGTCAAAACCCCAAAAACAAAGTTATATTTTTGTTGTTGTTTTGTTTACCAGTTAAGCATTTTTCTTTTGTTTGTATTATTATGAGTTTTGTTGTTTCACATGGTATTCTTAGTATGATGAGTATTCCTTACTATTGGTTCCTCCAAAAACAAATAAGAAGAAAGGAGATTTATTTTAGACTTTGATGATGTTTACAATTTTTCAAAATATGAATGTTCATGCAATGGTCATATGATATGAGATAAAATAGAGTGAAATTAGAGTTGATTGGGACACCATGTCGAGGCCTCACATTACAAATAATACTTAAAGAGATTTCAAGATCCAAAGAACAAGGTTATCTTTGGTAAGGTGGTTGAGCTAAAAATCATTACACTCATCCTTTTTAGCTAGAAACTAATCCTCAACTCAGGCATACTCATTGCACAATTTTCTTATATCAGAATATTTCTCAAATGAGAAAGAAAATCAAAATAATGCAGGTTGAGTCACTACTTGAGATATCTTGGAAAACCTCTATCGGAGCTATAGACGCTTGACTGGCAGTAGGGTAAAACTGGATGGGATTAGAAGCAACTCCACCGAGGCTATAGACACTTGACTGGCAATGGAGCCCTGTAGAATGGTGAACATATTTAAGAGTGAAATCATACACTAAGCTTAACTATTTTCCCAAACATGACAAAGTTTTGGAAGACTTGGAAATCAAAATGAATGCACTAACACACACATGGGCCAAAGCATGATGGAACAAGTAGCTTTGACAAATTATGTGTAATCATATCCTATGACCTTGCTAAAACAAACATAACAATATATCCAAAAAGCTCATCTGATTCTAAAATTATGACCCTTGGTTTCAAATTGAATAAAAGGAATTATAGTTTTTAATACTCTATTGCTTTGATATCATGTTGTTATTACAACTTTCCAGTTTAAAGAGTTATTGTGTTTTGTTTTTCAATTTTGCTTATCAGGCTTGATGATTTGAATTTTTGTCCAAATGCTTGCAGTAAAACCAGGAGATTCTGTAATTCTCAAGTGCCTCATATTTTTAGCACATTGTCCTAGTTAGAGCCTATGTTGGAGCCAAAATTGACTCAACATCTGAGACCCCCAATTTTAAATTTTTGGCTTCAACAAATTTAGCAAATATTGATGGCCTCTATTGCATTTTCATCTGAGAAGTTGACTTTCAATGTTTGATTTTAGAACCAAACCTTAGCCATTTATTGGATTGCTTTTATAACCATGGTTTTATCCTAAAAAAATCCATAAAGGAAAAATTAAATGAACACCCACTAAAAGCATCAAACCTTTAAATAATTTGATTCATTTATAGGAAGGTTTATGATCCACAAATTTAATATGAGCCCTCATTATAAAATAATCACAACTTTCGGGCCTAAGTCAAATGAATGAACCCCTAAGTCCCAGGTTGTCTAAAGGTGTTATTAAAGCATCCAGACCCAAAGTCGTCACTAGCATAATTAAAAAATTTATATCATGAACGAATAAGGATTCGCACCCCTTTATTAAAAATCATGCAAATCTAGTAAATCAAAGGGCAACACTTCATCAAGATGAAATCGAATGGATGCACTCGCTTTGATAAGTCTAAATCTTTAATTAATAAAGCACCATGGTCTAAAGTTTGAAAACCTAAGGTCTTGAGCAAAATATTAATAAAATCATTTGAGGGTATGTGCCCCCTTCGATTAAATATCAAGCACCTTGACCACTAATTAAACATATCCAAGGGCAGCACTTCAATTAGAGCGGATCAGACGATCATGCTCGATCTAAGGGTAAAGAAAGTAACAATTGAAAAGTGATTAGATACCTTCAATTTAATTAAAAGAGTTAATCATGATTAGCAAGGGTATTAACACATTGGCTAATCACCCCCTTTCACTAAATCAGGGATTAAAAAGATGTGCCCCTCGGTAACTAATCATGCAGGTTGGAAGAAATCAACAGTTGCACCAATCCCCATCAAGATCTCGATGGCAACGATCGATTAAAATAGTTTACAATTAACGTAAAAGTATCAGGTAACATAGAGGTAAAACAAGAGTTAATCATGCATTAGCGAGGGTCTTAATACATCACTAATTTTTCCCTTTTCATTAATCATGCATTAATAAAATACTAAAGGGCATATGCACCTTATGTTGTTTATAGTTTTGTAGGATACATAAGATCGATGGTCGTGCTTCATCATGAAAAGATCTAATGGATGCGCATTACCCAAAGGAGTCAAAGTTATTCTTGAATCTATGTCGACTAAGAGATGAGCAACTCTAATAAATCTAACGGTTACACCCTAATGCAAGTCGATCCAACGACTGTGATCCCATGTAAGTCAAGCAAAAGTTGACAAGTCAAAGTGCTCTTCAAAGGGGAATCTATGGTAGTGCTCATCCGAACCTAAATCCAATGGTTGCAATTCATCATGATAATCAAAATGTAATATAAAAATAACCAATATAACGATAGCACTCAAGCAACGCCAGATCCAACGGTAGCGCTCTTTTAAAGCCATTACAAACCAAAGGGAAATCTACGATGATGTTTCAACCCACCAAGATCTAACGGCCATGATTTAATCAAGGTCACATAAAATACATGAGTGCACATCATGAGCTAATCCAATGGTCATGCTCATCCCAAATGAAGATCCGATGATGATGCCTCATCAAAAATGAGTCATATAAAGATAAATCAAATCCTATTTCACCTTATCTTAGCCTAAGATCTAACACTATGAATATCAATATTATTAAAAAAAAGTAAAAAAATGTCTTTTTTGATCTAAAAAAACAAAGCAAAAGTCCATCTAATGTCTTATCAAAATAAAGTTAAAAATTCAATCTCATCAAATCAAATGATCCCGATCCTACTAGATCTAACGTTGGTGCCTTAGCCAAAGAAGATGAAAAATGACAAAATGGTCATTGATTGAGTTATATTTGAACTAGATCAGATGACCATGCTTATCTCTACCTAGATCCAACAACCACACTTATTCATGGCTATCAAAGGAAAATAAAGTTTGATAAAGGGTGCACAGCTCTACCCGATCTGATGACAATGATAGACTTCGACCAGATCTGATGGTAGCGCATGACCAATTCACCTGAAGGCTAAAGAACATGGTTTATTATTGTCAGATGATTAATTAAAATTAAATAAGGGTCTAAACACATTGATAATGACCCCCTCTCTTGGAAAACTCTGGTGCATGTCTAGATAATCGGACGAGCATGAGAGATCATATCTTTGATCGAATGGTGAACTATTGACAAGGTAATTGGATTATAAAGGGTTATGTATTAATCAAAGGTTAGTAATTTTTTTATCACTTCGATTAACCTTTAATAAATCAATATTAAATGAAGGTTAAGGCCCTAATTTGATATTGAGTCAATGATTATTATTTGCAAAAATATAAAAGTATGAAATTGACTAGCCAATAAAATTTTGGGGTATCTTCTATAATATGCATGTCCACCATTGACATATGTCTTCTATTGTAGGACTAACATTCTTACAGGTCCAAAAGTATTAAACGAAGGTATAGTATGCGTATCCCATCCAACGGTCATCATGAGTTGGTGGATCCTATGGGCACACACCTCAATGACCAAATATGACAATAGATCCCCAAAATGATCACCACCTTGTTAACGGTGTAACTATTCCCAAAACCAAATCTCCTTCCAGGCCCAAAGTGGTAGAGCACTTTCTCATAAAAAGCCACCACCACCATGTTCGTATTTCCACGTCAGAGGAAGGATCAGTTCGATGACCAATAGGAAAGTTATGAATGATTGCAAGTACACAGACCAAAGTCCTCGCGGACGTGCAGGATGAGGAAATCCACCTACCATAACTATCTGACTTTAGAATGTGACACTTTGGCAAGTCTCCATTAGCAAATTTGAAAAGGCAGTTGGTGACACTATATTAATGGCAGTTTGTGCGAAGATAGTGAGCCCACTTCTCCATCAAGTATTTAAACCCACACTATCGAGTGACCTTACCACCCTGGTAATCTTGAGCAAGGAACTGGTTCGAAGGAGCAAAGAGTGAGCAAAAACTCGAAAGTTTTGTTTCAGTGAGCTAGAACAGCTACCATGAGCAAGATGGCAACCTAGGGAAATGCTTTCGTACCCAAGGATACTAAAGAGGTGGTGAAGTTTATCACAGACCAATCATCGTATGCTGAAATCCTCGAACTAGTTGTACCTGGGAGCACGATGTACGATTTCACCCAACGGAGCGGGGTCGACAAAAAGCTCACTCTCGCACAACAATATGAAATTGAAAACACTTGCATCCAAAGTTTTTCTCCCATGATGGAGAACGATCAAAGAGCCCCTTGGTTGCTAGCTGATTTATTCCACAAAGCAAGGAGGTTGCAACATAAGGGTTTCCCCAAGAGTAACAGATGGACCAGTAACCTAGGAAAATTGATATGTCCAAGAGTATACTACTCCTCGGACCTACTGGCCTGGTTAGCTGTAGCATATGACGAGAAAACCAGAACATTTCGAGACAATAGAGACCGACCAATGTTTAGTATTACGGCCAAACATATCAAGCAAGTCTTCAAACTGGCACCTTCCAATACTCAGCTGATTCAACAGGTAATTGAAAGGCAATCTCGAATGTTAACAGATTTAGAAGTTTTTAAATCATTTTTTGAAGATCATGAGAAAGTAGTTTTTGAGTTTCCCATCAGAAAAACTGCTTTCAAACCATGGGTTCGAGATTTTTGTGATATGGTTAATATCATTTTAGGAGTACAAGAACTCAATGTAGTGGGTAGAAAGGTATTGTATCTGGTAGCATAGAGTAACAGGGCAATAAACACCCCAGTTTACGCCTGGGAGCAAGAATTGAGTGAACAAATGCACACGCAGTTGATAGAATTAAGAAAGGTTATTTTGGAGCAAAGATAGGAGATACCTCATTTTTCTCACTACTCCATTCTCATGCACCTGCTAGTGGGGCAATTGGGAGAGGAAGGCCGAAAAAGGGTAGGGGCCATTGAGAGTCCCTACGTCTAGACTAGTTTTTGGAGGATACACGAAGGTCGTACTCACATGGGTTGGTTTTGCAACAATTTCATGTTGGAAATTCATTGGCTCCTAATCGGCTTCCTCCCTGAGAGACTAGGGCCTGGGGTAAGAGCTTTCATTAAGGAAAAGGACATTGGAGATTATTTCTTCTCTGAAGGGTTCACCTACATTTGGCTCTATGGAGCTAAAATTCCTCCTAAAATGCTACCTATGTATTGCCCCTTATCTCTCGTTGCCCTAGAGTTGTGTAGACAGGTGGTCGAAGAGGCCAAGATGAGGCTGGTAAGGAAGCATGGCAGAGTTTCGTGGCTCAGCATCCCCTGTAGATTTGGACATTATGTATTTATAGGATATCCAACTTTGTTCAAAGGGATGTATGATTTAGACCTCATGGATTTTGAAGAAATAACTTGGAGACCTTACGACCCAAACAAAAAGTATGAAAGGTTAATGAAAAATTGGGAGTATGCCTAGGTACAACATAGGAAGGATGCTTATGAAGAAGAATTATTGGATGCCATAGAAAAAGGGAAATATTTGTAGATCGTATGGGGTAAGTTCCCCTTTGAAAAAAGGGGCAATTCGTAAATTTAGAAGCCCTATGATTACCCCCTAGAGTTGGTGGCAATCAAAAGAATTTTGGTGGAATCTGTTGCCCCTCTCTTACCAGAAGCCGCCCAAGCAATCATAGAAGACCCCATATTGGAATTGATAGAAGATCAAGGCATTGATCAGATGGAAGTCATTGTGAGCTCAGTAGATGTTGTAGAACAACAAGTTCGAGCCCCTGATAATACTCACCTCAGAATAGAGGCAACACCCAACACTTCCCAAGGAGTCTTTGAAAGACCGAGTATGGTAAAGGGAAAGGAAGTTATTTATACACCTAATCAGGGGCTCACCACTTCAAAGCAAGCTATAGTTCCCATTTTTGATCAGTTGTTAGCAGTAACTAGTGTGAGGAAATTAGCTCCTAGAGCCATTCCCAGCTCTTTGAGAATAAATGATAAGGAGATAAAAATTCCATCAGTAATACAGATGAACATGAGAAGAGCAGGTGGATTTGGAGGTATCTTCAGAGATCACAGAGTTAAAATGCAAATAGTTGTATCTATCCTAGAGACAAAGAAGCCCAGGTTGTCTCTGCCCTCCACAAAGGTTATGTTGGAGAGAACAGAAGAACAAATAGTTTTTAGTGCTACCAATGAGCATGAGCTACAGGTAGTAGCAGGAATGGGTGGCATGGGGGATAACTCTATAGTTGGAGTAGAAATAGAGATGTCCAAATCAGATTTGGTAGAAGTATACATACCTGCCCTACAAGAACCTATTGTTCTCAAAGTTGATGAGAAAATAGGAGTTTCAGTACATGGAAAAGAGGGTGATATGGTCAGAGTAGCTAAAGCAGTACAAGAGCAAACTATGGACCAGCTGCATCAAAAAAATATAGAGTTGAGAAGCCAACTCGAAATCAGTGATAAGGAAAAGCAGAGATGCGAGCCTTAATTAATAGTCTAAAAGAAGAGTTGGCGCAGAAGAACACCCCAATAGCACAACCTCCCTTGGTGGTAAAGATAACCAATTATACAAACTATTTGAACAAGATAAAAAGGGAGATGTCATTTAAAATTCAAGACAAGATCAAGGGAATCACAAAGATGTTCAGGCAGATTGGGGTAATCCGAGTTATCACTCAAGAAATGGAAAGCTTGATTTTTCAGAAGGAAGAAGACTTTGAGACCATTCACCCTACTCTCGACTTGATGTCAGAATATTTTGAAGAGATGCAAAACAAAGAAGTATTATTGAATGATGGTACTGAGATCAAGTGTAATATTGAATTCATGAGAGCAACTATGTTTGGGTCAAACAAGGAAAGATGGCTTAATGATGCTGCACAAATGTTCACTCTGTTGGATGACATAACAGAGAAACCGACAGATATTGGGTTATCATTGGAGGAATTCTTAGAAACTGCCAGTATAGAAGATCTCCTTAGGAATAAAATAGAAGACTTTGATTGTGAACCAGATGATGAACAGGAGATGGCCAGACAAACCACCTTTCTAGTAAATACTGTAGAAATGCTAATCACCCATTATGAAAAAAGTAAGAATTATATTAGCATGCAAAAAATCAAAATCCTACAGGAGATGAACATGTTGAGATTCTCGATGAATTTTGATGTTGATGCCTGGAGAATTATTGGGAAACAAATCAGGTGGCTGCAACAGGGCAAGAAAGGTAAAGAAATCAAAATATGCAACCTACAACTAGAAATGAGCTCACCTCCTAGAGACGAAGAGAAAGTTGTTCAAAAAGGGGAAACATCCAAAGCAAAAATCCAGTCAGATGGCCAAGAAGAAACAATAGAAGGAGAAACGAAAGAAGGGGGAACAGAAGAAGGAGACCCTCCAGGCACTGACATCACAGGTTGAACAAGTTGAAACTTGAAAAGTCAAAGGGGAATGTACAGTATGAGTAAAAAAGGATAGTGGAGGCCAGTTGTACCAGTTTTGAGGATCGAACCAGATGATGACAAGTGTAAGGCCAAGATCAGGCCAAAAATAACAGATTCAAGAACCTGGAGCTATAAATACACTAGTTGCGGTCAAAATCTACATCAAGCATTAGAGATAGCATTTTTTCTAAGAGACACCTTGAGGTGGATTCGCATTTCCCATCCATCCCCCTACTATGCAAGATTTTGATAGGAAAGTGCTCAAGAAGCTGAGATTATTTCTAGACCTATTGAGCCTGAGGTTCAAAGACTCTACTATTACCAAATTGGAACAAGAAGAGTAGAAGAGTTTTGTTACATCATTTGAACATAATTTCTTCATTGTATTGATGTATTTCTTTGAAAAATAGAGTTAAATGGCACTCTTCCAACTCTACATGTAATACTCTATGAAATCAATACAATTTTGGGTCTCATTTCTACTAATTCATTGTCTTAGTACTGTGTGTTACTACGTAATGGATTACATTATTTGAATGTGTTACGTACGATTCTCTCATTGGCCAACTATTATGTTTATTATGATATTCGAATGAATGTGATAGTGCCAATTCTTTCTCAATCCCTTTCTTTCTTTTCATTTTATAAATGTTGTTAAATTGCTATAACAACCCAATGAATCTAGGCATCAGTCCACATAAGGCATAAGAATGGTTATTTTCATTGCTTGGTCATTTTTGGAGCCAAAATTGACTCATTATCTGAAAACCCCCAAATTTAAATTTTTGGTTTTCAACATGTCAAGCAAAAGTTATTAGCCTTTGTTGCTTTCCCACATGATAAACCGATTTCCATTTGTTTAAAATTTCAAATTCAAAATTAGCCATTTTGGATTTGAGCCTATGATCGTTATATCATCTTTTGAAAAAAATTTCTTAAGGCTAAATCATTTAAACACCCGGTACCTTGGTAAAATCTTAAAGATTACTCGACGTTAAAGTAAGGGTCATGGTGATCATAATAATAGGACCTAAATCTAATGAAAAAACTCTTAAGTCCTAAAGTATTTGGAAAATATAAGCCAAATTACGAGACACCATGGTCTAAAGTCCAAAAACATAAGGTTGGAACAAAGGTCTTAATTAAAAACCTTGAGGGTATGCGTCCTGTTGTGTTAAAAATTGAGCACCTTAAAACAGATCCAAGGGTAGCGCTTCATCAGAGAAGAATCCAATGGACGTGCCTGATTTGATTAAACAACTCTTTAATCAAAGGAATTAAAACCTAAAGTTTCAAAAGAAAAATTAATCAAAACATTAAGGGTATGCACCCTCTTTAGCTAAGCAGTGAGCTAAATTAGGTAAATCGGATGATAACGCTTGATTAAAATTCGATTGGATGACAACGCTCTCATAAAAGGTGCATTTAAAAAGAGGTTAAAAACCACGAGATTAATTACAACTATTAACCAAGATTAGTGAGGGTCTAATGCATTCGATAATTATTCCCCTGTCATCTTAATCGAAGTTTAAAATTAAATTTTGCTTGGTAACTAACCTCACAGGTTGAAAGAGATCAACGACCGCACAAATCATGATCAAGATCCGATGGCTGCGCTCAAATAAAAAACCCAAGCATTAAATAGTAAAAGTATCGAGTAATATAAAGGTGAAGCTAGAGTTAATCATGGATTAACAAGGGTTTAATACGTTACTGATTACCCCCCTTTCGGCTTAATTCAAGATTAAATAAAATATAAAAATGCATCCCCTTTTGGTTATCAAATGTGCAGATTTTAGGATATCTAAGGGCAACGCCTCATCCAGAAAAAATCAGACGAATGCGCTCATTCTGATAAAGCACCAAGATCTAAAAATGCAAAAGCCTAAGTACGACGACAGAGGAATATCCAACGACCACGCTCAATCTGATCCAAAGGTTGCACGTTTATCACAAATAACCAAGATCCAACGGCTGCGCTCAATCTAATCCAACGGCTACGCGTTTATCACAAATCACTGATGTAAACGAAGGTAAATCAGGCGGTAAGGAAAATATTTGATTAGTCAGGTTTAATCATGTTTAGTGAGGGCCTTAACACATTACTAATCATCCCTATTTCTCCCTAAGCAATATTAATGAAAATTAAAGGTATACCCCTTTGATTAACTAACTCATAGGTTACGAAAGATCTGACGGTCGCGCTTGAGAATAAAATAATCTGACGGTTGCGGTTACACCCGAAATGCAAAAATTAGGTTTAAGAAGATTAGAAGTTCTCATGATTAAAGCATGTGCAGGTTCAAAGGATATCAATGAACGCGCTTACACCAAGGATAATCCAACGAGCACGCTTCGAAATAGTTACCCAAAGGTTAAATGAGGGTTCGTTAAGGCGAGATCTAACGGTCACACGTGATCGGAAAAGATCCAAGGATGACGCTTGAACGGAGCCAACATCCACTAAAAAGAGTCCACGGTCATGTTTGACCAATCAACTTGGATAATAAGAGAAAATTAAAATATCGAGCGGAAACACACGATTGATCGAATAGTAATCCATTAACGAGGTAATACAACTATTGAGAGCCATGTGAAAGCTAAGGTTAGACATGATTTGATTACTTTTTAAAGGAAAGGTAAAGCCCTAATTTAAATTTTGAATTAAATATTAATATTAGAGCTAAAATGGAAGCCTTGATTTAACCCTTATTATAATATTGAATAAAATAAGAAAGTACTAGGGTATCCACTTCGTTATGCATAACCTTCATTAATAGGTACCCTCGATGTTACAAGACTAACGCGCTTGTAGGCCCAAAAGTATCAAACACAGGTGAATGATATAGATCTCATCCAATGGCTATCATCGAGCAAAGGATATAATGGGCACACAACTCGATGACCAAATCTGATGATAGATCCCTAAAACAATCACCTATCGAGGGTTCATGTCAATGGTGATTTTACATGGTATAGAAAATATCTTAACCTTTAATTGGTATTCAATTTATGCTTTTATTTTACTGAGGATATTAATCTTTGATTCCATATTAAATTAGAGCTTTATCCTTTGTTTGATATTTGCTTATTAAAGACTAATACAAAATTACTAACCTTTGGCTAATACATAACCTTTACTAACCATATTACCTTGCTAATGGTTTACCGTTCGATCAAACATGCGATCCTGCACGTTCGTTCGATCATCCAAAATTGTGTCAGTGTTTACAAAGAGAGGGGGTCATTATCATGTGTTTAGACCCTTTATTAACCTTAATTAACTCTTCATTGGAAAAAATAAATCAAGTCTCTTAACATCCAGGTAGATTGGTCATGCACGATCATCCGATCTGGCCAGGATTCACCACTATTGTTAGATTCTATAGAGTCGTACCCTTTAATTGGACCTTATTTTCCTTTGATGTTTATGATTATGCGCTGCCATTGGATTTAAGTCAGGGATAGGCGTGAACATCTGATCTTGGTCAAATCCACTTATTTAATCAATCATTAGAATATTATTCATATTTTTTAATCCAATCATCACCATTGGATCCGGTAGGTAAGGCACGACCATCTAATTAAGATATAATAATCACACCCTTCTTAAAGGATGATTGCTCTTATAAAGTGCTACCATTGGATCTTTCCTAATTGCACGCGACTGTCAGATCTTATTTTGTCTTTATATGACTCGCCAATATTTAATAGCTTTGTGAGATCACGCTTTCTAGATGGTCACGCTTCTTAATGGCTGTTAGATCTCAACAGGTTGAAACATGGTCATTGATTTTCCTTTGGTTTATAATTACTTTTAAACAAAGTGCTATCGTCGGATCTAGGCTAATTCGAGCGCAGCCATTGATTCACTTTAGCTCTTTGACTCGTCTTTTGAATGAAGCACCACTGTTGGATCTTTCTAGATTGCACGTGATCGTCGATTTTCATTAGTTATTTTTCAGAGGGGCCCTCTTTTAATCTTTGAGCAAATTTTTTGGAGCACAACTATTAGATCAACCAGGCTTAAGCGCAACCATCGAATTTGTTTGAACACAAGGTGTTTGTATTTGACTCGAGCAGGAATTGTTTTAATGGTTGATCATCTTGAGATGTGCACTACATTGGATTATCTTTAGCGATGGCGTATCCGTTGATATCCGTCGATCCTGCACATGCTTTAATCATGAGCACGAGTAATGATTTTAAACTAACCTTAGTGATTCGTGGCAAAGTGCATCTATTTGATTGACTCTCGATCAAGCGCAACCGTGGATCTTCAGTAACCTACAAGTTAGGTAACCGAAAAGTGCATGCTACAAATTTTTGTTAACCTTGATTAAGAGAAAGGGAGATGATTAGTAACATGTTAGGACCCTCGTTAAATATGATTAAATTTGACTAATCAGATGTTGACTTAGTCTTACCAAAATATTTACCTTTGTTTACTTGAAGCAAGTTCTGCCATTGGATTATCTCAAGATGAAGCGCATCCATTATCTCCTTCAGATAATGAACGAGGCTATCTTTGGTAATTTGTGTCAAATGTGCATCCGTCAGATTAGATGTGAGTTATTTGCAACCGTTGAATTCAACTTAGGATACTCTTTGCTTCAAAAGATAGAGTGCATGTTTGGAATCGTTATCTTTGGGAGAAGCACATCCATCGAATTAGTTCTTGGTAAAGCACAACCATGGATCTTCTGTAACCATTGTACCTAGGCTTTCGAACTTTAGACCATAGTGTTTTATTAGGTTGAGCACATTCGTCTGATTTCTTTTCGATGAAGCACTACCCTTTAGATATCCTGTAATCTACAAGCTTGACAATCGAAAGGGGTGCATCACTTTATTTTGATAATCCTTGATTAACGCTGAAAGGGGGTAATTATTAATGTATTAAAGCCTTTGCTGATGCATGATTAATTCTAGGTTTACCTTTGTGTTACCCAATACTCTTACCATTCTATTGTTTGGATTTTGGCTCGAGTGCAGCCATTGATTTCTTCCAACCTACAGGGTTGGTTACTATTGGAACCATTTCTTGCATCCATAGGATTTGATTATCATGCTACAAGAAATTATTTGAAACCAATGAGCTATTACAGGCTCTGGTCAACCTGCCTCTTTATTTTATTTAAAATAGATATTTCTAAAAGAAATAACTACAGAACGGATAAGGAAACCCCAATGGTAATGTATGATAATAGACGTATTATACGCTCCAGATTATATTTATACTATATGTATTTAAAATGACCAAACAATGAAAATAAAAATTTATTATGCCTTACGTAGACCGGTGCCTAGATTCATTGGGCTATTATAACAATTTAACAACATTTGTAACATGAGAAAGAAAGAAGGGGATTGAGAAATAATTGGTACTATCATGTCCATTTGAATATCATAACATACGTAACAGTTGGCCAATGACAGAAATGTACGTAACACATTCAATAATGTAACACATTATGCAGTGACACATAGTACCAAGACAAAGAAATAATAGAAATGAAACTCATAATTGTATTTATTTCATAAAATATTACATGCAAAGTTGGCAAGATGCCATTAACTTTGTTTTTCTAAGAAATACATCAATACAATGAAGAAAAATTTGTTCAAATAATGTAACAAGTCTCTCCTACTCTCCTTGTTCCAATCTAGTAACAACAAAGTCTCTGAATCTCAGGCTCAATAGGACAGGAAATAATCTCAGCTTCTTGAGCACTTTCCTATCAAAATCTTGCACAGAAAAGGGAATAATAAGAAACGAGCAAGAAAATAGATGTAGAAGGGGATACAAAAGTACAACTAGTAGGGCACTCAAGTATACCTCTTAGCAAAAATGCTATCTAAATGCTTGATGCTGATTCTAACCATAGCTGGTGTACTTATAGCTCCAGGTTCTTGAATCTATTATTTTTGGTCTAATCCTAGCCCTACACTTGTCATCATTTGATTTGTCTTCCAAAATTAGTACAACTGGCTTCCATCAATTTATTTTATTCATATTGCATGCTTTTCTTTAGCTCCCTTTTATTCTAAGTGGTTCAACCAGTGATGCTAGTAGGCTGGGGACTTCCTTTCTCTACCTTTCTATCCTTGGATTCTTCTTTTACTGTTTCCTGCTAAGTATCTGATTGATCTTCTATTTTGGATGATTCCTCTTTCTCTTCAACCTACTCTTCATCTCTAGGAGGGGAACTCATTTCCAGTTGCAAGATACAAATTTTAATTTCATTTCCTTTTTTGCTCTGCCGTAACCATCTTATATTTTTATCAATCATTTTCCAGGCATCAATGTCAAAAGACACATCAAACCTCAACATGTTCATTTCTTGTAGAATTCTGTTCTTCTGTATACTAATGTAATTTTTACTTTTTTCATAATGGGTGATCAACATTTCTATCGTGTTTACCAAGAAAGTAGTTTGTCTAGTCATCTCAGGATCATCATCAGGCTCATAATCAAACTCTTCAATTTTGTTCTTAGGAAAGATTTTCTATGTTGGCAGTTTCTAAAAAATCTTCTAATGATAGCCTTACAGACTGCCAATTTATCTGTTATATAATCTAACAGACTAAATATTTTTACAACATTGTTGTACCACCTTCCCTTGTTGGATATAAACATTGCTGCCTTCATGAATTCAATATTGCACTTGACCTCAGTCCCATCATTCAACAATTCTTCTTGATTCTGCATCTCTTCGAAGTGCTCTGACATTAAGTTAAGAGTAGGGTGGATGATCTCAAGGTCTTCTTCCTTTTGACTAATTAAAATTTCCATCTCTTGAGCAGTAACTCGAATTACCCTAATCTTCCTGAATATTTTAGTGATCCCCACTCAATTCTGTCCTGAATCTTCTTTGACATTTCCCTTTTTGTTGCATTCAAATAATATGTATAATTGAGGATCCTTACCACTTTAGAGGGCTGAGTTACTATGGTGTCTTTCTGTGCCACCTTTTCCTGTAGTTTATTTATCAAGGCTTGCATCTCTACCTTTTCTCTATCACTGGTTTCCAGTTGGCTTCTTAATTTAGTGTTATTCTGATGTAGTTGATCCAAAGTTTGTGCATGTACTACTTTGGCCACTTCGACCATGTCACTTTCTTTTCCAAGAACTAACGTTCCTCCATTTTTCTCATTGACTCTAAGGACAATAGGTTCCTGTAGGAGGGGTAAGTGTACTACCACATCTGATCTAGGGGCTTTTATTTCCACCTAGTTGTAGAATCATATCCTCTGCTTCCCATTTCTACTACCATTTGCAGCTCATGCTCTTGGGCATCACTAAAAGTTGTTTGCTCTTTAGATATTTCCAATACAACATTTGTGGAGGTCATTGATAGCCTTGGCCTCTTAGCTTTTGGAGTAGATACAACTACTGGCTTTTTTTACTTCAAAATCTCTGAAGATTCCTCCAAATCCACTTGCTCTTTTCAAGTTCATTTGTATTACTGATGGGATTACTATTTCCCTATCCTTTATCTTCAAAGAGTTGGGAATATAGCTCTAGGGACCAACTTCATCATATTAGTTACTATTAATAATTGGCTAGAGATGGGAACTATAGCCTGATGGGAAGAAATTTGCTCCTGTGCTGGTGCTGCAACCACCTCCTTTCCTTTTGGTGTACTTGAGCTTTCAAGGACCTTCTAGAAACTGCTAGGTGCCGCCTCCAACCTGAGGGGGGCATTAGGGGGTTTTGACCTGTTGTTCTAAAATATCTATAGGATTCATTGTAACCTCCAACTGGTCGATGCCTTGATCCTTATCAATTATAACATAGGGTCCTCCCTGATTGCCTAGGTGGCTTTTGGTAAGAGGGGGGCTGCAGATTCTATTGAAATCCCTCTAAGAAAAACCTATTTTGAGAGGTACTCGTATGCTTTATGTATTTGAGAATTACCCCTTTTTTTGAAGGGATACTTATCCCATACAACTTGTAAATATTTTTCTATTTTTATAGCATCTAATAGTTATTTTTCATAAGCATCCTTCCTGTGCTTGACCTAGGCATATTCTCAAATTTTCATTGACTTTTCGTACTTTCCATCTAGATCATAAGGCCTCCAAGTTATCTCCTCAAAATCCATGAGGTCCAAATCATACATACCCTTGAGTAAAGTTGGATATCCCATGAATAAGTAACTTCCAAACCTACAAGGAACACTGAACCATGGGAATTTATCGTGTTTCTTTACCAGTCTCATTTTAGCCTCTTCGACCACCTATCTACATAGTTCTAGGACAATGAGAGATAAGGGATAATACATTGGCAACATTTTTGGGGGAATTTTAGCTCCATAGAGCCGAATGTATATGAACCCTTCGGAGAAGAAATAGTCTCCTATATCCTCCTTTTCTCTTATGAAGGCTCTCACCCCAGGCCCTAGTATCTTAGGAAGAAAACTAGTTAAAATCTAGTAAAATTCTACCATGAACACATCACAAAACCAACCTATGTGAGAACAAACTTCATATATACATGTTAATGGAGCTTGTGCATAGTATAGGAGATATTTTATTTTTAATTTATTAATCAAATTTGTAATAAACGTCAAACCAAGGCATCCGTTCCATGATGAATATTAATCTTCAATTAAAATTTAATACTAGTTACTAAAGAGTAATCAAACCATGGCTAATCCTTTATCTAATACACGATCTTTAATATTCATATTACCTCATCAATGGGTTACCATTAGATCAACCAGGCGATCCTACACAGTCGTCCGATTATCTCTTATCATCTAGGTAGATTGGCCAAGCACGACCATTGGATTTGATAGATCTTATGCTCTTTTTATTTGACCTCAATTTCCTTTGATGGTCCCAATTAAGCACTGCCATTAGATTTAAGTTGAAGATAAGCGTGGTCATTCGATTTACTATAAGCGCGACCGTTCAATCCTGTTTTGTCCTTTTTTGGGACTCCAATTAGATCATGGTTGTTAGATTTGGATAGACGAAGCGCTGTCATCCGATTATCCCATATTGTTCCTCTTTTTAAACCAGTGTTGGATTTGATAACATGCTACTATTGGATTTGGATGGAATCAAGCGCATCCATCGATTTCATTAGCGTTGATTCATATTTCGAAAGAAGAGCTACCGTTGGATCTTCCTGGTTCATGCACATCCGTCGATCGTCGTTGATTATTATTTTAATGAACCATATTTTAATATTTGAGCAACTCTTTTAAAGTGCGACCATTAGATTGTCCAATATTATGCGCAACCATCAGATCCGCTTGGATACAAGGGTTTTTTATTTTGATGCAGATGGGACCTTTTTATTGATCGATTTCTTTGTGATATGCACCATTAGACCATATTTAGTGATGGTGTGTCTGTCAGATCTACGTCAGACCTGCACATACTTTAAAACACAAGTGTGAGTAATATTTAATTTAACCTTGGTAATTCATGGTAGATCGCAACCATTGGATTGACCCTCGATCAAGCGTAGTCATTGGATCTTTCGTGATCATTTTACTTAAGCTTTTATACTTTAGACTGGGGTTATTTGTTAATATGAGTGCATCCATCCGATTTCTTTTTGATGAAGTGCAGCCCTTAGATCTCCTGTAATCTACAAACTCGATAACCAGAAGGGGCGCATTATTTTATTTCAATAATCTTTGATTAAGCCGAAAGGGGGTAATTAGTAATGTATTAAACCCTTGCTAATGCATGATTAATCATAGCTTTACCTTTACGTTACTTGATACTCTTACCGTTCCATCGTTTGGGTTTTGACTCAGGGGCACAACCGTAAGATCTCGATCAAGATTGGCATGTTCATTGATTTCTTTCAACCTGTGTGGTTAGTTACAAAGGGGTACTTGTTTTTAACCTTTGATTACGCCTAAGAGGGGGCAATTATCCAACACATTAGACCCTCGTTAATCTCATTTAACAGTTTTAATTAATCCTTTGGCCTTTAACCCTTGGCGTGAAACTTTTATGAGAGCATTGCCATCCGATCAGATCTTAATCAAGCACTATCATAATATTTAGCCGATTAGCTCAATTTTTAACTAAATGCGGTGCATACCCTTAATGTTTGAATTTATTTTTCATTATAAACCTTAGACTTTACGTCTTTTAACCATGGGGCGCTAAAGTATTGACTCTTAGAGTGTGCGCATCCATTTGATCTAGGGGAATCTAGGTGCTACCCTTAGATCTCCTCAAGGTGCTTGATCTTTAATGATAAGGGGGACGCATATCTTGGAAACATTAGCATTCAGCTTATGACTTTGGGTTCTTCGATTTTATTCTTATGACTTAGGTTTACTTATTAAATTCATGAGTCATAAACCTTGAACGGGGTATTTTATGATTTTACCATGGTATTGGATACTTATATAATTTGACCTTAATAATTTTTCGAATGATAACACAAAGGTCATAGGATGAATCCAAAATAGCAATGGCTAAGATTGATTATAAATTTTCAAACAAATGAAAATCAACTTCTCTAGTGAAAATGCAGCAGAGGCTAGCAACCTTGTAGATCATGAGAAATCAATAGTCGTGCTCAATCCTAGGTTGATCCAACAGTCGGACGCACAGGATGTTGACCAAAAACTAAAACATCCATTTAAGTGGCAGATAAAAGACTTGCATCTTCGCAAGACCCAATGATGGTGCATGATCATCATCAGATCTGACTGTAGCGCTTTCTCGAAGTGATTTAGTATTAGCGAAGGTCAAATCTCATCGATAAAAATAAGCCAAAGCATAATTAAATCCAAGCTAATCATAATTAATGAGGGTTCTCCCTTTATTAATCATGACTTAGAAAAAGGTTGCTAAGACCTAAAGAAAAAATTATATCGCAAGACCTTAAGCACTCGATAATTAAGCTTTAATTAAAAACAGTAAGTATGTTTAGCAAGGGTGGTAATACATTGCTAATCCTTTATCCCTTTTGTAAATCAATGATTAAATCATAAGGTTTTAAACCATCAAGGTATACATTATGTTTAATGATCTTGTAGGTTAAAGGAAATCAATAACTACATTGATAATCAGTAAATCTAATGGAAGCACTCATAGTAGATCAACCGATCATTAAAAGCTATCATTTAAGCTGAAGTTAATGGTCCTCCACCTTCAACGGTGGCACCGATCCATATTAGATCTGATGGTAGCATTTTTTGAAGTGCTCGGGGATTAACAAATCAGTAAATTGGTGGAATTAAATCCAAAGCAAGATCTAATGGCTGCGCTCATCTCTGCCCATATCCAATCAGTGCTTTCTCAAGGTGACCAAAAGATAATAAAGGTAAAGTTACTGGGTGATTAAAAGTTAAAGTGGGTGCTAATCACAATTAAAAAGGATTTAAAGCACAAAATAAAGTTTCCTCCTTGAGATATGAATGACGCATCACCAACTGATCTGACGATAGTGCTTGATCCCACCCAGATCTGATGGTGGTGCTTTTCCAAGGTGTACAAAGGTTAATAAGTCAAGTTCTTTTGGGAGAATGATTAATTAAAGGGTAATCATAATAAGCTTAGCACCTAATTGAGATTAGTAAGGGTATAACACATTGTTAATCCTCCCCCTTTCGTCCTACTAACCTTTGCGTAGGTATAAAGGAAATCGATGAGTGTCCACGACTTGGATATGATCTAAAGGCGGGTGCACAACCAGAAGATAATCGAATTATAAAGGCTTATGATTTAATTGAAAGATCATTAGTGTTCTAATTACTTATTAATCTAAATAAATCGAGATTATGTATAGGTTTAACACTTGATTAATGGACTAAATGATTATTAATTTTGGCCTGAGTATTTCTAATTAATTGGATGCTAAACCATGCTTTTTTTTACCTTATGCATATGGGTAACTTAGCATACAATTATTATTGTTGGAACCATTTATTGCATCCATAGGATTTGATTGTCACACTACAAGAAATCGTTTGAAACCAACAAGCTATTACAGGCTCTGGTCAACCTGCATCTTTATTCTGACTAAAAACAACTATTGCTACAAGAAAAACTTCAGAATGGGTAAGGAAACCCCCAGCCGTAAACTTGATAATATGCAAGGGTTACATGCTCCAGATTTAGAATTATACTATATGTATTAAAATGACCAAGCAATGAAAATAACCATTAATTATGCCTTATGTGGACCGGTGCCTAGTTTCATTGGGTTGTTATAGCAATTTAACAACGTATGTAACATGAGAAAGAAAGAAGGAGATTGAGAAAGAATTGGCACTATCATATCCATTTGAATATCATAACAAACATAATAGTTGGCCAACAATAGAAACGTATTAAACACATATTAAAATAATGTAACACATTACGTAGTAACACATAATACCAAGACAAAGAATTAATAAGAATGAAATCTAGAATTGTGTTGATTTTTTAGAAAATTACATGCAGAGGCGGCAAGATGCCTTTTAACTCTATTTTTCTCAAAGAAATACATCAATACAATGAAGAAAACTCTATTCAAATAATGTTATGTCTCTCCTACTCTTCTTGTTCCAATCTGGTAACAGTAGAGTCTCTGAATCTCATGCTCAATAGGACAGGAAATAATATCAGCTTCTTAAGAACTTTCCTATCAAAATCTTGCACAACAAAGGGAGGAATAAGAAATGACCAAGAAAATAGACACAGAAGGGGATACAAAAACACAACTAGTAGGGAACTCAAGTATACCTCTTAGCAAAAATGCTATCTAAATGCTTGATGTATATTTTGACCTTAATTGCTTCCTTTTATAGCCTCTGGTTCTTGAATCTGTTATTCTTGTTTTGATCCTGGATTTACACTTATCACTATCTGGTTTGATCCTTTAGATATGCTATCTAGTTAGATTCCATTATTTTCTTTTATTCACACCATGTAGGTTCCTGTCCACCAACTTGGCATACGATTATACATTATTGGAGTAAAGACCATGTAGGTTCTTGGGTATCAATGGTAGCACGTGGAGTAAACCAGATCTAAAAGTAAGCGCTATATTTGATGCACAAACTTTAGAGGGTAAGTGTTATGGATAAGGCACCTTAAGTGTTGATTAATCTCTAATTAATTTTAATAATCAATCTTAGGATAAGATAATCCAATTGTAATACATTCTTTCTTCAAATTAACCAATGTGCAAATTAGTAAATCTTGACGGACACATGCATCCATGAATAGATCTCACGACCAGTGCCTAGAAAGATGATCACTCTTTAACGATATATCTTTTCGAGCTAACTCTTTCATGAGACCAAAGTGGCAAAATGTTTACGATGTGGACCAACAATGTGGGGAAATTGATATGTCCCAAAGTATACTACTCTCCTAACCTGATGGCATGGCTGGTGGTGGCCTATGATGAAAACACCAGAACCTTCAGAGATAACAAATATCGACCAGTGTTTAGGATTGTGGCCAAGTACATCTAGAAAATATTCAACCTAACACCTTTGAACATGCTGCTAATTCGCTAGGTAATTGAAAGACAATCTTAAAGGTTAACTAATTTAGAAGTTTTTAAAATGTTGTTTATGTTATTTAATCCTATAACATCTGATTTTCCCATTAGAAATACTGCTTTCAAACCCTGGGTCAGGGATTTTTGTGATATGGTTAACATTATTTAGGAGTGCAAGAGCTTAGTGTGGTATGGAAGGATATTTTGTATCTAGTAGCACAGAGTAACAAAAGAAAAAATACCCCCATCTACACCTGGGAACAAGAGTTGACAGAATTAAAAAAGGTAATCTTGGAGCAAAGGAAACAAATGCCCTCGTTCTCCCACTACTCAATTCTTATGCACCTATTAGCTGGGAAATCAGGAGATGAAAGTAAAAGGAGGCTAGAGGCCACTGAGAGTCCTTATGTTCAAAATAGGTTTTGAAGAATACATGAAGGACACATTCACTTGGGTTGGTTTTGTGACAATTTCATGTTGGAGATTCACTAGATCTTGACGAGCGACCTCCCTTAGATATTAGGACCAGGATTCAAAGCTTTCCTCAAATAAAAAGAAATAAGGGATTACTTCTTCTCAGAAGGCTTCACATACATTAGGATTTATGGGGCCAAAATTCTCCCTCAGCTTTTACCTATGTACTGCCCTTTCTCTCTAGCTACGTTGAAACTGGTGAGATAGGTTGCAGAAGAAGAAAAAATGAGGTAAGTAAAGAAGCATGGTCGAGTCCCTTGGCTCAACATTCCTTGTAAATTTGGGTATTACAACTTTGCAAGGTATCTAGCCCTATTCAAGGGCATGTATGATTTAGAAAACCTGGACTTTGACGAAATAACTTGGAGGCCCTATGACCCTACTAAAAAAAATATTCTCCATATTTTCTTCGAAAAACCTTTCTCTGGACTCATCTTCTAGAGACTAGCAGGTGTTAATTCTTATATCCTCCTCTGAATCATCATGTAAATATAAATTGTGTTGATCACTTAGATGTATTCCACATGCATTAGGGTTATGAGGTGCATCACAAGTGGAGCAAAAATAGGGAAATCCTTCTACTATGTTGGCAGATGGTTTAGGGTAGGAACACTATTCTGATCTCTGTCAGATTATTTTCCAACTATTGTTTCCATTATTCCTATTCTGATTTCCTTCTTCAGGGCCATTGTTGTTTCCCCATTTTCTATTGAAATTTTTCTTAAAGGGAGGGTGATTATCAACATATGGTCGTTCTGTTTGTGAAGTATTATCACCATTATTACCATTGTTTCTTTCAATTCTTGCTAACCTATTGTTCATGGTATTGAACATCTCAGCTATTTGATTAGTCAGCTTTTCCATTGGATCTATTTTAGTTCTTCTTTGTATATCAAATGCTACCCTTTTGGGTTTTATTTCAGTTAGATTGAATTCCAAAGAATATGGCTTCATTTTACAACTGTCAAGCATGTTTATTTCAATTTCCATTACTTTTTCCATACAACCATCAATGGTGGTGGCTTGTTCTTGCCTTAGCTCATAGTTAAATTCTCTTTGAAAAGCATTCTTATAGAAACAAATAGATTGAATATCACTGGGCCTAAGGTTAGCAGGGATTTTGTTTCTAGTTTTTGAGAATATTTTCTTAAAATCATTGACAGCCTCATTTTCCTTTTTCTTCATAGTGGCTAACTTAGTTAGCAGAGATTGTTCATTTTTTCTTTCCCCGTATTTCTTTAGAAAAACAACTTCTATTTTAGTGAAATCTAGGATATCATTGTTGGGGAGAGAATTGAACCATTCCCTGGCATATTTTTCTAGGGTTTGCAGAAATAGTCTCAAGACTACATCTTCATGCTCTACTCTAGACTATCCATTGCATACAGGAAAATTTTGATGTGATCTTCTCCAATTACTGCATTATTTCCTAGGAATTATGGAAGATATTTATGGGCTTTACTGGGTAAGGCATTTAAATTCACAGGTAACACAAAAGGTCTATATCTATTGGTCCTCAACAAATGAACATTAGCCTACTTTTGTTGATTTACCTAGGCCATTGTTACTGGAGGTATTATGGGTTTAAATTTATAGTAGTAATACCTATTAGGATATGGGTTTGGGTGGCCTGGGTATAATCTAAAAAATTATCTAACTCTGTATTATAAGCTACAAGACTATGGGATTGATATGATTCTGATGTACTTTCTACAACAGTATTTAAAACTTCATCTACAGTGATATTAACGGCAACAATATTATGAATTTTATTTTTCTTTACGTACTTTTACTACTAGAATATGATTTATTCTCGTATATAATACTCTTAGGAAGTGGGATTTTCTGGTTATGGGTAAATACCTTTGGGTTATCGAATTCTAGGAATAACTCCTTACCACTTCTCCTGGTGTACACCAGCATGTTCTATTCCTTCTTTCTTTATTTTTTGTTTCTGGGTTTGTCCAAACAGAGTCACCAACACTTTGGTGCAGAAAGAATAGAAAATATAATCAAGATTGCTTGATTCTTTTAACTCTTGGCCTCACAAGGGCTCTTTGAAGAAAATCTAAGAAAATCAAGAAATGTAAAAACACTTCAGAATACAATTGAAAGCTATGGGTAAAATAAAATAAAGAACGTAAGAAGTCATAAAAACCAAGATGCATGCTCTTTATTCCAATTGGTCACTCGCTAATTAATATATGTCATGAAATCCAGGCTTAGATCGTAAAAATTCTTCTCGACAATGGAGTCAAAACTGTTGGCATCAGTTTGATGAGTTAAAACACAAAAAATATCATTGGGAAACAAACTAAAAAGATATGCATTTAACATATAATTTCATTCCCCAGCAATGGCACCAAAAAACTATTGGAACCATTTCTTACATCCATAGGATTAAATTGTCACGCTACAAGAAATCGTTTGAAACCAATGAGCTATTACAGACTCTGGTCAACCTGCCAATTTATTTTGATTAATGATATATTGCTAATAGAAACGTACAAAATGGGTAAGAAAACCCCAATGGTAAACTTATATTTTACAAGTGTTACACGCTCCAGATTTAGTTATACATTATCTATATAAAATTGACCAAGCAAAGATAACTTAATTTTTATGCCTTATGTAGACCGATGCTTATCCAATTGGGTTTTTTATAGCAATTTAACAATATTTGTCACATGAACAGAAAGAATGGGAAAAAGAAAAATTGGCACCATTAAACTCATTCGAATATCATAATCAGTCTAAGGGTTAATTGATGAAATAAATGCTCATAATATGTTCGAATATTGTAACCTATTATGAGGAAACACATAGAACTATAGACAAGAAATAATAAAAGTAAAATCCATAATTGTATTATTTTCTTCAATAAATATTACATGCAAAGTTGGCAAAATGTCATTAAACTCTATTTTCACAACTTAATACATGAGAAAGCATTGTTCAAATGATGTAACAAGACTTCATCAATCTTCCTTCTAAAATGTTAGCAAGGAGAATCTCTGGACTTCAGGCTCAAAAAATCTGGAAATATTCTCAGCTCTCCGAATGCAGCAATATCAAAACCTGCATAGAAAAGGGAAGAATGAGGGATGACAAAGAAAAATAGACACAAGGAGAATACAATAGCACAACTCAAATGGGCACTCAAGTATACTTCTTAGCAAAAATTGCTATCTTTAATAGTTGATGCAGATCCTGACCGCAGCTCGTGTCTTTCGAGCTCCAAGTTCTTGAATCTGTTATTTTTGGCCTGATATTGCCCTTACACTTGTCATCATCTGATTTTACCTTCAAAAATGCTAAAATTGGCTCCCATTATTCTTTTTCTTCATACTGTACATCCTTCTTTGACCTTTTTGTTTTAAATTTTTCAACTGGTGATATTAGTGCATTGAGGGCTTCCTTCATTTATTCTTCCCTCCTAATTTATTTCTTTTTTTGCTTCTTGCAAATCATCTTATTGGCCTTCTACCTTGGATGTCTCCCCTTTCTGAACAATATGTTCTTCATATCTAGGATGGGAGCTCATTTCTAGCTGTAGGCTGCATATTTTAATTTATTTTCCCTTTTTACCCTGTTGCAACCTTCTAACTTTTTTTCCAATCATCCTCCAAGCTTCAATGTTGAAAGTCACAACAAATCTTAACATGTTCATTTCCTGCAAAATTATGTTTTTCTATATGCTAATATAGTTTTTGCTTTTTTCATACTAGGTGATCAGTATCTCCATAGTATTTACTAAGAAAGTAGTTTGTCTGGTCATTTCAAGCTTGTCATCAGGTTCAAAATCAAAATCATCTATTTTTTCTTTGAGGAGATCTTCTACACTAGTAGCTTCTAAGAATTCCTGCAAAGATAACCCTATATCTGCAAATTTCTCTGCTATGTCATCCAATAGACTAAACATTTCTGCAACATTATTATGCCATCTCCCCATGTTTGATGCAAACATAACTATTTTCATGAATTCAATGTTACATTTGACCTCTGTCCCATTGTTTAAAAATACTTCCTGGTTCTACATCTTTCGAAATATTTTGACATTAAGTTAGGAGTGGGGCAAATGATCTCTCTTTTTATAGTATTCAAGTAGTAAGTATAATTGAAGCTTTTCACCACCAAGGGGGGTTGAGCTACTATGGTGCTCTTTTGGGCCAACTCTTCTCTCAATTTTTTTAACAAAAATTGCACCACTGCTTTTTCTGTATCACTGTCTCTAGTTGGCTTCTCAATTCTATGTTGCTCTGATGCAGCTGGGCCAAAGTTTACTCTTATACTGCTTTGGCTACCCTGACCATATCACCTTCTTTTCAATGAAATGAAAGTCCTCCAGTTATCTTATTTACTTTGAGAATAATAGGTTCCTATAGGGTAGGTAAGTGCACCTCTGCCATATCTGATTTGGGATTTTCTATTTCCACCCTTGCTGTAGAATTATCTCTTCTGCCTCCCATTCCTACTACCATTTTTAGCTCATGCTCCTGGGTATCACTAAAAACTATTTGTTCTTCCCAACACAACATTCATGGAGGGCAGTGATAGCCTAGGTCTCTTTACTTCTGGAGCAGATACAACTGTTTGTTTCTTGATGTTAAGATCTCTGAAGATGCCTCCAAATCCCCCTAATCTTCTCATATTCATCTATATTACTGATGGAATTTCAATTTCTTATCTTTTATCTTCAAAGAGCTGGGAATATCTTTGGGGGCTAACTTCATCATACTGGTTATCGTTAATAGCTAGCTAGAGATAGGAACTATAGCTTGCTAGGGAGAAGTTAGCTCCTAAACAGGTGCAGCCACTACCTCTTTTCCTTTTTCTACACTCAGGCTTTCAGAAACTTCTTGGGAAGTACAAGGTGCTATCTCTAGTCTAAAGGGGGCATTATCAAGGGCTTTGACTTGTTGTTCCATAATATTTGTAGGGCTCACAGTAACTTCCATTTGATCGATGCCCTAATATTCTATCAATTCTAACAAAGGGTCTTCTCTGATTACCTGGGTGGCTTCTGGTAAGAGGGTGTAGCAGATTCCACTAAACCCTTCTGATTGAAACCAATTATGGGGGATACTCATAGGCTTTCTACACTTGTGAGTTGTTCCTCTTTTCTATTGCATCTACTAA
Source organism: Wollemia nobilis (assembly GCA_028583015.1). NCBI lineage: Eukaryota > Viridiplantae > Streptophyta > Pinopsida > Araucariales > Araucariaceae > Wollemia > Wollemia nobilis. The sequence goes on from JAQPPZ010005622.1 coordinate 282,972, forward strand.
CTCTTCCTCATATGCATCACTCCTATGCTTAACCTAGGCATAGTCACAATTTTTCATTAACCTCTCGTACTTCTTATCTGGATCATAAGGTCTCCAAGTTATCTCTTCAAAATCCATGAGATTCAAATCATACATTCCCTTGAGTAAAGCTAGGTATCCCATGAACATGTAACTTCCAAATCTACAAGGGACACTAAGCCAGGGAACTATGTCGTGCTTCTTCAGTAGTCTCATTTTAGCCTCTTCAGCCTCTTGTCTGCATAGTTCTAGGGCAGCAAGAGATAAGGGACAATACATAGGTAACATTTTTAGGAGAATCTTAGCTCCATAGAGACATTTTTAGGAGAATCTTAGCTCCATAGAGCCAAAAATATCTGAACCCCTCAAAGAAGAAATGATCTCCTATATCCTTTTCTTTCATGAAGGCTCTTACCCCAGGCCCCAATCTCTCAGGGAGGAATCTAGTTAAAATATAGTAAATTTCAATCATGAAAACATCACAAAGCCAACCCATGTGAGTACGACCTTTGTGTATCCTCCAAAAACTAGTCTAGACATAAGGACTCTCAACAGCTCCTACCCTTTTTTGGCTTTCCTCTCCTAATTGTCCTACCAGTAGGTGTATGAGGATGGAGTAGTTAGAAAACATAGGCATCTCCTATCTTTGTTTCAAAATAGCTTCCTTTAAATCTAACAATTGTGAGTGCATTTGATCACTCAACTCTTGCTCCCAGGTGTAAACTGAGGTGCCTATTGCCTAGTTACACTGTGTTACTAAATCTAACACTTTCCTACCCACTACACTAAGGTATTGTACTCTTAAAACAATTTTAGAACCATGGTTTGAAAGCAGTTTTTCTGATGGGAAATTTATCAGCTATTTTCTCATGCTCTTCGAAAAAAATTTAAAAAATATCTAGCTTAGTTAACATTGAGACTGCGTTTGAAGACTTGTTCGATATGTCTAGCTGCTATGTCGAACATTGGTTTATCTTTATTATCTTGAAATATCCTGGTTTTCTCGTCGTATGCCACATATAACCAAGCTAACAAGTCAGGGGAGTAGTATACTCTTAGACATATCAACTTTCCAAGATTACTGGTCCACGTAGAACTCCTTGGAAAATCCTTATGTTGCAATCTCCTTGCTTTGTGGAATAGATCTGCTAGCAACCAAGGGGCTCTATTGTCATTTTCCATTGTATGAGCAAAACTTTGGATACAAGTATTTTCCATCTCATACTACTGTGCGGGAGTGAGCTTTTTATCGGGTCCATTTTTTTGGGTGAAATCATACATCGTACTCCCAAGCACAGTTGGTCTGGGGAGCTCAGCATAAGGTAACTGGTCTGTGATGAACTTCACTACTTCCTTTGTGTCTTTGGGCATGAAATCATTTCCCCAAGCCTATATTTTACTCTTAGTAATTGTTTTAGCCATTGAACCGAAGCTCTCAAATCTTTGCTCACTTTTTGCTCTTTCAAACTAGTCCTTTACTCAAGATTACTAGGGTGGTGAGGTTGTTTGATATGGTGATTATGGTTGTTTGATGGTGACGTGGGTTCATTTTCCTCGCATAACTTGTCATTAATATCGTGTCACCAACCACCTTTTCAAATTTACCAATAGAGATTTGCCGAAGCATCGCTTTCTAATGTTATTAAGTTAAGGTAGGTGGCTTTCCTCATTCTACACGTCCATAGGGACTTTGATCTGTGTACTCGCAATCATTCACAGCTTCCCTTTTGGTCACCGAATTGATCATCCCTTTGACGTAGAAATACAAACGTGGAGAGGCTTTTCATGAGAAAGTGTTTTGCCCTTTTGGTCTTGAAAGAAATTCGACTTCAAAAATAGTTACACTGTTAATCAAGGTGGTGATTATATTGGGGATCTGTCGTCAGATTTGGTTATCGAAATGTGTGCCCATTAGATCCATCAATCGATGATGGTCATTGGATATGATTCACATCGTACATCTATGTTCGATACCATGGACCTGCAAGAATGTTAGGCCTGTAATATCGAGGGTTCATGTCAATGGTGATTTTACATGGTATAGAAAATATCTTAACCTTTAATTGGTATTCAATTTATGCTTTTATTTTACTGAGGATATTAATCTTTGATTCCATATTAAATTAGAGCTTTATCCTTTGTTTGATATTTTCTTATTAAAGAGTAATACAAAATTACTAACCTTTGGCTAATACATGACCTTTACTAACCATATTACCTTGCTAATGGTTTACCATTTGATCAAACATGCGGTCATGCACGTTTGTTCGATCATCCAAAATTGTGTCAGCGTTTATCAAAGAGAGGGGGTCATTATCACGTGTTTAGACCCTTTATTAACCTTAATTAACTATTCATTGGCACAAATAAATTATCTCTTAACATCCAGGTAGATTGGTCATGCACGATCATCTGATCTGGCCAGGATTCACCGCTATCGTTAGATTCTATGTACCCTTTAATTGGACCTTATTTTCCTTTGATGTTTCTGATTAAGCATTGCCATTGGATTTAAGTTAGGGATAGGAGCGAACGTCTGATCTTGGTCAAATACCACTTATTCAATCAATCATTAGGATATTATTCATCTTTTTTAATCCAATCATCACCATTGGATCCGGTAGGTAAGGGCGCGACCATATAATTAAGATATAATAATCACACCCTTCTTAAAGGATGATTACTCTGATAAAGTGCTACCATTGGATCTTTCCTGATTGCACGCGACTGTCAGATCTTATTTTGTCTTTATATGACTCGCCAATCTTTAATAGCTTTGTGAGATCACGCTTTCTAGATGGTCACGCTTCTTAATGGCTGTTAGATCTCGATGGGTTGAAACATGGCCGTTGATTTTCCTTTGGTTTATAATTACTTTTAAACAAAGTGCTACCATCGGATCTGGGCTAATTTGAGCATAGCCATCGATTCACTTTAGCTCTTTGACTCGTCTTTTGAATGAAGCACCACTGTTGGATCTTTTTAGATTGCACGCAATCGTTGATATTTATTGGTTATTTTTCAGAGGGTACCTCTTTTAATATTTGAGCAATTTTTTTGGAGCACGACTATTATATCAACCAGGCTTAAGCGCAACCATCGAATCTGTTTGAACACAAGGTGTTTGTCTTTGACTCGAGCAGGATTTGTTTTAATGGTTGATCATCTTGAGACATGCACTACCGTTGGATTATCTTTAGCGATGGCGTATCCATTGATATCCCTCGATCTTGCACATGCTTTAATTGTGAGCACGAGTAATGAATTTAAACTAACCTTAGTGATTCATGGCAAAGTGCATCTATCGGATTGACTCTCGATCAAGCGCAACCGTGGATCTTTAGTAACTTGCAAGTTAGGTAACCGAAAAGTGCATGCTACTAATTTTCCTTAACCTTGATTAAGAGAAAGGGAGATGATTAGTAATATGTTAGGACCCTCGTTAAATATGATTAAATTTGACTATTCAGATGTTGACTTAGTCTTACCAAAAGATTTATCTTTGTTTACTTGAAGCAAGTGTTGCCATTGGATTATCTCAAGATTAAGCGCATCCATTGATATCCTTCAGATCTATGCAAAATTTAAAAATGAGTGGGGCTATCTTTGGTAATTTGTGTCAAATGTGCATCCGTCAGATTAGATGTGAGTTGTTCGCAACCGTTGGATTCAACTTAGGATACTTTTCGCTTCAACAGATAGAGTGCACATTTGGAATCGTTATCTTTGGGAGAAGCACATCCATCGAATTAGTTCTTGGTAAAGCATAACCGCGGGTCTTCTGTAACCATTGTACCTAGGATTTCGAACTTTAGACCATAGTGTTTTATTAGGTTGAGCACATTCATCTGATTTATTTTCGATGAAGCACTGCCCTTTAGATATCCTGTAATCTGCAAGCTTGACAATCGAAAGGGGTGCATCACTTTATTTTGATAATCCTTGATTAAAGCTGAAAGGGGGTAATTAGTAATGTATTAAAGCCTTTTCTAATGCATGATTAATTATAGGTTTACCTTTGTGTTACCCGATACTCTTACCATTCTATTGTTTGGATTTTGACTCGAGTGCAGCCATTGATTTCTTCCAACCTACAGGGTTGGTTACTATTGGAACCATTTCTTGCATCCATAGGATTTGATTGTCATGCTACAAGAAATCATTTGAAACCAATGAGCTATTACAGGCTCTGGTCAACCTGCCTCTTTATTTTTCTTAAAATAGATATTGCTAAAAGAAATAACTACATAACGGGTAAGGAAACCCCAATGGTAATTTATGATAATAGACGTATTACATGCTTTAGATTATATTTATACTATCTGTATTTAATATGACTAAGCAATGAAAATAAAAATTTATTATGCCTTACGTAGACCGATGCCTAGATTCATTGGGCTATTATAGAAATTGAACAACATTTGTAACATGAGAAAGAAAGAAGGGGATTGAGAAATAATTGGTACTATCATGTTCATTTGAATATCATAACATACATATCATTTGGCCAATGACAGAAATGTACGTAACACATTCAAATAATGTAACACATTATGCAGTGACACATAGTACCAAGACAAAGAAATAATAGAAATGAAACTCAGAATTATATTTATTTCATAAAATATTACACGTAGAGTTGGCAAGATGCCATTAACTCTGTTTTTTCTAAGAAATACATCAATACAATGAAGAAAAATCTATTCAAATAATGTAACAAGTCTCTCCTACTCTCCTTGTTCCAATCTAGTAACAACAGAGTCTCTGAATCTCAAGCTCAATAGGACAAGAAATAATCTTAGCTTCTTGAGCACTTTCCTATCAAATTCCTGCACAGAAAAGGGAAGAATAAGAAATGAGCAAGAAAATAGATATAGAAGGGGATACAACAATACAACTAGTAGGGCACTCAAGTATACCTCTTAGCAAAAATGCTATCTAAATGCTTGATGCAAACTCTGATCGTAGCTGGTGTACTTATAGCTCCAAGTTCTTGAATTTGTTATTTTTGGTCTAATCCTAGCCCCACACTTGTCATCATTTGATTTGTCTTCCAAAATTAGTACAGCTGGCTTCCATCATTTTCTTTTATTCATATTGTATGCTTTTCTTTAGCTCCCTTTTATTCTAAGTGGTTCAACCGGTGATGCTAGTAGGCTAGGGACTTCCTTTCTCTACCTTTCTATCCTTGGCTTCTTCTTTTACTGTTTCCTACTAAGTATCTGATTGATCTTCTAATTTGGATGATTCCTCTTTCTCTTCAACCTACTCTTCATCTCTAGGAGGGGAACTCATTTCTAGTTGCAGGCTACAAATTTTAATTTCATTTCCTTTTTTGCTCTGCCGCAACCATCTTATCTTTTTATCAATCATTTTCCAAGCATCAATGTCAAAAGACACATAAAACCTCAACATGTTCATTTCTTGTAGAATTCTGTTCTTCTGTATACTAATGTAATTTTTACTTTTTCATAATGGGTGATCAACATTTCTATGGTGTTTACCAAGAAAGTAGTTTGTCTAGTCATCTTAGGCTCATCATCGGGCTCATAATCAAACTCTTCTATTTTTTTCTACGTTGGTAGTTTTCAAAAACTCTTCTAATGATAGCCCCCATCTGCCAATTTCTCGGTTATATCATCTAACAGATTAAACATTTTTGCAACATTGTTGTACCACCTTCCCATGTTGGATACAAACATAGCTGCCTTCATGAATTCAATATTGCACTTGACCTCAGTCCCATCATTTAGCAGTACTTCTTGATTCTGCATCTCTTCGAAGTGCTCTGACATTAAGTTAAGAGTAGGGTGGATGATCTCAAGGTCTTCTTCCTTTTGATTGATTAAAATTTCCATATCTTGAGCAATAATTTAAATTACCCTAATCTTCCTGAACATTTCAGTGATCCCCTCAATTATGTCCTGAATCTTCTTGGACATTTCCTTTTTTGTTGCATTCAAATAATATGTATAATTGAGGATCCTTACCACTTTGGAGGGCTGAGTTACTATGGTGTCTTTCTGTGCCAACTTTTCCTATAGTTTATTTATCAAGGCCTGCATCTCTACCTTTTCTCTATCACTGGTTTATAGTTGGCTTCTTAATTTAGTGTTATTCTGATGCAACTGATCCAAAGTTTGTGCATGTACTGCTTTGGCCACTTCGACCATATCACCTTCTTTTCCAAGAACTAACGTTCCTCCAATTTTCTCATTGACTCTAAGGACAACAGGTTCCTGTAGGAGGGGTAAGTGTACTCTACCACATCTGATCTAGGGGATTTTATTTCCATCTAGTTGTAGAATCATATCCCCTGCTTCCTATTTCTACTACCATTTGCAGCTCATGCTCTTGGGCATCACTAAAAGTTGTTTACTCTTTAGATATTTCCAATACAACATTTATGGAGGTCATTGATAGCCTTGGCCTCTTAGCTTTTGGAGTAGATACAACTACTGGCTTTTTTGACTTCAAAATCTCTAAAGATTCCTCCAAATCCACCTGCTCTTTTCATGTTCATTTGTATTACTGGTGGGATTACTATTTCCCTATCCATTATCTTCAAAGAGCTGGGAATATAGCTCTAGGGGCCAACTTTATCATATTAGTTATTGTTAATAATTGGCTAGAGATGGGAACTATAGCTTGTTGGGAAGAAATTTGCTCCTGTGTTGGTGCTGCAACCACCTCCTTTCCTTTTGGTGCACTTGAGCTTTCAAAGACCTTCTAGAAAGTGCTAGGTGCCGCATCCAACCTAAGGGGGGCATCAGGGGCTTTGACCTGTTGTTATACAATATTTGTAGGATTCATTGTAACCTCCAACTGGTCAATGCCTTGATCCTCTATCAATTCTAACATAGGGTCCTCCTTGATTGCCTAGGTGGCTTTTGGTAAGAGGGGGGCCGTAGATTCTATTCAAATCCCTCTAAGCAAAACCAATTCCGAGGGGTGTATGCTTTATGTATTTGAGAATTACCCCTTTTCTCGAAGGTATACTTATCCCATACAACTTGTAAATATTTTCCTATTTTTATAGAATCTAATAGTTCAATTTCATAAGCATCCTTCCTATGCTTGACCTAGGCATATTCTCAAATTTTCATTGACTTTTCGTACTTTCTATCTGGATCATAAGACCTCCAAGTTATCTCCTCAAAATCCATGAGGTCCAAATCATACATACCCTTGAGTAAAGTTGGATATCCCATGAATAAGCAACTTCCAAACCTACAAGGGACACTGAGCCATGGGACTTTACCGTGTTTCTTTACTAGTCTCATTTTAGCCTCTTTGACCACCTATCTACATAGTTCTAGGACAGTGAGAGATAAGGGATAATACATTGGCAATATTTTTGGGGGAATTTTAGCTCCATAGAGCCGAATGTATATGAACCCTTTGGAGAAGAAATAGTCTCCTATATCATTTTCTCTTATGAAGGCTCTCACCCTAGGCCCTAGTATTTTAGGGAGAAAACTAGTTAAAATCTAATGAAATTCTACCATGAACACATCACAAAACCAACCTATGTGAGAACGACCTTCATGTATACATGTTAATGGAGGTTGTGCATAGTATAGGAGATATTTTATCTTTAATTTATTAATCAAATTTGTAATAAACGTCAAACCAAGGCTTATGTTCCATGATGAATATTAATCTTCAATTAAAATTTTAATACTAGTTACTAAAGAGTAATCAAACCATGGCTAATCCTTTATCTAATACACGATATTTAATATTCATATTACCTCATCAATGGGTTACCGTTAGATCAACCAGGTGATCCTGCACAGTCGTCCGATTATCTCTTATCATCTAGGTGTAGATTGGCCAAGCGCGACCATTGGATTTGATAGATCTTCTGCTCTTTTTCTTTGACCTCAATTTCCTTTGATGGTCCCAATTAAGCACTGCAATTAGATTTAAGTTGAAGATAAGCGTGGTCATTCAATTTGGTATAAGCGCAACCGTTCAAGCCTATTTTGTCCTTTTTGGGACTCCAATTAGATCGTAGTTGTTAGATTTGGATAGACGAAGCGCTATCATTCGATTATCCCATATTGTTCCCCTTTTTAAACTAGTGTTGGCTTTGATAACGTGCTACCATTGGATTTGGATGGGATCAAGCACATCCATTTTCATTAGCGTTGATTCATCTTTCGACATAAGCGCTACCGTTGGATCTTCCTGGTTCGCATGCATTCATCGATCTTCATTGATTATTATTTTAATGAACCATCTTTTAATATTTGAGCAACTCTTTTAAAGTGCGACCATTAGATTGTCCAATATTATTTGCAACCATCAGATTCACTTGGATACAAGGGTTTTTTATTTTGATGTGGATGGGACCTTTTTATCGATTGATTGCTTTGTGATATGCACTGCCATTAGACCATATTTAGTGATGGTGTGTCCGTCAGATCTACCTCAGACCTACACATACTTTAAAACACAAGTGTGAGTAATATTTAATTTAACCTTGGCAATTCATGGTAGATCGCAACTGTTGGATTGACCCTCGATCAAGCGTAGTCGTTGGATCTTTTGTGACCATTTTACTTAATCTTTTGTACTTTAGACTGGGGTGATTTATTAATACGAGTGCATCCATCCGATTTCTTTTTGATGAAGTGATGTTGAAGACCAAAGAGTAAAAAAAATTTGGAATTTTTGTAGCTTACCCCAATTGGCGAATGAGTTACGCATGTATCTCACAAGCCAATTGAAATTTTTTGTGCAAATAATGAATGATGTATTGAATTTTGCAATTGATGAATGAATGGTGTGAAATGCAATGTGATATGAATGATGTAAAATATGGTACCATTTTTGCCCCATCGGTGGAAAATGGGTCTTTGTCAAGTGTAGATGTTATGATAATGTAAGATGTATCTCACTGTGGTAGGATCAAGATCAAATTGTGGTTGCCCCAAATTTGGGGGTGATTCGATCTTTGTTGAATAGTGTGCTCTCTGATGCCATTGATATGCAAGTATGATAATGTAGATAAAAAGAGAAAAAAAAGAACCGTGGATAGCCTGTTGGTGACTGTTCTCACAATTGGAACTAATAATCCTAGCTAGTGCCTATCATTAGGTTTTTGTAAAAATGATGAAATTTGAGTTTTTGTTCACGTGTTAAGCCTCATGAACTAGGCCATCAATGACAACAATTGTGCAAATTGTTCTTGGCAAGGTTTCACTCCAAAAATTAAAGTGCCCAATGTGATTGTGATCTTGGATAATGAGATAATTAATGATGATCATGATCAAGTGTCCTTATTGTAGGCTATTCATCTTACCGAATTGCATGGATTCCCATCACTGCAATCGTCGAGTTTGTAGAATAACCCACTAGATACAAGGTTCACTTGCATGCTACTTGAAGTTTGACAAATTTTATGATTGATGAAATATGGTGATGGAAGAATGTTGGATGAAGAAATGTGGATGTTTCGCTCAATGTAGAGCTCACTTACTCACACTTGTGTTTTAAAGAATGTGCAGGTCTAAGGTATATCAACGGATGCATCATCATTAAAGGTGATCTAATGATAGTGCACATCACAAAGTAATCGACCAATTAAAGGGTCCCTTCTAAACCAAAGATAAAAACCCCTATATCCAAGTAGATCTAACGGTTGCACTTAAGCTTCGTTAATCTAATGGTCATGCTCCAAGGAAGTTGTGTATATATTAAAAGAGGACCCCTCCAAGTAATAATAATCAATGAAGATCGACGGTCGCGTGCAATCTAGGAAGATCGAACGACGACACTTCATTTGAAAGATAAATCAAAGCTACTAAAATCGACGGATGCGCTCGATCCTACCCAAATTCAACGATTGCTATTTCATGAAGCCATTAAAGGTTAACAATTCAAATGAAATGGGATTCGATAGTCATGCACAATTGGAAAAGATCTGATGGTAGTGTTTTATCAGAACAAGCACCCATTAAAAAGAATTCAACTACGTCCTAATCTGACGGCAGCGCTTGATCCACTAAGATCTAATGGCCACTATCCAATAAAGGCTTCATAAAGGATAAGAGAACACATTATAGGTCAATCCGATGGCCGCGCTATTTCCTACTAAGATCCAATGGTAGCAACTGGATTTAAAAAGGGCAAACAATGTCCGAATAGTCATCAGTTAAGAAGGGTTTGACCAAGATTGGACAACCGCACTTATCCTCGATTTAATCTAATGGTTGTAATTTCTTGTGACCATAAAAGGGAAACAAATTCAAATAAAAAGAGCATAGATCCACTAGATCCAATGACAGCGGTTAATCCTGACCAAATTTGACGGTCGTGCATTACCAAGTTACCTAAAAGTTAAGGGAGAATCGAACGAATGCGTAGAATCATACAGTTGATAGAACAGTAAACCATTGACAAAGGTAATATGGTCATTAAAAGTCCTCCATTAACCAAATGTTAGTGAGTTTGATTACTCTCAAATAGCCAAATATCAAATGTAGGATAAAGCTCGTATTAAATTTTGAAACAAAGGTTATATCCTATGCTGTGCATGACCACCATTAACATATACCCTTTATATTACAAGGCTAACATTCTTGTAGGCCCAAAGGTATCAAACACGGGTGTATGATGTGAATCCCATCCAATGGTCTTCATCAGTTGATGGATCCGATAGGCATGATCTCCCATGTGCAAATCTGGTAGACTACAACCAAAGGAAAAGAGTAATATAATAACAACATGGGCTGGACTAAGGTGGTGAATCACTAATAAGTACAACCAATTAAACAGGAGTAAGTTGCGATAAACAACAACTACTACCAGGTGAAGTAGAAATACAAGAAAAAGGACTAGGGGAAATGAATTATTCAAGTAGCAACCAAGAGACAAAATAAGCATACTATCGAATAAAATCACACGGACTGTACACAAGCAAATATGATACAAACTATTCAAGTAATGAGTTTTGTACAAAATAATAAAATCAAATATTTTAAGTGCAACCATGTACTATGCAGGCAACAAGATAAACCAGTCAAGAAACCATGCATGTATCTACTCAATTTATAAATAGGGATGGTAAAATGTGATCCATCCAAATAGGCAATGGAGTGCAAGATACATGAACATGATCATTTCCTGTTCTACATATTCAGAAGATGTAATAAGTGCAAGAAGATCGAGACATTATTTCAGCTCATCAAAGGCTACACATTTAGCACTTCGACAGAGTATAATTACAGAGGGTTCACTCCAATGGAATATAGTTATGGAAGTGTCATATAGGTACTTCCAAATCTTGTTTTCCATTACATCCTTCCTCCTACCTATCACTGCCCTCCTCCTTCTAGGTATTCTCCCATAGGCATCATCACCACTCCACATAGCACCATCTCTCCACCATCCACTAAGTAAATCAACTTCCTTTGCTCTCTCCTCTCTCATATCCATCTTGTAATCAATGCCATTACGTCCGTTTACCATCCACACTATTTTTTCTCTTCACCATCACGTCGAAGCACCCTCTATCCTACATCAAAATTTTACTATAGCAGCCTAGTCAACTTTGAATGTTTTAATCCAATGACTAGGTTAAGCAGGAAATAAAAATTATGTATACATATAAAATATTTGTTTAACTAAATAGAAGAAGAAAAACAAAGATCACCAAATCCATTCAATATAAGAACTCGTTTCAATCCGAGGAAGAATCTCAATAGGAGATCTAAGGTCTCTACATTTGTACAACATACATAAAATATTGAACTAGATAACAACAAGTGTAAGGCTAGGATTAGGCCAAAAATAACAGATTCAAGAACTTGGAGCTATAAAAATAACAACTATGGTTAGAATCTGCATTAAATAGCATTTTTGTTAAGAGGTATACTTGTGTGCCCATTTGAGTTGTATTGTTGTATTCCCATTATGTCTATTATCTTTGTCATCCCTTATTCTTCCCTTTGTTGTGCAAGATTTTGATAAGAAAGTGCTCAAGAAGCTGAGATTATTTCCAGTCCTATTGAGCCTAAGGTTGAGAGACTCTACTGTTACCAGATTGGAACAAGGAGAGTAGGAGAGACCTGTTACATTATTTGAACAGAGTTTCTTCATTGTATTGATGTATTTCTTGAAAAAACATAGTTAAATGGCATCTTGCCAACTCTGCATGTAATATTCTATAAAATCAATACAATTATAGGTCTCATTCTTTATTAATTCTTTATCTTGGTACTATGTGTTACTATGTAATATGTTACATTATTTGAATATATTATGTACGTTTCTATCATTGGCCAACTGTTATGTCTGTTATAATATTCAAATGGATATGATAGTGCCAATTCTATCTCAATCCCTTTCTTTCTTTCTTTCTCATGTTACAAATGTTGTTAAATTGTTATAACAACCCAATGAATCTAGGCACCGATCTACATAAGGTATAATAAATGGTTATTTTCATTGTTTGGTCATTTTAATACTAATTCTAAATTTGGAGTGTGTAACTCATATATAATCATAGATTACCGTTGGGGTTTCCTTACCCATTATGTAGTTTTTCTTTAGCAATATATGTTTTAATCAGAATAAAGAGGTAGATTAACTAGAGCTTGTCATAGCTCGTTGGTTTCAAATGATTTCTTGTAGCATGACAATCGAATCCTATGAATGCAAGAAATGGTTCCAACAATTTTTGGCACCGTTGATAGGGATAGATTCTTCACAAGTTTAGACCTGGATTTTACAACTTTTATTAATCAACGAGTAGCCAAGTTAGAATAAAGAACCTGGGTTTTGTTTTTAATGATTTCTTACATTTTTTATTTTATTTTACCTGTAGCTTTCAATTAAAGTTTGGATATTTCTACGTTTCTTGATTTTCTTGAATTTTATTTAAAGAGCTATTCCCTGTGAGGCTGAGAGTTAAAAGAATCAAGCAATCTTGATTACACAATCTGTTCTTTCTGCATCGACGTGCTGGCAACTTTATCTAGATGAACCCAAATTCTAAAAATTAAGAAAGAAGGAGCAGAACATGCTGGCGCACTTCAGGAGAAGCAGTAAGGAGCTATTCCTAGAATTTGAGAATCCAAAGGTATTTACCCATAACCATAAAATCCCTCTTCTTAAGAGTACCATTTATGAGAATAAATCATATTTTAGCAGTAATAAATATGTAAAGAAAAGTATAATTCAAAACACTATTGTTGTTGATATTACTGTAGATGAAGTCTTAAATGTTTCTATAGAAAACACATCAAATTTATCTCAATTACATAGTCCTATAGATTATAATATAGAAGTAAATAATTCTTTAGATTATACCCAGGTGACCCAAACCCATATTCCTGTAGGCATTTCTAAATCCCATTATACCTACAGTAACAATGGCTTAGGAAAATCAGGAAAATCAGCAAAATCAAGCTAATGTCCATTTGTGGAGGACTAATAGGTATAGGTATTTTGTTTTACCAGAAAATATTAATGCCTTAGCTAATAAAGCTCACAAATACCTTCCAAAATTACTAGGAAATAGTATAGTAACTGGAGAAGATCATATCAAAAGTTTTATGTATGCAATGGATAGTTTAGAGGTTGAACATGAAGATGTAGTTTTAAGACTGTTTTTACAAACTTAAAAAAAATATGCTAGAGAATTGTTCAATTCTCTTCTTGATAATAATATCCCAAAATTCACTACAATGAAAGTTATTTTTCTGAAGAAATATGATGAAAGAAAAAATTAACAATCTCTATTAACTAAATTGGCCACTATGAAGAAAAAAGAAAATGAGGTTGTTAGTGACTTTAATAGAATATTCTCAAAAACTAGAAACAAAATCCCTACTAACCTTAGGCCTAGTGATATTCAGTCCATTTGCTTCTATAATAATTCTTTTCAAGGAGAGTTTAACTATGAGCTGAGGCAGGAACAAGCCACTACCATTGACAGTTATATGGAGAAAGAAATGGACATTGAAAGAAACATGCTTGACAGTGGTAATATGAAGCCTTATTCTCTAGAATTCAATCTACCTCAGAGAAAATCCAAAAGGGCAACATTTGATAGACAAAGAAAAACTGAAATAGATCCAATGGAAAAACTAACTAATCAAATGGTTGAGATGTTCAACACCATGAATAACAGGTTAGCAAGAATTGAAACAAATAATGACAATAATGGTGAATCATCACAAATAGAGTGACCTCATGTTGATAATCACCCACCCTTTAAAAAAAAAATTAGTAGGAATTGGGGAAACAATAATGGCCTTGAAGAAGGAAATAGGAATAGGAAAAATGAGAACAATAACTGGAAAATAAAGACTCTAACAGAGATCACAACAATGTTCCAAACCCTATACCATCTGCAAATATAGCAGAAGGATTCCCCTATTTTTGCTCTACTTGTGATGCACCGCATAACCCTGATGCATGTGGAATTTACCTAAGTGACCAACGCAATGTAGATTTACATGCTGATTCAAAAGAGGATATAAGAATAAATGCTTATTGGTCTGTAGAATATGAATCCATAGAAAGGTTATTTGAAGAAAATATGGATAAGTATGCTTCAAATCATAATTCTCAAATCTTAGTAGTTAAAGGTACTAAAATCTTGCAAAAACCACATGAGTCAAGATATGACAAAATGAAGCAAAGGAAATTAGTTCCCACTACTCTAGAAGTTGGAGAATTAGAGGCTACTAATACTCTAAATTTAAGAAATAGGACTATCCCAGACTGGACAGAGAAAGCTTCTACAATTGAAACAAGAAAGCAAACTTTCATAAACAAGAATATCAGTAAAGAGAAAACTAATAGAACCCTCAAAATATTACTCTTGAGGTAATAGAATTAGAAGAGGAGATTCTCAAAGAAGTAATAGACCATTGGATATAAAAAAGATAAAATTTTATGTTGGGTCAAAACTCAATAAACAAAATGTTAACATCACCTTTGGAGAACTAATGAAAGTTCAACAGTACAGAGAACAAGTCTGCAGAGCATTTGGACTAGTAGAACAAAAAGAAGATCCAACTTGCCATGTTGCTAGACAAAATCAACATGATGCAAGATCACCATCCTCTATCAGACCCTTCTATGTATCATTAAGGTATAATTCATATGAAAGAGAGAGGTATGTGATTCATAATTGCATGCTGGACAGTGCAGCCTCACATAATATCATGCCCAAATTAATAGCTGATCAAATATGATTAATCTGTACAAAATATTTTGCCCCTGTTTGTAATGGACAATAGACAAAATCCTTGTGTAGGGGTGATAACTGGATTATTAGTTTTCCTAGACCAACACCCTAAAAAAGGCATAGTCATGGAGGTTATAGTAGTTTATGTTGAGCCATTCTTATCTCTATTACTAAGTAGACATTGGGCAGAACAACTGGGAGGGTCAATTCAATTGGACTGGTCCTACGCTACAATCCCAATAATAGATAAGGAGAACATAATATTACAAAGGGAACCATTTAAAAAACAATCTATAGAGTTAATTCAAATAGATGAAACCATGATAAACTTAGTAAACTCTATGGAAGAAAAAGGGATGGGAGTCTACTTCATATGGCACAACCCATTCCTGGTGGAAGTCCTAGAGCATTAACCCAAGAAATGTGAACCATATCTTTTTATGGAGCTAAATTTCAATCTGGAAATGGAAATTACCTTGGTGCAGGTATCAATTTGACTGATATAAATGGAAATTACCTTGGTATCCCTTACAGATTGGAATTCCCTTGCACTAATAATGTAGCTAAATATGAAGTTTTATTCCTAGGGTTAAGAAAAGCAAAAGAGTTAGATATTAATTACTTGACTGTAACAGGGTATGTAGAGCTAATAATACAACATATCAAAGGTAAATATCAAACCAAGCACCCTAGACTTAAGCAATATAAAAATGTAGCATTGGAAGAAATTGAAAAATTATTAGCTTTCAATATCTCATTTATTCCAAGAGAACAAAATCATGTTGCAGATCTTTTATCTATGAATACCTCAAGCTTAGATCATCCAGAAATAACTACAAAATATATGGATAGATTCCCAACTATTTTAGTCTATAAGCCTTTTGTGCCCAATAACATAGTTTACCTATAGATCTTTCACGATGATATAGACATTAAGGATTTCATGACTACAAAATAAATATGCAGATATAATTTGTGATGAAGACAAGCTAAAAGACCAAATAGGAGAGCCAATAGAAGTAATCCAATTGAAAAAAAATAGGATACCCAAAGGATTGGTTTCTCTAGAGAGTCTATTTGATGATTTTGATAAATCTTACAAGCATTTATGTAGAGAAGTGATATTTGAAGCCATTAACATTGGTACAATGAAATAACCCAGAATAGTGAAGGTAGATATGGCCTTACATGCAAAAGAAAAGTCTAGATACATCAGTTTCCTAAAAAATGATAAAGAACATTTTGGTTGGACTTATGAAGACCTTAAAACCTTCAAAACAGATGTAATGACACACATAATACCTCTGAAGGAAGATTCCAAACCATTTAGATAGAAATAGAGGAAGCACAACCCAACTCTACATCCAATAATGCAAAAGGAGGTACAAAAATTGCTAGACTCCAAAATAATCAAAAAGGTAAGATTTTCTTCTTGGATATCCAATCTAGTACCAATTAGAAAAAAGAATGGTGATATTAGACTTTGTGTAGACTTTAGAAATTTAAATAAAAGTTCATTGAAAGACAATTACCCAGTGCCCAATACAAAATAACTATTGCAAGCAGTAGTTGGTTCATCTAGATTATCCTTGTTAGATGGATTTTCTAGATACAATCAAATTTAGATTAACCCAGAAGACAAACATAAGACAACATTCACTACACCTTGGGGCACATTTGAATATTTAAGAATGCCTTTTGGACTAATGAATGCAGGTGCTACTTTTCAGAGAGCAATGGACTTTGCCTTCAAAGGATTAATGTTCAAAATAGTAGTTGTATACCTGGATGATATCATAGTATTTTCTAAGAATCCAGAAGATCACTTAAAACATTTAACTGCAATTTTTACTCGGTGTAAAGAATTTGGAATTTATCTAAATCCCAAGAAGTGCATATTCAGAACTACATAAGGAAAATTGTTAGGTCATATAGTTTCAAAAAAATGAATAAGCATTGACCCAAAAAGGATAGAAGTTATATCCAAAATTCCTCCCAGAAATTTAAAAGGAGTTAGGTCATTCTTTGGCAAAATAAATTTTGTTAGAAGATTTGTCCCAAATTTTACAGAGATAACCAAACCCATAAATGACATGGTTAAGAAAACTAGAGAAATAAAATGGACAACAAAAAATATGGAAGTATTCAATAAAATAAAAGAAGCCATTTCTATTACTCCAGCCCTCAGCTGCCCTGATTATTCTAAAGATTTTAACATTTATTCATATGCATATGAACATTCAATTGCTGTAGTTTTGTCACAAAAAGATGATGAAAATAATGAAATAGCCTTCATGAGTTTAGGTCTGAAAGGAGCACATATTCATCGATACTATACTTCATATTAAAGCAAGCATAGATTTAGTACTCTTACAACTTTGATCTCTTCCCGCACTCTAAATATCCTTAAAGAATAAGCTCCAACTAAAAGTAAAATGCTATTTTCCAGCTCATTCAAAACATACCAACAACATTCCTTTCTTTAAAAAAAACAACAACAATGGTACTTCATTATTTAACCCTCTAAATTGCTCCCCAACAGTCTTAAATCATTTTGAGCCTCTTAATTGCTCCCTGACTATGTTACTTCATTCTTAGAGCATCTAAATTATTCCAACTTCAACAGATTGTTGTTAATACAGATCTCGTTTCTTCCTTGGCAGCCCACACATTTCAACGCTTGTGTTTTTTTTTTTTTTTTTTTGTGTCATAACTTCCCACTGACCTGGGCATCACGGTGGTTTTAATAGCAAGGAATGGCACCAAAGTGCATTAAGGACAATTATATGAATCCACAATAGTAGCATAGATTCTTCAATAAAATTTTATCGAGCATGAGACAAGTTCATCAACATATATAGTAAGGACAACTATGAAATATTATGGAGGCGCACCCTGTAGGGAACTAATGTGAGGGCATCTGCTGGCCAATTGAAATGACAAGGTCAACTAAAATAGGGGTAGTCTAAACAAATAAAATGATCCCCATGAGAATAAACTACAATATTCCACAACTATTCTTATTCTGAATTATAGCAGCACCACAACAATCACTCTTTTTGGGGGTGAGTGAGTTGCCATGCCAGTAAGGATTTCATTTCCAACTTCTACAACCTTCTTCAAAAATCAATAATGAAGCTGAGGTGGTGGGTTAGCATTTTGAAACAAATTGGAGCAAGGGGGATACCGATTTAACATGCAAACAAGCTACAAGTTCAAGCAATATTTGATGAAATGTCCTAAGTGATGGGGCTTTTATTGCTAAGTGATCTATAGAATATGAAAATAAATAATTTATTATTAGACTAGAAAGAGTTAAATAGCAGGCAACGACATCCAATTCCAAACAAAACCCAACTTCTAGATGTACAACATCGTGCAAATGTAGTTGGATGCTCAAGAACATCAAGGGAAGAATTGGATGTAGAGTTGTTCTAAACCCCTATATTAAGGGCTGTCAGTAATAATAAACTAGATCATGATGGGGTTTGAATTTTTAAACATCAAATACTACCAAATGTTTGAATTTCAAGTTCAAAACTACACGCTGCAATCAATAAAAACTATTCTTTGCACGTTTCTTTTTTTCCAATTGATTATGAGATTAAAACAGGCCCTACCCATATTATATCATCACCACATAGTGGTGGTATTACAACAAATATTGGATATTATCCGTGTATTGCTTGGAAATATTTGAACCTTCATTTCCTCCTTAAATATTGAAGAATCTAACTGATTGAGCCAATGCCACTTGATACTCTTTCCACATTTCTTAAATATTATGTTGCAAAAAATAATTTGTATTTCACAACAATTTTCAGAGATTGGGGAAATTATCCTTGAATTCAATACATTTTTGACAAATATAACTGCCAAAATTTTGAAATCCTCGCCCTAAACATAATCAATATGCAACTAAACAAAGCACATATCATGTTCAACATGATTCATTTTTAAATTCTAATATATTAAATTTTTTTCCAAACCCCTTGATATGTTTTTCTAAGCACAAACGTTTTTGGCTATAAATATCAGCCAAACTCATATGAACATGGTAATCATGGCTGCTATAGTATAAACAACTATTTGTTAATTGTATATGTTATCCTCATAAAGAGGTGTGTGCATTCATTCATTAGCATGTAACATCAATGAAACATGTTGAAAATACAATGTCTCTTTACAACTTCAACAAACTGCTAGTCAACAATAATAACTCTAGAAATATGCAGATCTCATAACTCAATGCAATAATAACTCTAGAAATATGCAAATCTCATAACTCCATGCAATAATAACTCTAGAAATATGCAGATCTCATAACTCCATGCGATAATATCTCTAGAAATATGCAAATCTCATAAGTCCATGCATCAAGGTAGAATGATGAAGATTACAACATTTAAAGTTGACTAGGATGTTATAGTAAAATTTTGATGGAGGACAGAGGGTGCTTCGACGTGACGGTGAAGAGAAGAAATGTAGTGTGGATAGTAAACAGGCATAATGGCATTTATTACAAGATGGATATGAGAGAGGAGAGAGCAATGGAAGTTAATTTACTCAGTGGATGGTGGAGAGATAGTGCTATGTGGAGTGGACAGTGATGACGCATGTGGGATAATGCCTAGAAGGAGGAGAGCAGTGATAGGTAGGAGGAAGGATGAAATGGAAAACAATATTTGGAAGTGCCTATATGATACTTCCATAACTATATTCCATCGGAGTGAACCCTCTGTAATTATACTCCGTTGAAGTGTTAAATGTGCAGCCCTTGATGAGCTAAAACAATATCTCGATCTTCTTGTGCTTATTACATCTTTTGCTAACCCGTTTCCCTACGGGTAGTAGTTTGAAGTGGCCTTAAGGTAGATTTCGTACTTGTAGACAAACTTGTTGATCTTGCCCATGAACCCTAGGCCGTTATCTGTCACAATTACCTCTGAAACCCCGAATCAGGTTATCAATCCTTCTAAAAATGTGATGACTGTTTCATGATCTGCATGTTTTGTGGGCACTGCTTCGGCCCACTTGGTAAAATAATCTATGGCGGTCAAAATAAATTTGTGTCTTGTTGAAGAATTTGACGATATTACCAGTACAAAATCCAAACCCCACTGTTGGAAGGATGCTTTGACTTATATCCGTTGGAGGGGCATTAGGGCATTTTTATTCCTACCAGTGAATATTTGGCATTGCTCACACTTTCGATAGACTGCAAAAGCATCGGCAAAGATAGTCGACCAATAGTAGCCTACCCTAATCACTTTTAAAGCCATAAGACTTCCTGTGAAGTGGCCTCATGATATCCTAGAATGAAATTCATTTAGGATCTTCTCCTTTTTCGTTCCCTTGATGCATCTTAGAAGGACACCAGCAATATTTTTAAAAAATAGCCCCTCGGGACGTAGGACGTATCGACAAGATTACATCCTGAATCTCCTTCGCTGTGAGGTATTTAAATGCTATGGACATCTCCCAGTGTTGAAGTATCTAATGATCTCATCAGTCCAGTCTTCCTCACCCGTAGATTGATCGGTGAGGCTGTCTTTCGCCACTGGATCGTCCCATTGGCACGCTATCACTTCGACAGCTATACTCTTCGCCAAATCCTAGCATAACGCGTGGCCGTAAACTAGTTTGGTAGACCTGACCTCAATATCAAATTCCTATATTTTGTTGACCCAACCAGCCCTTTTACTACCCATCTCACCCTGGATGATGAAACTTTGCACATATGGGTGAATAACATACATCGTGGTTCTGCTCTGAGAAAAAAAGTGCCTGAACTTTCTCAGAAACCTCATAACCACGTGCATTTGAAACTCTATAAAATTATATTTTTCTTCATGAGGCTGGATCACCTGGATCAAGAAGGTAATCAGGCGTTCTTCGCCATCATCTCCCTTTTGCGTTAGGACTGTTGTATAACTCTCAGGCTCTCCGACTACATAAAGAATGAAGTCTTTGGAATAGTCCGGGTTGACTAACATAAGAGCCTAGGTGATTCAAGCTTTAATTTCTTCAAATGCCTCCTTTATTTCATCTATCCAGATGAACCTAGTATTTTTCTTCAAGAGCTCGGTCATCGACTTGACGACTTGAGCAAAATTAGGGATAAATTTCCTCACGAAGTTGATTTGGCCGAAGAATGATTGCAACCCTTGTTTATTGGGAGTGGGAGCTTGAGGAGTGCCTCTACTCTGTCAGGGTCAACCGCGAGTCCCTTTTCTAAGATGACGTGGCTTAGCAATTTTCTTTCTTTCACTGTGAAGACAAACTTCTTTGGGTTAATAGATATGTGGAACTCTCGACATATTTCAAATATCTACTACAAGTGCAAGGCATGATCTTCTCTGTTATGCAAAAATACATTCATGTCATCTAAATAGATGACAATAATTTTGTTTAACAGCTCACTAAATGCTAAGTCCATGGCCCTTTGGAACATGACCCCTACGTTTGATAGACCAAATGACATACGTTGATAAGTGAACGTCCCACATTTTGTAGTGAATGACGTCTTATGTTAATCTTCGTCCCTGACCCAGATCTGATTGTATCCCAAAAAGTCATCCAGTAGGGAAAAGCACTGTGCTCTGGAGAATCTGGTCAATATGAGGGAGCGGATAGTGATCTTTCAAAGAGGCATGATTCAAGTTGCGAAAATCGATGCACAAGCAAATTTCCCCGTTCTTCTTCCTAACAGAAACTAGATTCACGATCCAAGAAGAATGCTTTATCCGGTAGATAATTTTAGCTTCAAGCATCTTCAAGAGTTCGGCGTTTATTAGGACTTCTATCTTTAGGTTAACGGGCCTCTGTTTCTGCCTACAGGGCTTAACCCCTTCTTGTAACTCAATTGTATGTTGGATGATTTCTTGGTCATAATACTTCAGGTCATTGTAGCACAATGCTACGATATTTGGGTATTTTTTGCACAAATACCGAATCTGCCCTAGCTCTTCAGGGGTATAGTTTGTTCTAACTTTGATTACCTTTCCTGGTTCTAGTTCGAGATCCCAGTACTGCCATGCATCAACCTTGATTTTGTGAGAGGTTGCACTACCATTTCGATCAAAAAGGCTTTTTAGGGTGATTAGTCCCTTCGAGGTATGATTTTTCTTTAACTATATCAGTCCCTCATATTCTTCATCTTTGAGGCTTCTCCACTCAATGGTAGCTGCTTCTTGAACCAAAAAGTTGATAATCTACTCATCACTGTCAAACACCTGCTAGTGAGTATCTTTATTAGGAACGAAAGGTCTGTAAATAGTTCTCATCACCTTTGGCTTCTACACCATTTCCTCAACTGGGGAGTATCTAGCTCCAATAGAGGCCAGGATATCAGCATGCCTATTCTTTTCTCGCGGGATGTACTGAACGTTCAGTGATTCGAAATGCTCCAGTAGGTCCCACACTCTGTTACGGTATGCCTTGAGATAGTGTTTTTTGGAGATGCACTTATTAGTGATTTGCTTGCAAACCAATTCCGAATTCCCAAAAATCTGTAGGTGCTTAATTCCCAATTTCTCAGCCTTCTTCAATCCTAGGCATAAGGCTTTGTATTCAATTGCATTGTTGGTACAACTCTAGGTGATTCTGTAACAATAATCCTTTTGCTTGTCAGAGGATGAAACCACTCCTTTTGCTCGCCAGAAGCACTCCTGGCTTGGCGCCATTTTTACATCGGGCACCATCAAAAAATAGCTTCCATAACTCGTCTTGGGTAGGGTTTTTGTTCTCTTGAATCAGATCCATGGATTTTTGGGTCTACTGATGGAGTAACACCCCATTTCTGTCTCGATCATAGCATTAAAATTTTCTAATGAAAATTCGTCTTCACCCCTCTACTAGGTCCACCTATTCTAATTCCTCGATCATCAAGCAAACAGAATCATCGTGTTCCCCTTCCTTGGTCATCTTTTATAAAAGAAATGTAGAGGGCTTTTCGTTATAGATTTTGACTTTCCTCCCCCTAAATGGGACTTCTAGGTGTGAGTAATCCATAGAAAGGTATTCGCCCAACTTAGCTATGAACTCCCTTGAGAGGCACATGTTAAAGTAAGGCTCCAGGTCGACAACTACCACTTCCTATATCACTACTATTTGGGGTACCTTATGCATTCGGATGGGTATATCCTTGATGACACCAACTATATTTACAGGAGTGCCATCAAGCTGTAGTATGCCTTGGCTGCTTCGTGTGTATTCCATACCTATTTCTTCACATATTGCCTTCAGCATGATGGTGGTTACCGCACCTGAATTGATCATGCAGTTATGAACAATGCATCCTTCCATTTGAAGAGACCAAATAGAATGGGGGAGGTCTATTTTTTCTTGTCGCCAAAGTGGGCAAGGTTTTTGCTAGGACAGACTATGTTGACTTTCTCGCTTTTGTTGATTTCAGCGATTCTTGTAGCAGGTCCACTTGTCCTGGAAGTTGTAGGGCATCATAGAGGCTGATCTTGGTAGGAGTCTTCTTTAGCTCATAAACAATGTTAAATGCTACGATAGTGGACACCTCTGGCTCCTTCATAATCTTGTACTTAGTGCAATATTATTGTGTAGCTTCAACTCTTTGTCGCTTTCTTAATGATAGGTACTTGAGATTTTCCCTGGCTTGCTCCTTGGTCTTAGCCTGTGGTTGAGCTGTTGGAGCTTACTGGGACTTTTCCTTTGCTGGCGGTGGTTGGGTAATCTTATCGAAAGCCTTAGCTGGAGGTTGCTCCTTTTCGCGATGAGTATGCACTTTCAAGGGTCCCATTTGGGCTGCATCCACCTCGATCAGTCTTTTTCCACTCTTGGTGAGAATCAAGACTTGCTCCTCTTCTGATATCACTGGATTATGATCCCTAATCATGTTGACTTGTTCACCAGAGGTGTTGCCTGCCAGCATTTGAGCGTAATGCTGATGTAACATACAAGTATCTTCCCCATGCAGGTCGTTGCACGTAGAACACCAGTGCACATAATCAAAGGTACTCGACTCTTTATTAAAAGAAACATTCCTCACAGGAGGTCTGCTAGACTGAGCTACTTGGTCTTTTATGAGTGTCAAGGGAGGATATGGTCTTCTCAGTAGGAACTCTTGTTGTGCTTTCTTCTTTTTCATGA
This sequence comes from Wollemia nobilis, assembly GCA_028583015.1. Taxonomy (NCBI): domain Eukaryota; kingdom Viridiplantae; phylum Streptophyta; class Pinopsida; order Araucariales; family Araucariaceae; genus Wollemia; species Wollemia nobilis. The sequence continues at coordinate 307,321 of JAQPPZ010005622.1, forward strand.
CAACCATATCATTAGACAATGTCTTCACAATGGAGTTCAGGTACTGCACTTCTTGTAATAGCTTAACTTGCACATCAGTAGCCACAGATGCAGGCAATATTGGAGGCGAAAACGAGGCTATCGGCAAAACTGGGGGTAACATAGGATATTGCGATGGTGCGGGTAATACCAGATATTATGGAGGGACCGAAAGCTGTGGTACTCAAGGCTCAGGAAAGTGCACTTACAAGGTGGAAAAATGAGAGATAGTTGGTGCAGGATTCGGCTTCCAGGGTAGAATCGGGTATGCGAAAGACACTGGAGGCTGTAGGGAAGCAGTGCTAGGATGTTACAACTGTGGGAAATTAGGGAATATCGATACTGAAATTCTAGGTGGGAGCTTTCCAATGGCGATCAGATATGTTTCCGCCTTTTGAGCCAACTCATATAGCTAAGGTAAGGTATTAATGTTGGAGAATATGATAAACATACTGATATCAGAATTAAAGGACCTGAGGTAATAATAGGCTGCTTGTTCCTCAGTTGGTCGTAGGCCAGCGGGTACCCTCTGCCAAGTTCAAGCAAACCTGACATTGAAATCAACTATCTCCTCCTGCAGGTGTCTTTGGATAGACGTGAAATGGTGCAGTAGGGAGGAAGGATATGTTGATTCTTTAAATCCTCTCATTAACTGTCCCACCAACTGATCCCACCCGGTGATAATTTCAGGTGGCAGGGATCTATACCAATAGAGAATTTTTCCCCGAAGGGATAAAACTAACAACCGAACCATAACATTCTCCTCTATGATGTTGTGAAGTGCAGCTAGAGAGGCGATATCCTGAATGTGTTCGTAGACCATTTTACCAATACCATCGTATGTGGGTATAGACTTTAGGGAAGTAGTCGGAATTTGTGCCTGCCCTACTAGATTCAATGGTCCTATAGAATTTCATGCTAGAAATAGCTTAGCTATAGGTTGTTGCTACTACTGTTGCTATTGTTGTTGCTATTGTTGCACCATATGTGCTTCTAAAGCGATTAGTAATGATTGGCTTTGTTGTACTGACGAAGCCTGTGGAATTGGACCACCTGGAGCACTGGAAGCTCCCGTTTGAAACTCTGGAGGGTTCTAAGAGTTCTGGTGGTCTAGTGAGTTTGGAGGATTTGGGGAGACACTAGTCGCAGTACTGTCTGAAGTTAGACCTTACTGGGCAATGACACCTTCTTGTGATGACCTCTCATTCGAAAAAGTATTTGTCCTGATTAGCCTAGGGTGCTCCCCAAAGGCATCGATGTTAAGTTTATAAAACTTGACTTCTTCCCTAGTGTTCCCAACTCTCCATCTTGTACGCATGCGGTCTTTGAGACTTGGAGATATTTATGTTGAATAGAGTTGCCAGATGCTCGAAACTTACAGCATTGAGACGAGCATCAATTCTCATTACCATTCACAAGGTGAGACTTGTCGGGTCCCACCGGGCGTGCCAAAAATTGTTGGTCACATATCTGCCACAAGAAAGGATTTTGATATATTTATGCGCCCTAGACCTAGACCAACCTTGAAAGGCTGGAGGGAAGAGATGCCCTTTGTGCCAATCTTCGGAGAAGGCCAACTCCTTTAATCTAGCCTTATGAGGCCAAGGCCAACAATGATGAAGTACCTATGGTTACTCTTGATTTAGCCTAAGGGTAAGTACAATGTAATCCTACGAGCATATTTTTGTGTAAGCCTATAGATATTCTTCTATGTAAACCTATGAGCATCTCAAAGTAAGTTTAAGGGTACCCTTAGTGATATTGGTTAATCTACCTTTACGGATAACTTTGATTGAATGGTGTGATTTATTATTATATTATTGTAATTTAACCTCAAAGTCAAGTTAACTCTAGTTGGGGTTTTGGTATTACTATAAATACCCCCAATGATTGATCCATTGTATTAGCTTATGAGATATTATAGTGCATATCTCTTATCCTTCTTTCCTTCATGTCATTTATCTCTCTCTCTCTCTCTTTTAATCTATATGCTCTTATTTTTTGTTTTTCTTCTTTTTTTTTCAAATGATTATGGTATGTGTATGCTTCGAGATATTTATGAAAAATATTGTGAATTTTTACGTAGTATCCGATCGAGCAAAAATAGAGCAACTTCACCCAATCACATAAAAATGTTATACAAGACAAACTGTAGCAAATATGGATGAACCATCAGTTCCAATGGATTCATTGCAAAATTTTAAGGGGAGTTTAAGTTCAATGTTTTTAGTGATTTTGCCATCATGACTATTGATTTTGTGTTTGACTATTAATATTATTTCTTTCTAGAATTTAAAGTTTAGAAATAGAATATTCTACAAAGTATTTTGCTATTTCGTAGGAAAAACTATGGGAATGTCTAGTGTGGCAAGCACATTTGAAGTCTTTCACACAATAAAATGTTGCGAGAGATTGTTTTATCCATCCTTGTGATATAGTGCAACAATTGGGGTCTTCACTTGTTTGTGATTAATCTTAGGGTCAAATATTAGTCTTCTAAACATTGTGGGCATGTTATGGATCATTTATTTCAGCATATCGAAAGGTTTTCTACTTCGTGTCATCACTAGGATAATATTAGATTTTCACTTGGATGTGAGAGTTGATGTGTTCGGTCCTTGCTAAAGGTAACTATTTGATGATGATGGGTCCTTTTTATTCTATTCCAAGGAAGTATTTTTTCCTTTGAAGCTCATCCATATTGGTGGTGCAATGCTAAGGCCTTGTCTCTGAATCCTAGAGGTTCCAAGGTCAAATCTCACTAGCAATATTATTTGATGTCAACATTTTTTAAGCTATCTTAGCATTGGCACTCCCTTAAGTGGATTTTTCCTTGACTCATTTGAGAGAAGTGTAATACTTTAGTGTTCACTATTGACCTAGATTTGATCTAGTGTAGTACTTGTTTAAGTATGAGGTGTATTTTTTGGTTTTCATGGGCTTTGCTAAAATTTGAGAGGACAAGGGTGAGTTGTGTGAGTCCAATATCTTGAAGGCTTGAAAACTGCAAGTGGCTAGGCTTGCAAGCCTAAGGAACTCAATACTTTAAGGACCTATGATTGAGTCTTATTAATTACATAGCCCAAATTTTGGGAATTACTTTAGTTTTTATATTTATATGGAAGTTAACCAACTCTATTTCACCAGATGTTGTAGTTCTATTCGTTGTTTATTGTCCTAGTTGGTTGACCAATCAATGAATGACATTAGTAGAGGGTTGCACATGAGTGGTCTTTGGTTGGCCAAAAATTTTTGGTAGGGTCTATTATTTAATTTTTTTGCTCTATTTTAGGTCTAAATGCCCAAACTTTTGAAGGCTATAAATTTTGCATATTGAAGCAATTTGGGTCTTTTTTTTTTCCAATTACACAAATTTTCAAGCTCTTACATTGGTGACATCAATTTAATGACCTGTTTTGCTTTCTTGATGGATTTTTAAGCCATAATATTACTATAAAACTTATAGGATAAATTCCACAGGATCAAATATAATATAGCCACAATACAGGAAGATCATAATGATGTAAGTAGAATAATATGAGCAAATTAATATGTTAATTTAGGCTTATAATAATATCAAATAACATTCACTAATAAGCAGTAATATGAATGTCAATAGCTTGAATCATACATGTAAAATTAATTGCTCAAATGTAATCTTTATTATTCCTCTTCCTCTTGCATATATGATATGATATTTGGGATATATCGAGATGTCATGCGATGTGATATGATTCTCTATGGAGTATTATATAGCCACGGTAGAATGACTCTTTGGATACTTGACCATTTCTTTCCATATGCCAAGTTTCATGAATCTTGACTTCTTTACTTAGCACATGCATACACATGACTCTATCTTGTATGCACACTTAGCACACTCTAATATAAGGACTCTTGTGCACATAAACTCATATTACACTTGCACACTTACATGACACTTGTACATTTTCTACACACTACAACATTACATAAAATATTACTCACACTCTAAACTAAGTCAATCTTAATCTAATATTTACAATATATACCATGGGGTACATTAGCATGTATCAAATAATGTAGTATACTCCAACACACTTTGTATTACATTAATTGGTTATTGAAGACTTTAATCATGGTCTTTGTTCTTCATCTTCAATTTGTAAGTAACCTTGCAAGGCAAGTAACCTTCTATTGTCTTGACATTTGTTTCATCATCTTGAAATTTGGATTCACTAAATGGTTTCATTGATAGAAAGGTCCTTGAATTCCATTTCCCTTGCTTTCAGAACATTCAACAATATTATCTTGAAATAAGATAAGCTCTTGAGAAAAATCGATTGAATCTAAAGCATAAATCTCATTCTTAATTGATTTTGTAGCATTTGTTATGTTCTTGTCTTTGATAATGCATTTATTGTGTTCATTTATACATTTGAACTCAATTGATCTTCCACTTTCAATCAATTTATTAATGAAATGACATTGGTTGACATTCCTAGAACATAATATTTTTTAGTACAAAATCTAAAATGGTGCACAAGGTATTGTCACTTCCATGAACTAGATACATCATCAACAAAATTCAAATAGAAATTATCTTTGACTTCTAAACAATCAACCCATTGCATATTACCAGTCATGTGATGACTAGCACCTAAGTCTATATACCAAAGATCTTTTTTTGTTTGAATCATTTGATTAGATTTACTTGAGACTATTTTGCATTGTTGACAAGAGTTTTGAAGAATATGATATTGCTCATTTAATGAACTCTATTTTTGAACTATTCCTTTTGAAAAATATGGTTTTATATTTTGATAATGTCTTATTCTTTAAAAAGTTCTTTTTGATAACTTATCATTTTTTGTACTTTTTTATTTGAAAAACTTATAACTCCCTAGGTTTGAATCAGTGTTTCTAAATATAAAACCTATGAAGTACCAATCCTGATGTCTTCCTAATGTTGTAGAAACTAAGAAAACAAAATTCACAAATTTTATATTTGCTAAGTTTTTGGTGTAGAAATCCTTTTGACTCCTAAAAAATTAAATTTGCACATATTTTGTTTTTCAAATCTTTTCAAAAAATAGTAGACCAAAAAAAATTTAAAAACATTAAAATATTTAAACAAACTAATTTGTATACCTTATCACTCCATATTTTATTAAATCATAGAAATTTATTACTTCTATAAAAAACTAAAATCTTAGAATATAAAATCCTAAAATTAAATTACCATAAAGAATTCTCCTAATTTTACGCTTATCTCCATGACTTTGCTCTACAAATATTGCCTTCAAACAAACTCATGTGAAGACCCTTTAACTAGCTAGTATGATTGACACGTGTCTCTAGATGATCTAGTTAGAATGTTCCATCTCCATGCATGCAAAGGTGTTACTTAGCATTGATAAACCTAATTCTTGTGTCGTTTTGTCGTGCTTTGAGCATTACCAAGGACACTGAATAATGCTTGGTACTCAAGTAAAAACCTTATAGTAATCCAGAAGTTTCACATTCTTGAACCAACGCTTGACAAAGTGTTTTTCCTTTGAAACGAGTGTCTCACCTTCCTCATTGTGTTTCGATTTTGAGAGCTACCCAACTTGTTGTTTGTTGTGATGTAGAGTGCTTGATCCTAAGTGCTACCCAACTTGTTTTTCCTTGTTTAGAACCAATAGTTATCATATATTATAATAAATGAATGAGTACATAAATGAATGAGTACATATATTATCAACCTGCTAAACATGGAAGGCTCACCGCTTCCTCTGATAATATTTATTGTGCAATTGATCTAGTAAGTTCAGGCTCGATAAAATGCATGGTTCTAGGAACAACGAGGAAAGGGGATGGAATAATGACACAGGGAGAGACCGAATGTGATCTATGAAGGTTGGTGATAGAATAGAGAGTTGTTTTTTGCTTTTAAAATGTGGCATCACTACCTGTTAGGTAAACCTTTTGAGCTCCAAACTGATCATCAAAGCCTGAGGTACATCTTTACTCAACCGATGCTCAATGCCAGACAAAGACGTTGGATGGAATTTTTGGTGAAATATGACTTCAACATTGAGTATATCAAGGGAAATTAAAACAAGCAAGCATATGTTTTAAGTAGGAGAAGGCATATCTCTACCATGACACAATTTCAATTTGATATAATTGAACAGATAAGAAACCTACAATTCCAAGATGAATTTTCTCAGAAGTGTCAGGATTTATTATAGAAAGGGTCTGTAAAAGCAAAAGAATTTAGAATCTGAGAAGATATTTTATATTTTAGAAATAGAATGGTGGTGCATAATAATCATAACATTAGAAATTTGCTGCTACAGGAAGCACATTGTGCTCCATATTCTGCACACCAGGCTATTATGTACGAAAATATGAAGAGAGATTATTATTGGTCAGAGATGAAAAGGATATTGCTAAGTTTGTGGTAAAATATCTAGAATGCCAAAAAGTAAAGGTTAAATATTTGCATCTCATAGGATGCTTGTATTCTTATAAAATTCTAGAATATAAATAGCAAGTTGTATCTATAGATTTCATAGTTGGGTTGCCTAAAAACCGTCTAAAAACCTCTTTCATATGGAAGAGTTCTTTTCTGGAGAAAGGATTTTGACAAAGAAACCTGCTTACTACCAGACCCTTGAGGAGCCAGATGTATGGTTTGCCCCAGAATTGATTTGGGAAATCAGAGGTGCAGGTGAGATTTTTACTGAAATCTGAAGTTCGATTGAAGGGCCTTTATGTAAATATTCCTATATGTTAAAGAGGAATCAGAGCTTGCATATGTTTGTGTGTCAGATCTCACAGTATCTCCAGTTCATCAGGTAGTTGTGGGTTTGGTCCATCCTTCTTGTGGAATATCCATGTGGTTCCCTAGATTTATTCATCAACGCATCTATAAAAATGTAGAAGATAGCAGCACCTCTTTTGATATAGCAGACTTATTTCACCGTCAGACACGCAAGTTGGACTTTTCCATTGATGGTCAGAAGTCAGAGCAGTAAATATTGTTTTTATTGTATAATCAATTGGTTATGTTTGATTCAGTGGATGATAAATCTGAGGGTGTTTATGCCTGATAGGAACTAACTACATGGAAGATCGGGGGGCAAGATAAGATGAAGCTTACCATATTGATACTTTGAGAGCATTCCTAATGATTGACACTAAGCATAAATGGAGATTTTTATTTTGTTATGAATGGTCTGTTGCGAGAGCATTCCTAAACAAGAAATGTGTCCAAAGGGATCAATAACAGGTATACACTTCAAAATTCAAGGTTGATTGCCATTTGCACTAAGTGGAGAGCCTTGCTATGCACTAATTGGTGATCTATTTATGAAATTAAAGCTAAATTAAACAATCCATGTATGTATAACACCTTATTGTTGGAGAATTTGTATTTGTTATGATGCATTTATGCTTTGCTAATTTTTGTTAAATGCTAATTGAAGCTTGCCATCTTATGCAAAGACTTGTATGTTATATAGTACACAATTTTGGGCATAAGCTAACCTGGAGCAATCCATTTTGTCCAATTATCAGGGCCTGTGTTTCATAATAAATTCTTCAATTTTATTTCAGATCGACCCAAAGCAATCATTTTTTCTAATTTTACACTGGGCAATCAATTTTGATGAGCTTCCAATATCTGCATTTAAGCTACCTTTTTTCCTTCCATTTTAAACTAGAGCAATCATATTTATGGTTTTTTAGAATGTTTTAACTGAGATATTATGTAAATTGCAGAAGAATTTCTTAATGGAATTATATACCTATGGCCTTACATGATTATTACTATGATGAATAATCATGTAATCCCTTAAATGTACCATATATCATATTGAGAATCCTAAATACAGTGAGATCTAATCATTGACTGGGTTGCTTGTCCTTAAAAAAAAAATAGAACTTTGGTCTAATAAATGTAAAATATAGAATTTGATATTAGGTTAGCAATGCTACGTTTGATAAGACAAATGAAAAACTGCATTCCCTTGCAAAAACACTTTGTTTAATGTCGTATAAGAAGTAATTAAACAAACTCAAAACAAAAACATTCAGATATTTATTTTAAGGGCCTCTGACTAGAAAGTCTCCATTAGGTCTCATTAAATGTACAGACATCACAAATAGGCAAATGTGTACGGCAGATAGCACAGAATTGAATTTATCGAATTGTGGGATACAAATGAAAAAAATCTTCACTATTCTATTTTTTATTAATTTTTTTGAATGGTTTATGCCTATTTGTAAGTCTCAAATTAAATTGAAAAATAAAATAGGATTATTGTCACCAATTTATTGAATGATTAAAGACAATCTAGAAAAAAAAGGAAAGAAAATGTCAATTGCAAAAATTTAGGCTTTGTTTAATTTTTATATGAGATATTTTCTTAGGTGATGGAAAAAGCTTCACTAATATCATGTAATGATAGACATCTCTTTGTATGAGTTACATTCCAAACAAGGTCCATAGGTCTATAGGTAGTCTGAGACGGATAATGAATTGGGTGGAAATTGTTTAGTTGAATGTATTACAACATTCTGCTTTGGAATGTTAGTTTTTCTTTACACAATACCATTCAATCAGCCTAAAATGTGGTGTTGATTGGTTATAAAATATTAGTAAATTGATAATGGTAGCTTGGGGTTCATTGGACAGCCGATAGTTTTGTCACTAAGTTTATAATGGAGATTTTCAGGAAAGGAAAAATGATTTATCAAGATAAGGATTTAAAGGAATTTATTCTATTTATGTAGCACAGCAGTTGAGGCATAGGGAAGAGTGAAAGAGAATTTAATTTTATATAAATTAATTTTGTTATTTGTAATGCAGAAATTTCATGTATTTTAGATTAATATGTATAAATCTTGTTATTAGTATGTTTTTATTATACTTGTATTATGTAGGTTTTTCATTAAAATAAACTATGTATATATATTATATTAATATTATTTTAGATATGGTAGGTAAGAGTAATGTGAATTGTATGTTCCACCTAATATACCAAGGTGTATATATATATGTATATATATAATTTTTAGAGATTGTGATTTGTCCTTGTTTCCCTTATTTAGTAAGCTTTGCATGGTTTCTATTGGGATCACTTTCATCACAAGAATAAAGCATTTCATTGTTAGGTCAATTGAACCATATATAGCTTATTTTTTATCAAAGATATTCTATGTTTTTTTATTAAAGGTATTTTTTATGTTCTTTAAATTGTTAAGTTTTGACAACTTCTTGATATCATTTTCATTAAGAGAGCAAATATCTCTTGGTTGCCAAGGTAAAAATAATTAAAAAACAAGAAATATCACTTTTAGAGATTGCGATTTGTTCTTGTTTCCCTTGTAAGCTATGCATGGCTTTTGTTGGGGCCACTCTCATCACAAGAATAAAACATTTCATTGTTAGGTCAATTGAACCATATCTAGCTTGTCTTTTATCAAAGGTTTTTTTTATGTTCCTCAAATTGTTATGTTTTGATGACTCCTTGATATCATTTTCAATAAGAGAGCAAACATCTTTTGGTTAACTACCACCTAAAATTTGAACTTTTCTAAGGCAAAGATCAACGTTGTGATCTACTAAATTATTTCAACTTATTTCATTCTCTTTAGATATTACTTCCAACAAAGGCTAATGGACATCATAAATAATCCTTTCTTAAATTCAATTATCATATTCTTTTTTTTTTTTTTGACAAAATTAATAATATTTTGTAAAACCCCCTCAAATTTGTTTTTAAAAATTCTAAGCCATATATTTTGACATGTAAGTTCCTCAAGTAAAACTTCAAATAGATCATTTTGAACACATAAGGTGCTTTGTCAAAATTGGTTCCACTTGGATTATAATAAAACTAGTTACTAGTCACTTGTAAAATCCTCTATTTTGAAAACTCTTTTATGCTCATCAGTGTTGAAATATTTGTAATCTAGCCTTATTAGGCCAAGGCCAACAATGATGAAGTACCTATGGTTACTCTTGATGTAGCCTAAGGGTAAGTACAATGTAAGCCTACGAGCATCTTTTTGTGTAAGCCTATAGATATTCTTCTATGTAAACCTATGAGCATCTCAAAGTAAGTTTAAGGGCACCCTTAGTGATATTGGTTAATCTACCTTTATGGATAACTTTGATTGAATGGTGTGATTTATTATTATATTATTGTAATTTAACCTCAAAGTCAAGTTAACTCTAGTTGGGGTTTTGGTATTACTATAAATACCCCCAATGATTGATCCATTGTATTAGCTTGTGAGATATTATAGTGCCTATCTCTTATCCTTCTTTCCTTCATGTCATTTATCTCTCTCTCTCTCTCTTTGAATCTATATGCTCTTATTTTTTTTTTTTCTTCTTTTTTTTTCAAATGATTATGGTATGTGTATGCTTCGAGATATTTATGAAAAATATTGTGAATTTTGATGTAGTATCCGATCGAGCAAAAACAGAGCAACTTCACCCAATCACATAAAAATGTTATACAAGACAAACCGTAGCAAATATGGATGAACCATCAGTTCCAATGGATTCATTGCAAAATTTTAAGGGGAGTTTGAGTTCAATGTTTTTAGTGATTTTGCCATCATGACTCTTGATTTTGTGTTTGAATATTAATATTATTTCTTTCTAGAATTTAAAGTTTAGAAACAGAATATTCTACAAAGTATTTTGCTATTTGGTAGGAAAAACTATGGGAAGGTCTAGTGCGGCAAGCACATTTGAAGTCTTTCACACAATAAAATGTTGAGAGAGATTGTTTTGTCCATCCTTGTGATATAGTGCAACAATTGGGGTCTTCACTTGTTTGTGATTAATCTTAGGGTCAAATATTAGTCTTCTAAACATTGTGGGCATGTTATGGGTCATTTATTATTTCAGCATATCGAAAGGTTTTCTACTTTGTGTCATCACTAGGATAATATTAGATTTTCACTTGGATGTGAGAGTTGATGTGTTCGGTCCTTGCTAAAGGTAACTATTTGACAATGATGGGTCCTTTTTATTCTATTCCAAGGGAGTGTTTTTTTTCCTTTGAAGCTCATCCATATTGGTGGTGCAATGCTAAGGCCTTGTCTTTGAATCCTAGAGGTTCCAAGGTCAAGTCTCACTAGCAAGATTATTTGACGTCAACATTTTTTAAGCTATCTTAGCATTGGCACTCCCTTAAGTGGATTGTGCCTTGACTCATTTGAGAGAAGTGTAATGCTTTAGTGTTCACTATTGACCTAGATTTGATCTAGTGTGGTACTTGTTTAAGTATGAGGTGTATTTTTTGGTTTTCATGGGCTTTGCTTCCTTTGAGAGGATAAGGGTGAGTTGTGTGAGTCCAATATCTTGAAGGCTTGAAAACTGCAAGTGGCTAGGCTTGCAAGCCTAAGGAACTCATTACTTTAAGGACCTATGATTGAGTCTTATTAATGACATAGCCCAAATTTTGGGAATTACTTTAGTTTTTATATTTATATGGAAGTTAACCAACTCTATTTCACCAAATGTTGTAGTTCTATTCGTTGTTTATTGTCCTAGTTGGTTGACCTATCAATGAATGACATTAGTAGAGGTTGCACATGAGTGGTCTTTGGTTGGCCAAAAAATTTCGCTAGGGTCTATTATTTAAATTTTTTGCTCTATTTTAGGTCTAATATGCCCAAACTTTTGAAGGCTATAACTTTTGCATATCGAGGCATTTTGGGTCTTTTTTTTTCAATTACACAAATTTTCAAGCTCTTACATTGGTGACATCAATTTAATGACATGTTTTTGCTTTCTTGATGGCTTTTTAAGCCATAATATTAATATAAAACTTATAGGATAAATTCCACAGGATCAAATATAATATAGCCACAATACAAGAAGATCATAATGATGTAAGTAGAATAATATGAGCAAATTAATATGTTAATTTAGGATTATAATAATATCAAATAACATTCACTAATAAGCAGTAATATGAATGTCAATAGCTTGAATCATACATGTAAAAAGCATGTAGCACGACTTACAATATTAATTGCTCAAATGTATGCAATCTTTATTATTCCTCTTCCTCTTGCATATATGATATGATATTTGGGATATATCGAGATGTCATGGGATGTGATATGATTCTCTATGGAGTACTATATAGCCACAGTAGAATGACTCTTTGGATACTTGACCATTTCTTTCCATATGCCAAGTTTCATGAATCTTGGCTTCTTTACTTGACACATGCATACACATGACTCTATCTTGTATGCACACTTAGCACACTCTAATATAAGGACTCTTGTGCACATAAAATCACGTTACACTTGCACACTTACATGACACTTGTGCATTTCCTACACACTACAACATTACATAAAATATTACTCACACTCTAAACTAAGTCAATCTTAATCTAATATTTACAATATATACCATGAAGGTACCATGGGGGTACATTAGCATGTATCAAATAATGTAGTATACTCCAACACACTTTGTATTACATTAATTGGTTATTGAAGACTTTAATCATGGTCTTCGTTCTTCATCTTCAATTTGTAAGTGACCTTGCAAGGCAAGTAACCTTCTATTGTCTTGAAATTTGTTTCATCATCTTGAAATTTGGATTCACTTAATGCTTTCATTGATAGAAAGGTCCTTGAATTCCATTTCCCTTGCTTTCAGAACATTCAACAATATTATCTTGAAATAAGATAAGCTCTTGAGAAAAATCGATTGAATCTAAAGCATAAATCCCATTCTTAATTGATTTTGTAGCATTTGTTATATTCTTGTCTTTGATAATGCATTTATTGTGTCCATTTATACATTTGAACTCAATTGATCTTCCACTTTCAATCAATTTAGTAATGAAATGAGATTGGTTGACATTCCTAGAACATAACATTTTTTAGTACAAAATCTAAAATGGTGCACTAGGTGTCACATTGTCACTTCCATGAACTAGATACATCATCAACAATATTCAAATAGAAATTATCTTTGACTTCTAAACAATCAACCCATTGCATATTACTAGTCATATGATGACTAGCACCTGAGTCTATATACCAAAGATCTTTTTTTGTTTGAATCATTTGATTAGATTTACTTGAGACTATTTTGCACTACTGACAAGAGTTTTGAAGAATATGATATTGCTCATTTAATGAACTTTATTTTTGAACTATTCCTTTTGAAAAATATGGTTTTATATTTTGATAATGTCTTATTCTTTGAAAAGTTCTTTTTGATAACTTATCATTTTTTGTACTTTTTTATTTGAAAAACTTATAACTCCCTAGGTTTGAATCAGTGTTTCTAAATATAAAACCTATGAAGTAGTAATCCTGATGTCTTCCTAATGTTGTAGAAACTAAGAAAACAAAATTCACAAATTTTGTATTTCCTAAGTTTTTGGTGTAGAAATCCTTTTGACTCCTAAAAAATTAAATTTGCAAATATTTTGTTTTTCAAATCTTTTCAAAAAATAGTAGACCAAAAAAAATATTTTAAAAACATTAAAATCTTTAAACAAACTAATTTGTATACCTTATCACTCCATATTTTATTAAATCATAGAACCTTATTACTTCTATAAAAAAATAAAACCTTAGAATATAAAATCCTAAAATTAAATTACCTTAAAGAATTCTCCTAATTTTACACTTATCTCCATGACTTTGCTCTACAAATATTGCCTTCAAAAGAACTCATGTGAAGACCCTTTAACTAGCTAGTATCATTGACACGTGTCTCTAGATGATCTAGTTAGAATGTTCCATCTCCATGCATGCAAAGGTGTTACTTAGCATTGATAAACCTAATTCTTGTGTCGTTTTGTCATGCTTTGAGCATTACCAAGGACACTGAATAATGCTTGGTACTCAAGTAAAAACCTTATAGTAATCCAGAAGTTTCACATTCTTGAACCAACGCTTGACAAAGTGTTTTCCCTTTGAAATGAGTGTCTCACCTTCCTCATTGTGTTTCGATTTTGAGTGCTACCCAACTTGTTGTTTGTTGCGATGTAGAGTGCTTGATCCTAAGTGCTACCCAACTTGTTGTCCCTTGTGTTAGAACCAATAGTTATCATATATTATAATACATGAATGAGTACATATAGGGAGCAATTAGGGTTTTTAGAAAGGAAACCCTATTCCTAACCCTAAAAAGCAAAAAGCACATTAAATTAGATAAAGTGCACTTTAATATTTTAACATACCCCTTTAATTTGCACTTTTCTAAGTACAAAATACTCATTCAAATTATAATATCCCCCTTAATGATGAAGCTCATTCGGTCTATGCCGAAAATGCACCTTTATACAATAATGTGAGCCATCTAAAAGTTATGCTGAAATAGCCAAGAATATGATGTTGAAAGCTTGATGTGGTGCTATCCGAAGTATCAAAAGTGTCCTTATGGTAACCTTCTTATCCTACCGGAATGCATGGATAACTAGTCGGTGCATCCTCCAGGTGCTATAGAGAAGATGACTAAGTACTAGGTTCACCTCGTGATGTTGGAAATCTTGTTGATGAAGACATGAGCCAATCTGAAAAACTGAAATCCACTAAGAGATAAGTTGCTAAATGGCAAAGACAACTCCAATGCATGGAGTACCCATGTGATTTTTAAGATCACATAAAAAAGAGCCATGGTCTTGTGAAGTGACAATGACAACTCCCAATCTAGAGTACCCGATAAATTCCCATTATCGAAAAACAATACCTCCTACTGTAGGAGCACCCAAAATCATGATGGAATCTTAAGAGGGCCATGGTCATGAAGAAAAATTATTTCCAAAATAGTCTCTGATGACAAAAGTGGATTGGAGGAGTGTCGGGTTCAATTGATAGTGCACTCCCTATACAACAAACTTTGAGGCCTAAAAAAGCATATGTAACAACCTCAAAACTGAAAATGGACACCTCCATGGTGTTCAACTCGAAAAAATATTTCCAACGACTACAAACATGAATATCTTCGGTGTAGAACAAAGCCTCCAAAAGTGAGAAAAATAATAAGGCTCTCCGATAGTAAAATAAAAAGGTCATAGCTTATTAGCATTAAAGGATATTCTCAAGAATATTCTATTGAAAATATTCTATCAAAAAAATTTAAACAAAAATTGAGCAAGAATCAACGGTCCCTTAAGTTGGTCTGCAAGTCAACAACTCATCAATGCCAACTGGCCACATGTACCTCCACCAAGTGGCGTGGGCCCTACCGCACTCTACCATGTTGGTAGTCGCACATAGGAGGCCCCATGACCACCAACCGATGGTCATTCAATTATGTGGGCTCCACCATATTAAGGCGATGCTAGCACCATCCCACTATGAATATGGGGTAGAAGAACTGCAGAAAAAACAAACATGTCCTCCCACCAAATTGCACACAAACCAAACCTACCTCTAAGATGATGCCACATCTTCGACACTGATTGGTTGATTAAACCTTAGGGTTTTCCTTGATTTTTCCTCCATTTGTTCATTGTCTTTTGTCGCCTACCCGCTACTCATGGTGGTTAAAGGCTGTGATCGAGTTCCAATTAATGTGAGAATTTCCTTTGCGAGCGACGTATCCAATGGCTAGCACTGCACCTTTGCCCATCGATAGAAGTGTCGCCATTATCAGATCAAAGAATTTGCGAAGAAGTTTGGAAAGAGCAGGTGAGCGCTTGGTCAAGATGTTGGCCACTATGTTGTTTATGGCAAACATGCAAGACACACAAGCGATCACATTTGTCTCTCGCCATGACTACTAAAGTTGAAGCAAAAAAAATCTGTTATCTCCCAAGTACCACTTCTTGCAGGAGAATCAGATTTATATGCTTTGGATTCCATATTATTGATCCAACATTCATAGAAAATATTATAGGATACGTTAGATCCTATAGGGTAGCCATGATTTATATGAAATCTATGTAGGAAATCCACAAATTGGAAGAAGAATAGCGTAGTTGAACAGACGGAAGGATGTTTCCCATCAAGAGGGTTCAATTTCTTTTGTTCACCAAACCCTTGCAACCACTGCTTTCCCTACCACTGCAGCCTTGTTCACCACTCAAAGGTCCTATACTCTTCTTTGCTATCATCTAGCTCTCCATGTGGGCCTCATCAAACTTGTTGAGATGTAGTGGTGGGGTGTGGATTCTGTGATGAGGTAATGCGACTGCATCTTCAACGTTTATTGTGTCATCGACCTCCTCGACGACGTCAACCAAGGAGGACCCTCTTGAGATCCCTCCATAGCGTGCACTATTGCTACCACCATGCTACAATTATTATGGCCTCCTTCATCACTTGTAAAATAATTTATGCACCCTCCACTACTAACCGATTAGGGTTCTAAGAGCGCTAGGAGATTTGAACTCCAAACGTAAAACCACCAAACATATTCACAAACTCAAAAATCGTAAACACTATGCTCTTAAAAATTAAATTTTGAATCTCTTGATCCTTGATCACCGTCAAACAAATCAAACCCTTTTCTCATAAAAGAGATAGTAAATTCTCCACCAAAGTCATGCATCGTATATCCAACATTGTGAACAAGGCCTTCCTACTAATACCACAAATAGAAAACCCTAGCTTTAAATAAAAATGCCTTAGCTCATTCTCTTATGAGTTGATGATCCTCTTACAAATAACTCAATATCCTGAGAGATATTGAACCAAAAAACAAATAAAAAAATAGAAATCTTGTGGAACAAGGAAGAGGGGGAAGGATTTCCTTGAGGGAAATTCCCCCTCACACACGAATCACTGGCGGATCTTACCACTCTGATACCAATTGTTAGAACCAATAGTTATCATAAATTATAATACATGAATGAGTACATATAGGGAGCAATTAGGATTTTGAAAATATTAGGGTTTTTAGAAAGGAAACCCTAATCCTAACCCTAAAAAGCAAAAAGCATATTAAATTAGGCAAAGTGTACTTTAATATTTTAACATGTTGCAACATTATTTGAACCTTAGTGTTGGTGTAGGCACTTTAGATGCTTGAGCGCTATCCAAATCTGAGAATGCTTTCTAGTCTTCAGACATTATGCTATCAAATTGAGGATGTTGTTGTCCTATATTTTGAGCACTATCAATATGAGGACATTGTTGTCCTATATTCTAAGTGCTATCAAAATTTGAATGCTAACCTCCTTGAATTGTTAACTATATTTCTTGCTATTTCCTACACGTAGCTCTTTGCCATGTTCACATCTTGATGTTTCTCTATGTTGAACATAATAACAACTTGAGCCAAATGTGTTGCTTTGCTAGAGTTGAAGGAAGTTGCCTTCAAGAGTCGAAAGCCTCTGTCTACTATAATCAAATGTTGCCTTTCAGAGTTGAATGACTTTCTCTACCGAATGTTACCTTTCAATAACTTTGTGTAGTAGTGTTGAATGTTGTTTTGCTTTAAGCCTAATAGCTTTCTCATTAATACTACACTGTATACTTATTTTTTAGGACAGAATCTTCTTTACCTTGCTACCTCTTTCTTTTAAGCTTGAGTCTTCTATTCTCTGAAAGCTTCTTGAATATTTATTTTTGCTTCTTTGTAGTTATCCTTCTTGCTACTTATGTCAAGGTCCAAATGACTTGAAACTTTTTGTAATCCTTTGTTTTGTCAAGGCTTGTCTTCAAGGCCTGAATCCATTATCTCTTTTGTCAAGGTCTATCTTCAAGACCTGAATCCGCTATATCTTATGTCAAGGTCTATCTTCAAGACTTGAATCCTTATATCAAGGTCAATTTCTCTATGACCTAAAACTTCAATATATTGCAACTTTAATTAATCTCATCTTGATGAAAGCTTACTTTAAGATAGTTATATCTTCTTGATATATTTTTCTCCTATTTTGCTTTCTCTTGCACTTAGAAGATGAAATTCTTCTCTAATTATTGTAGGAAGCTTCTCACACTTCTTTCAATCAATCTCTACTACAATTGTCTTAGGTTGCACCTAAGAACTCAAACCTTAAATGTCAAAGGTTGGCTATGTCCCTGAATGATCAACTATCTTGAAGATGATTCACCCTCTAATAGATGAGTCCTTGTCTTCATTGGTTGTAACTATGGAAAGACCCTATAGATGAGTCACAGTCTTCACTAGTTATTATGCAACCATGGAAAGACCCTATAGTTGAGTCCTAGTTTTCACTAGTTATTTATTCTAATTACTTTGATCTTACAATAGAGTCTAGGTCTAACTACCTTTAAAGTAGATAGACTCTATACCAATTCTATCAAGCTAAATAAAATCAATTTTTGTATGTAGCTAAATAAATTCAACCTATGCAAGAAACTACTCATAGTAGCTTTGATACCACTTATGGTTTTTTAAGCCTTAATAGTAACATAAAAATCACAAGATAAATTCCATAAGATCAAATATAATATAACCACAATATAGTAAGATCAAGATAATGATGTAAGTAGAATAATATGAGCAAATTAATATGTAAATCTAGGCTTATAATATATCAAATAACATTCACTATAAGCAACAATATGAATGTCAATAGCCTAAATCATACATGTAAAAAGTATGTAGCACGAATTGCAATATTAGTTGCTCAAATATGTGTAATATTTATTACAAGGACCAAACACATCAACTCTCACATCCAAGTGAACAACTCTAAAGTTATCCTAGTGATGACACACGAAGTAGAAAACCTTTCAATATACTGAAATAATAAATGACCCATAACGTGCCCATAATGTTTAGAAGTCTAAGATTTTCCCACTTAAATGGACTAAGTTTTTCCCATTTGTTGCTGCTTTGGAATGCTCATCTCTCATTGGTGATGGTCTACATTCCTTCTTGGTGCTTGTATATCTACAATATTTTCACGGTTTTTGGAGAAAATGTGTTTTCATGTTCTCCTTGTGCATATAATGATAAAATGGTTGTCCTTTCTTGATGGATGAAGTTCAACTCCATGTATGTACCTTTATAGTTCATTAATGTGCCATAAATTGTCAACCTCATTGTTGTCATGTTTTCAGTAGCTTGATTATGCAATGACAACCTTATGCTAGGTTACATAGGCACTCTCTCTCCATTCATTGCACTTATTCATGTTGTTGAAAACTACTTCGGCCACTCAAAGATGATAGTTTGTGCAAGATATATTGTTGACCAAATGAAAAACAACTAAAGGATTTCAAGGTTGATAAGTTTAGTTACACATTATACTTGGTTTGGCTCATCTTGTAGCAAAATAAAGAGTGGTTACCTTCCCTATATATCTAAACCATATTGGACTGGATAACAAACCAATATCTATAGTGGATTGCATAGATATGCCATGTTGAGAAGTGGAAAAAACATCCTACCACTTTTATGGCATGTTTACCACCCAAACTATTACAAAACAACTTTGAGAATTATAGCAATAGAAATGGTAATCTTATAACGTGTAAATTACATTACTAAAATGATAATAATAATTTAAATCCAATTGCTAAAAATTCAAATCAACAACATTTAAATTCTATATTCAAATCAATGTAAACCCTTAACTATTTAGAGAGGGTAAAGTCTCCCACTTGGAGACGACAAAGTCTCATATGCATAATAGACATGATTAAGATTCAAATATAAAATATAACCTCAACTTCTACTTAACTCTTTCTATATTAGATTAAATCTACAATTAACCCTAACCCTAATGTCCAAGGGTTGACTATCTAAACATAGGACCCGGGCTAATAAAAATAAAGATAGTTGATATGGTTATTTGGAGCTTTTGCATGGCTTCCTCAGAAGCTTTGTCCTCAAAGCTAGAAAGGACTATAAAATGATCTTAGGCTCCAATGTAACATATTCTTCTTGAAGGTATTACCACTTGATAAGGAACTCCTAAATTTTTCTAGACTGAAGATA
Organism: Wollemia nobilis; assembly: GCA_028583015.1. Classification (NCBI taxonomy): domain Eukaryota; kingdom Viridiplantae; phylum Streptophyta; class Pinopsida; order Araucariales; family Araucariaceae; genus Wollemia; species Wollemia nobilis. The sequence goes on from JAQPPZ010005622.1 coordinate 327,227, forward strand.
ACGAACTTTAGACCACAACAGTACTTTAGGCTAGAGTGATTTGACCTTCTTCATCAAGTACTAGAAGCTTCATATGGGATTATACCTTATGGCCAATAACCTGAGACAAGATAAATGAAAGATAAGATGGATGTAGGAAGATGGTAGAAGCTCCAATTGATGTGCCACTTCACTAATGTGATGAACCATCTTGTAGGGCCTATAAAATCAATCGGGCTTCCATAGTTGAACCATTCCTTAGAATATTTGGAAGTTTTGAGAATGGGTATTCTATCTTATTTAAGTTTAATGTAATTCAAATACATCCCCAAGAGAATATACATAACTATGTCATTATATTTGTGAGGATATTGCATATAATACCCCTAAAATAAGGCCTTATGATGCGAAATATTTGCCCTATTATATTAAAGATCTACAATCCAATTTGTCTTTGATGGTTTGTGATCCTAAGCCTTTTACCTTATAAAGAGCCTTTGAGGAAGCCACCCAAATAGAATATGTATTTTTCCAAGTGGAAAAACTACCTCCTACACCACCCATGGCCTTATACCACATATGTAAACCCTACACTTAACCCATAACTACTAGGAGTTTCATCTAATATCAATCCAATCCCAAATACTTAGGTCCAATCCATCTTAACACAACCTAGCACACCTACATATCCTCAACCCAATTCTCCTTGCATGATAAACTTCCCATGCCAAGTACACCTAATACCAATTCAACCTCAACCACCTTCTTTGCCTACTCCACCTCAACCCTGTAGCCAAAACATTAATCCCACATTCTAAATCCAAGTAGATGGGATCCAAGCACAAGTAAATAAACTTAAGAAAGCCATGAAAGTTTTCATAAATCAGACCAATTTGGAAAAGAGGTAGAACCAAAATACATAGCAGGGAGGGAATGACAATAGACAAGGAAGTAATAATAGAGGAGGATTGCTTATCTTATAGAAGATCAAATACCCTGCTAAACTGCCTATAATTCTAGAAATTTGGTTCAAAACAACATGGTCAATATTGTTGGAGAATATTACATTATTTGGTATATGCCATGTACCATATTTATACAAAATTATATTAGGTGTGTGTCTTAGATTAGAGTGTGAGTTTATATTTCATGTAATGTAATAATGTGGAAGAAATACACAAGTGTCATGTAATTAAGTGTGCAAGTGTTGTGAGTGTGGATGTGCACAAGTGTCCATTATGTAAGAGTGCACATGTTTCCTTAAAATAGGAAAACAAAGAAGAGTGAAGGTCAAGAGTGCTTCATATGAAGAGTCACATACTATTATATATTTGTGACAAAGCATTGTAATCGGTATTGAAAATGCATAACACATAGCATGCATTAGTATACCTTTATTCTATATTATTTTTAGTTTTTCTTGAGCATTTCTATGTGATTATTCTATGAGTATTTCAGAGTTATTTTTGTTATCAATATTATATTTATTGATTTTTTATATTGCAACTTTATTTTGATCTTGTAATTACTTTCTTGTTAGATTTACATTAAGTGTTAGGGCTCAAAAGCTAACAGTGGTATCACCACAACAAGTTTACTTACACAAGTTTTTAGAAAAAGTTGCAAATAGTCTAAGGACATTTCCATTGGCTAAGGAAAGACTAGTGAAGTTGAGGATATTACCATTGGATAAGAAAAACCAATGAAGACAAGTATTTCCACTAAGTTGAAGAAAAACCAGTGAAGGCAAGAATTAATACCACTAGGTTGAAGGACAACCAATGAAGATTAAAGATTCAATATTGAAAATTTTCAGATAGATTGAGTTTACCTATTCCAAGAATAAATTCAAAATAGAAGGCAATCTACAACATAGTTTCAGGTCTTGAAGATAGACCTTGAGATTGATAAGAGTTTGGAGACTTCTGAAGAGAAGTCCCATTGAAGGCAGATTCAAAGACCCAAGAAGAAGGTCCTATTGAAGATTAAAGATAAAAGAAAAAAAAACTTCAAGACATTAGAGAGTCTTGAGGATAGTCATAGCTAAAGGACAACACATAGCACATCAAAGGCAACATACTAGTAGTCCACATTTGACAACAAAAAACTAAATAATTTAGAATAGCAAAAGAGCAAGGTAGTATTTGGAAGGAAAAGAGTGAAGGCCACAAGGGCAATATTAAAGTGAGTGAATGACACAAGGGCAATATTGAAAGTGTTCAAATACAATATTAAATAGAAATATAGCATTTAAAAGCCACAAGGGCAACATTAAAGAAAGGAACAACAAGTTTAGAGAACACAAGGCAACATTAATAGTATTTCCATAAGCAATAGCATCATAACAAGAAGAACTAAAGCTAGAAAAGGCAACATATTCAATAAAGAAAAATACTAAAATCTAGAAGAACAACATTGAAGATAAAGAAATAGATAGAGAAGAATTTCAAGAGATAGAAAGGAGTTTTACTAGATTTGGGATAAGAAAGGTAGCATTTGAAAGCCACAAGGGCAACATTAAATAAAAGGAACAACAAGTTTAGAGAACACAAGGCAACATTAATAGTATTGCCATAAGCAAGTGAAGTGTCATAATAGCATCACAACAACAAGAACTGAAGCTAGAAAAAACAACAGATTCAATCAAGAAAAATACTGAAATCTAGAAGAACAACATTGAAGATAAAGAGAAAAATAGAGAAGAATTTCAAGAGAAAAAGGATTTTTACTAGATTTGGGACAATTGTCACTATTCAACGACAAGCCCATAAGGTATTGTAGAAACCTATAGAAGGAGATTCTAGTAAAAGCATATGGATGACAAGTATCTTACCAAATTTAAAGCGTAGACATCAAATACCATCAAATTTTAAGGTAGAATTGAAGGTTGATAGAGATCACCTTTTGATAGTAGAAGAGAAAGTTGTAATTCAAGATAAAATACAACATACATAGCATTACTAAGAAAGGAAGAAGACATTATTAAAACAACATAAGTTTGGCAACATTTCAAGACTTCAAGAAGATTGCATTAAAGTGAAAATTGGACAAGAAAAGAACATTGCATAATCACGATATTTGCATATAATGATTTTTTAAGTTTAAATCTTGTAAGAATGTTTTATGGTGAAGTCTTAGCTTTGTACACCTGCAATATTAAAGAAAAATATGAGAACAAAAATATTAAAAAGGGTAGCAAACTTAAGAACTTGGTCTAATAAATACCTATGGCCTTATGGGATCATTACTATAATGAATAATCATGTAATGCCTTCAATGTACCATATATCATACTGAGAATCCTAAATATAGTGAGATCTAATCATTGACTGGGTTACTTATATCTTGCAGCCCTTAAAAAAAATAGAACCTTTATCTAATAAATGTAAAATATAGAATTTGATATTAGGTTAGCAATACTGTGTTTGATAAGACAAATGAAAAATTGCATTCCCTTGCAAAAACACTTTGTTTAATGGCTTATAAGAAGTAATTTCATGTAATGGCGACCAATATGTTCTCAATAAACCAAAAGCATTCAGACATATATTTTAAGGGCCTCTGACTAGAAAGTCTCCATTAGGTCTCATTAAATGTACAAACATCACAAATAGGCAAATGTGTATGGCAGACATCACATAATTGACTTTATAGAATGGTGGGATACAAAAAAAACAATCTTCACTATTCTATTTTTTATTAATTTTTTTTAATGGTTTATGCCTATTTGTAAGTATCAAATAAATTGAAAAATAAAATAGTATTATTGTCACCAATTTATTGAATGATTAAAGATAATCCAAAAATATATATATCAATTGCAAAAATTCAGGCTTTGTTTAATTTTTATATGAGATATTTTCTTAGGTAATGGAAAAAGCTTCACTAATATCATGCAATGATAGACATCTCTTTGTATGACTTACATTCTAAACTAGGTCCATAGGTCTATAGGTAGTGTGAGATGGATAATGAATTGGGTGGAAATTGTTTAGTTGAATGTATTACAACATTCTTCTTTGGAATGTTAGTTTTACCTTACACAATATCATTCAATCAGCCTAAAATGTGGTGTTGATTGGTTATAAAATATTAGTAAATTGATAATGGTAGCGTGGGGTTCATTGGACAACCAATAGTTTTGTCACTAAGTTTATAGTGAAGTTTTTTAAGGAAAGGAAAAATGATTTATCTTGGTAAGGATTTAAAGGAATTTATTCTATTTATGTAAGCACCAGCAGTTGTTGAGGCATAGGAAAGAGTGAAAAAGAATTCAATTTTATATGAATTAATTTTGTTGTTTGTAATGCAGAAATTTCATGGATTTTAGATTAATATGTATAAAGCTTGTTATTAGTATATTTTTATTTAGTAAGCTTTGCATGGTTTCTATTGGGATCAATCTCATCACAAGAATAAAGCATTTCATTGTTAGGTCAATTGAACCATATATAGCTTATCTTTTATCAAAGATACTCTATGTTTTTTTATTAAAGGTATTTTCTATGTTCTTTAAATTGTTATGTTTTAACAACTTCTTGATATCATATTCATTAAGAGAGCAAATATCTCTTGGTTGCCAAGGTAAAAATAATAAAAAAATAAGAAATATCATTTTTAGAAATTGTGATTTGTTCTTGTTTCCCTTGTAAGCTATGCAAGGTTTTTTTTGGGGTCATCTCATCACAAGAATAAAACATTTCATTGTTAGGTCAATTGAACCATATCTAGCTTGTCTTTTATCAAAGGTTCTTTTAATGTTGCTCAAATTGTTATGTTTTGATGACTCCTTGATATCATTTTCAATAAGAGAGCAAACATCTCTTGGTTAAGTGCCACCTAAAATTTTAACTTTTCTAAGATAAATATCAACATTGTGATCTACTAAATTATTTACACTTATTCCATTCTCTTTAGATATTGCTTCCAACAAAGGCTAATGGACATCATAAATAATCCTTTTTTAAATTCAATTATCATATTCTTTTTTTGACTAAATTAATAATATTTTGTAAAACCCCCTCAAATTTATTTTTGAAAATTCTAAGCCATATATTTTGACAAGTATGTTCCTCAAGTAAAACTTCAAATAGATCATTTTGAACACATAAGGTGCTTTGTCAAAATTGGTTCCACTTGGTTATGAAGTTTTTATTTGAAGACTCTGCTAGGCCATTTTATTGAGGGTAGTAATTGGTTGAGTGAGCCAGTTCAATGTTGTACTTGATGCAGAACTCCACCATTTCATAAGAAAAAAAAATGCTACCATTTTCAGTCACTAGCTTTCTGGGTACTCCAAATCTGGTAAGGATATTCTCCTCTAAAAACTTGATGATTACCTTAGTATTTGTTCTTTTTAAAGGGGCAGCTTCCACCCACTTAGTGAAATAGTCTGTAGCAGTTATTATCCATCGATGGCCTCCTAATGAATTTGGGTTAATTTCCCCTATCAATTCTAGGCCTCATTGAGTGAAAGGAGCTTCTACTATCACAGACTTTAAAGGCATTGCAGGAAGATTTTTCTTGCTATAAAATATCTAATAGTTTTGACATCTTCTCACCAACTGATGCTCATCCCTGAACATGGAAGGCCAATAGTAGCCTGCCCTCATGATGTTGTTAACAGTTTCCTTTGATGCAAAATATCCTCTACAAAATCCAGCATTAAATTCTTCAATTATTCGAGACACCTCATTATGGAAGAGGTATAGCAGAAATACACCGATTGGGTGCCTCCAATACAGTTTATCTTCCTAAAAATAATATTTGTGTGCTTGCAATTTGATACTTCTCATTCTATTTTGAGTGTGGCCAGTAGGAAAAGTTAATATCTGTAAATAATTCATGATGTCTTTATACCAGTCATCTTCAAATTCTTTCTTTTTAGCAGTTTGTTGTACATTAACTGTCTCCACTATAATATAGAAATTTTCACCCCCTTTAGTTGCCATATATTTGGCCAAACCTTGTCCTTTAATAGTTTTTACAGCCTTAAATTCCACTCCATACTACTGCAATAAAACCATCCATTTGGCTGAACTGCCTGTAGGTTCATTTTGAGTGAAGATATCCTTGATGGTTGTGTAAGGGATGCAAGCTATCACTTTATTTGATCCAAAAACCCATTTGAAATGCTCTAAAGCTTTTGTAAGTGTGAAGTCCTACTTTTATATCATGGTATATTTCAACTAGGATCCTTTTAACCCTGAAATCATAAATACCACTTGCCTCTCCATGTCTTTTGTATCTTTTTGTGACAATATAGTAGCAATGATATCTTCTAAAATTAAAGAATAAATATTAAAGTCTCTATGATAGTCTGGGTAGTCTAATATAGGACCTTGGGTGATAATATCTTTTATTTTTCTGAAAAGCCTATAGATTCTCCTCTATCCATCTAATAATGCCCTCTTTCTTGATCATGTTATTTATAGGCTTTGTAATTTGAGCAAAATTTAGAACAAATCTCTTGATAAAATTTATTTTCTTGAAGAATGATGTGACTCCTTTCAAGTTCTTGGGTGGAGGAATATTTACAATGGCCTCATTTCTTTGAGGATCAATACTAATTCCTTCTTTAGAGACAATGTTTTCTAATAGCTTGCCTTGATTTTCTTCAAAGATATACTTCTTGGGGTTCAGTGAGATACCAAACTCCTTACACCTGGCAAATACTTGAGTGAGATGTTCAAAATGATCTTCAAGATTTTTAGAGAAAACATTTATGTCATCCAAGTAGACTACTACCATATTAAACATCAAGCACTTTAAATAATAATCCATAGCTCTCTAGAATGTGGCTCTTGCATTCATCAAACCAAAGGGCATTCTAAGGTACTCAAAGTTCCCCATGGAGTAGTGAAATTTGTCTTGTGCCTATCTTCTGGATTAATTTGAATCTGGTTATAGCCAGAGAATCCATCTAATAAAGACATCATGGATGATCTTGCAATAACATGCAGTAATTGTTCCATATTGGGCAGGGGATAATTACCCTTCAAGCAATTTTTGTTCAAGTTTTGAAAATCTACACACAGTTTGATATCTCCATTTTTCTTCCTCACTGGCACCAAATTTGCTATCCATATGGAAAATCTAACCTTCCTGATAATCTTAGCATCTAGTAGCTTTTGGACTTCTTTTTGCATTACAGGGTGCAATATTGGATTAAATTTCCTCTATTTTTGTCTATGTGTCTTAGTACCCTCTTTTTGTGGAATGATATGTTTCATTACCTCTGTATTAAAAGTCCTAAGGTCTTCATAGCTCCAAGTAAAAGAATCTTTATGTTTTTTTAGGTACTTTATGTAGTCTCTTTTATCTTTCTCTGACATGGATTTTTCAACCTTCACCATTTTGTGCTCTTGCTCAGTATCAATATTGATTTCTTCGGCTTCTAATCCTTGCAAGGTTGGTTTATGGGCTTTATCAAAATCATCAAATAAATTTCCAATGAAATCAGACCTTTGAACAATTTGTTAGTCTTCAACTGTATTACCTCCATAGGCTCTCCGATTACCTTTTTTAATTTCTCTTCATCCTCTTCATCACATATAATCTCAGCATATTGATTTTGTAATGTTATAAAATCTTTGATGTCTATGTCATCTTGGAAAACTTGCAAATACACTATGTTATCTGGGACAGACGGATGATACACTGAAATGGTAGGGAACTTTTCTTACTATTTTGTGTCTATATTTAGATTGTTTGAGACAGAGGCATTTATGGCTAACAAATTGGCTATGTGTTTTCGATCCCTAGGAATATATGTGATATTGAAAGCCATAAATTTATTGATCTCTTCCTGAATAGCTTGTTTGTACTGCTTTAGCCTGGGATGTCTAGCCTGATATTTACCTCTAATTTGTTATATTATTAGTTATGCATCTCCATATATAGTCAAATAATTGATTCCCAGTTCTTTAGCTTTTCTTAAGCCTAACAATAATGCTTCTTCATATTTTATCACATTGTTTATGCATGGGAAGTGTAGTCTGTATGGTATGCCCAAATAGTTTCCATTAATATCAGTCAGGTTTACTCCAACCCCTACTCCAGTGTGGGACTTAGCTCCATCAAATGTCAAAGTCCACATTTTAAATATCAGTATTCTTGTAGACTCAATATCAATCTCTTCAACTATTTGTGGGTTCATGCCTACTACTTTGGGCACCTCAGCTAGGAAGGGTGAATGCCAGATAGAATATACCCATATTTCTTTCTCTTCAAAAGACTAAAATAGATTTACAGTGGTGTTATCAAAAATTTTTAACTCTATAGAATACCTATGAAAGGGTTTCTCTTCTAAGGGTGACCTACTCTTTGGATATTAGAGGAATAGTGGCATAAGACTAGTCTAATTGGATAGATCCTCCTAATTGTTTAGCCCAATGTATTGACAGCAATAGGGAGAAAAGGGGTCTACATCAACTAGAACTACATCCATAAATGTTCCTTTCTTGAGGTATTGGTCTAAATAGACTAGCAATCCTGTAATAATTCTAGCACACGAAATTTATCTATTATTCATGATAGAAATTGAGGGAGATTCTTTAGAGCATATTAGACCTAACTGATCTGCCACTTGTTAGGCATGATGTTTGTGATTCTCCACTATCTAACATACAATTTTTAATTACATATTGGTCCCCAAAGTCTGAATTATATCTTTAGGATATATAGAAAGGTTTGACTGCTGATGGATTTCTAGGAATGAGCTTGGGCTTTTCTACAACTGAAAAATTGCATATATGATTATGGTTCAACCAAACTGAAGTCCTGACACACCTAACCTTTGTACTTGGGTATGGTCATTAATTCTCCAAATGTGATGTTAATTTTTTGTTTGGTCAACTCCTGACCTGCATCAAACTCAGTATTTTTGACCTTTGTGTTTTTGTCAAGATCTGAAAGTCTTTGAGCCTCATTCCTGACTTCAACCTCCGAGACTGACTTTTGATTATTATTGTTCTGTTTCTTGGTAATTTTGTTTCTATTTTGGTTGTTTTGGTTTGTATCAGCCTTGTCAGATTTAGCCTTATTCGGTACTATTCTACTTTTCAAGTTGATAGCATGCATTCTTTCTAGGGTTTTAATTTCTTCAGTAGTTGGAGTAATTTTATCTTGTTTCATTATTTCATACCTACTCTCTTGAGGTCTTTTTAGGATTTCCACATTCTCAAGGACCATAGATCTAGGTTCTTTTTCTGACTTAGGCAATTCTTCCATTTCTTTTTCAAACTATATTTTCCTTTACTCATATTATTTAGTCCAACAAGCATTTATTCTTATTTCCTCATATGATTCTTCCTCCACATTATCATTGGGATGTGCACTCAGATAGATACAACAGGCAGTTGGGTTATGTGGTGCATCACATTCTCTACAATATAGTATGGGAAGTCAGAAACTATATTTACAGTGGCCATGGGATTTGGGACAGCATCCATGTCTTTTGGCCCTTCTTTCCTTTTCCAGCCATTATTTCCATTTTTATTTTATTTTTCTCCATTATTTATTGCCTAGTATCCATTAAAATTTCTCCAAAATTGAGATTTGTTATTAGACTGAACTTGAGCAGGTTGCTCGTTATTTGCAGATTTATATCCCTCTCAATTCTAGATAGCCTATTATTGATTGTATTAAATATTTTGATAAATTGGCTGAATAATTTCTCTAGGGGATCTACCTCAACCTTTTTCAACATTGAGAACCCAACTTTCTTAGGCTTCCTATCTACTTGATTGGAGCTTGAATCAAAAGTGTATGGCTTCATTTTCCCACTATCTAACATATTTCTCTCAATTTCTAAGGCTTGCTCCATACAGTCGTCAATGGTGTTGGTTCTATGTTGTCTTAACTCATAGTTGAATTCTCCAGAAAAGGTATTCTTATAAAAACATATGACTTGGTGATTAGTGGGTCTCAAGGTTGTGGGGATTTTATTTCTAGTTTTGAAAAATCATCTATTAAAATATTCTACTGACTCATTTTCCTTTTTCTTTATTGTTTGCAAGTTTTGTTAGCAAGGACTATTCATTCTTTATTTCTCCATATTTTAAAAAAAATACCCCTTACATGGTTTGGAAGTCAGGAATCTAGTCAGCTAGGAGATAATTAAACCAATCTCTTGCATCATTCTCTAATATTTGTAGGAACAGTTTGAGAACTACATCCTTGTGTTCAACTTCCAGGCTATCTAATGCATATAGGAAGCTTTTGATGTGCTCTTATCCAGTGACAACAATGTTGCCTTGGAATTTAGGTAAATATTTATGGGCTTTGGATGGCAAGGGATGTAAATTTTGGGGTAATCAAAAAGGTCTATACCTATTAGTCCTCCATACTTGAAGGTTCTAATTTGGCTGTGCCATAGGAATGACAAGGATACTAACCATAGGAATGCTAATAGCAAGAGTAATCATAGAGATAGACTTCTTAGCAGACTTATTACCAATAGAATATGCCCTATTCTGATAAACATTTTTTTTAAGGACTAGGGATTTTTGGGTATGGGTAAATACCTTTGGGTCTTTAAATTCTAAGAAGATCGCTTTGTCATTGTGTTTGGTGTGTGCCAGGTATTATTCTCCTTCTTATTTTGGGTTCGTTCAAAGTCACTAGCACTTTTGCTGCAAGTAGAATCTCACTCAAGCCAAGATTGCTCGGTTGTTAAATTCCTTCAATCTCTTAGATGTGCTTGGAAATTTCCAGAAAACATAGACTCTTAAAAAATTAAAAGTTTTATCAAAGAAAAATAATCAAATTCTAGAGAATTGTGGTTTTGTTAAAAAAATTATCATAGGAGATAAACCCTATAAAAGCGATGAAGATGACACACGAAGGTTTATCCCCGAAAACGATGTCAGAAAATTGTTGGCATAAGTTTGACAAGTTAGTATAAATAGCTAGTAAAATAATATGTCATGGGGGGCAAGATAATAAAAAAATTTAAAGGTTCCTCTTCGGCAATGGTGTCCTAAAACTATTGTGGAAAGATTTGAATATCCTTACTGTCTGTCATGCTATTCAAATCCCTTAAAGACCACAAGTAGATATGTGAGTTGTGGTAGACTCACCACTTCATCCTAGGATAGCTTGAAAGCTAAATAGGCTAGGTCTGGACACCCTAATATGAGCTTATAATAGTATTCATTAAACAAATAGCCCAACCATATTAATATAAATTATAAAATAATATCGACCAAGAATACAATAAAATTATTTTAGCAATTAAAGTAGACCGGTACCTTGTCCATTTGGGTTATCTTAGCAATTTTAATCATCCACATAAAAATAATAGAAGGGGAAAGAAATATTGATAAACCTACATTCATTCAAATATCACAACCAACATAGGTTCTTAAATCAATGAAGAAACATTACCTATAGATTCAAATAATGTAATATGCAGACAAGATAACATACACACATTGCACAAAAAATTGCCAGAAAGCAAGAACCAAATATTTTGTATTATATTCAAATGAAATGTTTACAATGACTAATCCTGGAAGAATACTCAGGTCTTCTAATAAATACAATACATGAGTCACCCCGTTTGAATGATGTAATAGGGGACTACTATCTACTATCCTAACTGTAGTGACACAGACTCTGGCTCTCTAGAACAACTCCTCGAAATGATCTCAAATAGACTGCTCAACTTTCGGCTATACCTACACAAGGGTGGGATGAACTTAAGAAAATGACTAAAACAAAGAAAAACAAAGGAGATACGATAACCTAAGTGAAACACTCAGAATACCTCACATAAGCTTGCTACGTGATTGCTTGATGATGAAGCTTGGCTACCTTGACTCCTTTTATAACTAGGCTATCCAAAATTTGTTGCAAATGCTTGGTCCTGGTATGTCCACGTGTTTTCTCCTTGGTCTTGTGTCACTTCAGCTTCCTGAGTTTGTTACAGAATAATCAGTTGGTGCCAACTATCGTGACTCTTGTAAGGCTATTTTTTTGCTCAAGACTAATCTATCTGATACTGCAACTTATCTTCTTGGCTTCTTTATTTCTAATAGCTTTTGGTTTGAAGGGGGCTCTTAATAGTGGTGGGCCAAGCACTTGAACATGCTTTGTAATCTGTACAAAAGGTAATTTATGTGTATGTCCTTTGTTCCTATTATCCCAATCATCTATCTTTTTGTCCTTAGATGATCTTTGACTAGGGTTGATACAAATATGGTTTTGAGGTGAAACAGAGGAGGGCCTACCATGATGATGAAGATAGAAAATAAAAATACACAATGAGGTGGAACAAGATGGAAAACAATATGGATGGTGGTGGGAATAGTTGGACATAATGGACGTGGAAGACTACAGATAATGGTGGTGAGATGGCACTTTATGGAGCAAACTGTGATGGTGATCAAGAGAGAATACCCAAAAAGAAGAGGGTAAAGATGAATGAGAGAAAATACAGAATGGAAAACAAGATCTGAAGGCATTCTTATTGAGAGGAATGACAATAAAGGGGTACCTCCATAACTATAGTCTGTCAAGGTGAAAGCTCTGTAACTATATTCTGTCGAGGCACTGCTATCTTTCCAAAGCTGATGGTATGTTGAGACTTCAACCTTTTCTTCTCTTTACTACACCTTTTGTGTCTTTTAGTGATGGAAAATAGGACCCTTTCATATTGCTTACGTTATTTTACTATCATTGCCTTTTACACACTCTAGCCCATTATTGCTACCGAATCCTTTATTTTGCCCACTACCTTCATATAGAACCATGTTGAGGTCATCCATTTTGTTAGTTGATGGTGGCAGCATCATGTTCTATAGATACGAATGGATCTGGATATATTGGACCTACATTGAGTCTATCCTTTGATCTGCTCAATCCATAAGCTTATCTTTCTTAGTACAAACTTTGCTATCTTCGACTCATGTGTGGATTTTACTCACGTGGTTTGATATTTCTTGCTTTGAGTAGTATTTGAATCCTCTAGGCTTTGTTGCTTGTATTATGAACATCTTCAAGCGTATGGTGCTCTTTCTATGTTTGCTCAAGCTCCCATACTTTTATTGCTATCATAGTTTTGAAACTTGCCATGAGTGATTTGTCAATCATCATATGCTTTAAAGAGATATGTTCATCTTGAGACACCCTTTGATTTTTATTGCTTTTGGCTCTTGGGCTATCCAACACTTCATACCTTCTGTCAGTCTTCGAACAGTGAGCCACATGCTCTTCCAAGTCAAATACATGTTGTTGATCTTCTATAGAAATGATTTGAACTGTTGATGCTCCACTCACCCTTCTCTTTGATCTGTCGTTGATGTATCGCTGATGAAAATTCTTAATGAGCAATGGAGATATACGAGGAATACACTGTCGTTGATCATCTAGGGATATTGCTAATGAATTGGTAACAATATATTTGTGAGGACGATGGTCAAACTCATTTGTTGATGAGTTCATGCTATCGTTGATGGATGAGCGAAAGCAGCTTGTTATCGATGAAAGGTGACTATAAGACATTCGGGTAGACGTAGGTTGGTAACTTAGTAAACACATATTTTTTTATGTTTGATAAGAGGGGGAAGACCTAGGATAATGCTAACCTGATCTATTAGTTGATGTGAAATATTCTATCACTGATGAAACTTTTTCATCATTGATGGATCGGTGATAGGCTTTTCCTAAGAGCGACAAAGGATAACCAACCCAAACTGAGTCATTTTGTGATCATTGATAAAGAAAAGCATCGATAATGAATTAGCAATAGACTCTATTGATTGGTAATAGACTAACCAGGTCTTGGGGCTAACATTTATGTTGTAACTTATACTTATGACTAAGGAAGATGACAACCAAACAACAAACTATGTGACCCAAGGCTGAAGCACCGTTGATGAATTTGACTATTATTTATGGAGTGGTGGTGGATCGATGATGATAGGCTTGGATGAGTTATGAATACTTATATGGATTTTGGACTATCATCAATAAATTACTACAATAATGGATGGATCAACGATAGAGACTTCGAGCATATAACTATGACTTTAAAATGACTTAACTTGACAAAATTTAGGTTGGGAGGAAGATTGACTAGGCTAATGATGGTAAGACCCTTGCTTTGGACTTAAGACTTGCTATCACGGATGAGACTGAGTGGTTGTTGATGAATTGGCGATGAAACTTTTGCAAGAGCGATGACGGACTTTGTTTTGTGTCTAAATTTATGCGATCGTCGATCAAATTTTCTATCAAATATGGATCAATGACGAAGGGTTTGGACAAGCAAAAATGCATTTTTGAACTTAGGATTATCACTGAAGGCTGACTTTGGTCATGGATTGAATCGACAATAGGGCGCTTGGATGAGCGATAATGTTTTGCTAGGTTAAGTCTGTCATCGATGGCTTATCGTAGTCGTAGATTAGATCAACAAAGGGGGTTTCAAAGGGGCAACAGAGACTAATGATTGTTTTTAGCCTTAGTGAATGACTTAGGAAAAATAAAGTGAATGTCTAGGCGGACTTAGGAATTTAGACTTAGGGAAATTTAATCAAGGTAGACTTGGAAAATATTTTTTATCGTGGTCTAACTTAGGGATACCTCATGATTTTTGACCTTATAAGATGGCTTTTTAAAGGGTTATGCAGTTGTTAGGTGGTCTTAGACGATATGGATTAAATGGGGCTATGGAGATGGAAATGTTTATGGACTTGTTACATATTTTAAAAAGCATGGGCTATATAATGAAGGCAGCCTAGAGACGATTGAAATGAAAAATATAATATGGCTTGATGATATGGAAATGATGACCTTACTAATGAAAGGATGAAAAGGGATGGACTCATGAAGGGTGAAATGCAATACTATAAGACTTAGACTTACCCCTTTAATGACCATGAAAACTCTCTTGAAATTGGAGTTGTGTTTTCAAGACTTCCTCTTTTGCTTTGAAATGACTTCTTCAAGACTTTTGCCTCCAGATTTAGTACCTCTTCCTAAAATCACCTAGTCACTCAATTTTGGCCAACTTTTGAAAATTAGGGATGAGAATTAAGTTGGGATTTTTGAAGCCCAACAATTCCAAACAATTTTATTTCTACATTTTCCCTTTCGACAATTTATTTTCATGTAAATTAGTTTATATTAGTATAGGTGTTTTATGTAAGGACAATGTGGGGGCCAGCCTAAATCTAGAGGTTAGAGAAGCCACTAGCAATCCTATCCAACCTTGTTGAAACTCAAATTGGTGTTACAAAACCTTAATTAGAAGTCAAGGTAATTCCCTCATTCAACACAGTTTCTAGCATGCCTAGTGGGACCACCCTCATTTTTCTCATCTTTGTATTAAATTTCTCAATTTCCATGCCAAAAACACATCCTTTACAAACAAAGTGATTGGCTCAAAATTGGAAAAAAATTGCTAAGTCAATATTAGCAAGCAATTTGCTCTACAATTTAGTGTGATTCACTCTATTTTGATTGAAAGACTTGAAAATCACTAAGGCATTTAATGCGAGCAATTTTCTTGGAATTGCCAAGTGATTCACTCAAGAATATTTGCCATTTTATAGGTTAAAGCTAACAGTGATTTGTCGAGGGTAGGGACTAAATTGTTCAGTTCTAATCTCAATTTCACTTGAAAATTGATCATTTTTTTGTTATTTGTGCTTGAATTTTATAGTTACTTTGTGAATGGAGACTCTAACAAAACTTAAATTTAATTTTTTTGCAAATACAATGACTCTAATGACATTTGAGCATCTTTAAAACTCAAATAAGACCTTGTATGTGCATCTGCATCTAGCATGGACAAAAAGCACTTAAAGCATATTTTAAGCCATTTTTGCTAATGATAAAGTAGCAAGTGATTTTCTTAACAAAAAAAGCAATCTGATCTAACATCATCTCAGATAGATTCGATGAATAATTCACTTCAGATCTTAAAAATAACTCACTAAGAAAGATAAGTTTCTTCCTCTCTCCCTTATAGGAAGGTGATTCATTCCAATATCAAAAATAATTCATTCTCTATGATATGCTTGGATCCCTTTTTTCTTACAAAAAAAAATTCAAGATTGTAAGCAATTTGCTAAAAAATTGCAAGTAATTTTTTGTATTTTTAGACAAATCGTTTTGTTTACAACGTTTAACAAAATTGATTCTTGCTAGAAAATCACCCTAAAATTACAATAAATCACTCCAATTTTACAAGTGAATCACTCAACAAATAAAATTTTAATTTTTGATCCTAAAACTCTCTTTGTGTAGGTACAAATACACAAGCTTATGAATACATGATTGAAGGCTCAAAAAATGGGAAAGATCATCAAATAGTAAACATCATCATGTACCATCGAAGAAGTGCTAAAGGAAAGAGAAAAGAACAAACCACTACATGGGTGCATCAAGAGGATGAATTCAAATAAATTACTGTATCCAATCTTGTCCCATCAAAATGTAAGAGCCCCATGACCCATGACTAATCTGGTTAGTCAAAGTCTCATGTTACTACAAATTGGTTACTTAAGCCAACAAATGAGTTATTCATCAACTCTAAAAAACCAAACTTGGTCTAATTCATCCCCTACCCTAGCTCACACTAACCTTTTATATGGGATATTGATTAACATGAACAACCTTACAAATAACCCACAACCTGTCACCAACCTCTAGTATACAAAATATTCCTCCTATAAGTAATCCTCTAACCTAAAGCCCACTTAAATCTAGTTTATTAAATACATCAAACATCTCTCTAGGTCAATCCTTATCTCTTATAGGGTCATCAAGCTTAAATCTAAATATTCCTCATAATACATAAGTGGTGACTAGGAAAATGGTATTGAAGGTGTCCCAAGGATACCCTTGTATTAACACAAACTTCATCTAGTTAAGCTTATTAAAATGTGCAAGGTCCACATCCTCAAAATCAAAAAATTCCATAGACAATGCTAAATTATCCCCCTCCATAATGGAATGTTAAACCACCTTCAAACTAGTAGTGGGCTTACTAGAATTAGCCACTTTAATATCCTTTGCCCTATTATCCTCCCATACCCTCCATATACTTGCTTCATGGCTATGCTATGTATCCCTCTCCTTAACTATTGGAAGTAAAAGAGATGTGTTATTATTGAAGGATGAGTACATATATATAGCAAGAGGTGTTAGGGTTTGAAGAAAGGAAAACCCTAACCCTAACCCTAATAGACAAAGTGCACATTAATATTCTAACATCCCCTTTTATGCACTTTTCTAAATACAAAAATAAGTCAACATCCCAAATGATGTAATAAACCTAACACAAATTTAAAAATAACTATGAGTTTCACTCTAGTCTAACTTGTTTAAAAGGTGTTGAACTCTTCCAAAAATGATCCTTTATACAAAGAAAGGAACAAGTTGGAAAAATCTAAAGTGTTAAAAAATCTATAGTCTTCAAATGTATTTTAGGACTTAGGCTTATCATTGAAGGCTGAATTTGGTCACGTTTTGAATCGATGACAGGGCGCTTGGATGACCAACAATATTTTGCTAGGTTAAGTTTGTCGTCGATGGCTTATTGTAGTCGCGGATCGGATCAACGAAGGGGGTTTTGGAGGGGCGACCAAGACTAATGGTTGTTTTTAGCCTTAGCGAATGACTTAGGAAAAATAAAGTGAATGTCTAGGCGGACTTAGGAATTTAGACTTAGGGAAATTTAATCAAGGTAGACTTGGAAATATTTTCGATCGTGGTCTAACTTAGGGATGCCTCATGATTTTTGACCTTATAAGATGGATTTTTAAAGGGTTATGAAGTTGTTAGGTGGTCTTAGATGATATGGATTAAATGGGGTTATGGAGATGGAAATGTTTATGGACTAAATGCATATTTTAAAAGGCATGGGCTATATAATGAAGGCAGCCTAGAGACGATTGAAATAAAAAATATGATATGGCTTGATGATATGGAAATGATGACCTTACTAATGAAAGGATGAAAAGGGATGGACTCATGAAGGGTGAAATGCAATACTATAAGACTTAGACTTACCCCTTTAATGACCATGTAGACTCTCTTAAAATTGGAGTTATGTTTTCAAGATTTCCCCCTTTTGCTTTGAAATGGTTTCTTCAAGACTTTCACTTCTAGACTTAGTACCTCTTCCTAAAATCACCTAGTCACTCAATTTTAGCCAACTTTTGAAAATTAGGGATGAGAATTAAGTTGGGATTTTTGAATCCCAACACTTCCAAACAATTTTATTTCTACATTTTCCCTTTCCACAATTTACTTTCATGTAAATTAGTTTAGATTAGTATAGGAGTTTTATGTAAGGACAATGTGGGGGCCAGCCTAAATCTAGAGGTTAGAGAAGCCACTAGCAATCCTATCCAACCTTGTTGAAACTCAAATTGGTGTTACAAAACCTTAATTAGAAGTCAAGGTAATTCTCTCATTCAACATAGTTTCTAGCATGCCTAGTGGGACCACCCTCATTTTTCTCATCTTTGTATTAAATTTCTCAATTTCCATGCCAAAAATACATCCTTTACAAACAAAGTGATTGGCTCAAAATTGGAAATTTTTTTTGCTAAATCAATATTAGCAAGCAATTTGATCTACAATTTAGTGTGATTCACTCTATTTTGATTGAAAGACTTGAAAATCACTAAGGCATTTAATGCGAGCAATTTTCTTGGAATTGCCAAGTGATTCACTCAAGAATATTTACATTTTTATAGGTTAAAGCCAAAGTGATTTGTCGAGGGTAGGGACTAAATTGTTCAGTTCTAATCTCAATTTCACTTGAAAATTGATCATTTTTTTGTTATTTGTGCTTGAATTTTATAGTTACTTTGTGAATGGAGACTCTAACAAAACTTAAAAATTTAAAATTTTTGCAAAGATAATGACTCTAATGACATTTGAGCATCTTTAAAACTCAAATAAGACCTTGTATGTGCATCTGCATCTAGCATGGACAAAAAGCACTTAAAGCATATTTTAAGCCATTTTTGCTAATGATAAAGTAGCAAATGATTTACTTAACAAAATAAGCAATCTGCTCTAACATCATCTCGGATAGATTCAATGAATAATTCACTTCAGATCTTAAAAATAAATCACTTCAGATCTTAAAAATAATTCACTAAGAAAGATAAGTTTCTTCCTCTCTCCCTTATAGGAAGGTGATTCATTCCAATCTAAAAAATGATTCATTCTCTATGATATGGTTGGATCCCTTTTTTATTACAAAAAAAATCAAGATTGTAAGCAATTTTCTAAAAAATTGCAAGTAATATTTTGTATTTTTTAGACAAAGTGCTTTGTTTGCAATGTTTAACAAAATTGATTCTTGCTAGCAAATCACCCTAAAATTACAATAAATCACTCCAATTTTACAAGTGAATCACTCAACGAAGAAGTGCTAAAGAAAAGATAAAAGAACAAACCACTACATGGGTGCATCAAGAGGAATAATTCAAATAAATTATGGTATCCAATATTTTCCCATCAAAATGTAAGAGTCCCATGATTGATCTGGTTAGTCAAAATCTCATGTTACTACAAATTGGTTACTTAAGCCAACAAATGAGTTATTCATCAACTCTAACAAACCAAACTTGGTCTAATCCATCCCCTAACCTAGCTCACACTAGCCTTTTATATGGGATATTGATTAACATGAACAACCTTACAAATAACCCACAACCTATCACCAACCTCTAGTCTACAAATATCCCTCCTATAAGTACCCCTCTAACCTAAAGCCCACTTGAATCTAGTTTATTAAATACATCAAACATCTCTCTAGGTCAATCCTTATATCTTATAGGGTCATCAAGCTTAAATCTAAATATTCCTCATAATACACAAGTGGTGACTAGAAAATGGGATTGAAGGTGTCCCAAGGAGACCCCATGGGTTAACACAAACTCCATCTAGTTAAGCATATTAATATGTGCAAGATCCACATCCTAAAAATCAATAAATTCCATAGACAACGCTAAATTATCCCCCTCCATAGTGGAATGTTCAACCACCTTCAAACTAGTGGTGGGCTTACTAGAATTAGCCACTTTAATATCCTTTGTCCTACTATCCTCCATAGACATATCCCCATACCCTCCATACTTGCTTCATGGCTATGCGATGTATCCCTCTCCTCAACTATTGGAAGTAAAAGATATGTGTTATTATTGAAGGATGAGTACATATATATAGCAAGAGGTGTTAGGGTTTGAAGAAAGAAAAACCCTAACCCTAACCCTAATAGGTAAAGTGCACATTAATATTCTAACATCCCCTTTTGTGGAATTTTATAAATACAAAAATAAGTCAAAATCCCAAATGATGTAATAAACCTAACACAAATTTAAAAATAACTATGAGTTTCACTCTAGTCTAACTTGTGTAAAAGGTGTTGAACTCTGCCGAAAATGATCCTTTATACAAAGAAAGAAAGAAGTTGGGAAAATCTAAAGTGTTAAAAAAAATCTATAGTCTTCAAATGGTGATGAGATCTAAAGTGTTGATCTAGATTTTGTAGTCCCTATGGTAATTTTGATGTAGAGTGTCAAATTTTTGTAGTCTATGATCAAAGAAGAGAAAGTTGGTTTACATGGTTTAGCTCACAATGTTGGTATTGATTTACGTGGTTCAACTCACGATGCCCTTGAAAAACTTGGAGAACTTGGGAAAAATAAAATGGAGAGTAATTTTTCCCTCTAGTAGAATTAAAATTGTGAATATTCTGCATCATTACAATTTGTAATTTTTCCCTCGTAGGGGAATATTTTGAGAATTTTATTTTGGAATAATTACATGGACCCTACACATGAAAAAAAATGAATTTCACTTGCCCACCAATAACATGGGACAATAAGGCATAGCCCCATGTTCTTTTCATTATAATCAACATAATGAGAATAAAAATTTGAAAGGTTATTTTAACCTATTGTAAGCCTACTATGGGCCTATTGTGGGCCTCTATGGGTCTATTGTGGGATTTTGAGGGCTTCTAGGGTTCTGCTATGGGCCTCTATGGGCCTATTGGGGGCCTCTGTGGGCCTGTTGGGGCCTCTAGAGGGCACTGGTGTTGATGCATCAAAACTGGAAATATGCTAGTATTTTGGATATGGTGTTCCTTATAAAACAAATTTTGCATTTGGACTTTAACACCACCACATAACCACATAAATGGATGTGGTCTAGGACCAAGATCAAGCACATCATGGAGCCATCATGGCTAAGGCAAAATTTGCAAAAATGACTACGTAATCCTCCTGGCACAATGGTTAAAAAATTTGGGATCTTTGCTCACAATCTGATAGCCAAGGGTTCTCCGATCTACAAAAGGAAAAATTGTAGTGACAAAAAAAATACTTTCTCTAAGGGTTCTTTATTTGCTTGAAACTCTAAACTCCACTCATACGAAGAACATCATGGCTCATTCCTCGCCATGACCATGAAATATTAGCAGTGACCCTTTCTTTGTTGTGTGTATCCTAGAACTATGGAAGGGAAGTATTTGAGCGAGTTTGCAGTAGCAACAAATATTACAAATAACACAGCTAGTGTGGAACTTGGTTAAAAAGAATGGTCATATTCATGGCTCCAAGCATTTAAGCTTTAGGGGCAACCATGAATCTTTCTCCATTAGCTTTTTGGTTTCTAATCCACTTAGAAAGTGGAGAGCATACTCCTTAAGCTTTGGAGAAGGAAGGAGGGGAATTTTCCACCACCAATAGGGGAGTAGAGAATTTCCAAAGAGGTAATTCCCCCCTCAATCTTTCAAGTAGGAAGGGATTTTTCTCTAATAACAAATATTGGAATTAAAAGAGATATTGTGTTATTATTGAAGGATGAGTACATATATATAGCAAGAGGCTTTAGGGTTTGAAGAAAGAAAAATCCTAACCCTAACCCTGATAGGAAAAGTGCACATAAATATTCTAATACCAACAATGGCATGGTCAACCCCCTCCTCAATAGAAAAGTATGGGAGTGCTTCCTAGGCCATAAAACCAACTTCCTAATTGGACCTACTAAGGATGGCTGAATTTATTGGTCTATTCTTTTATTCTCCCAACAGTTATGAAATGACTACCCACCTTTGATAGGAATGGGAACAGGATTACACTAAATCACCTCAGTGAATTATTGATGCTCGAATAAATTTATCACATTTAGGAGGACATAACGATTCACTTATTAATCTATTTCCTTCATGATAAAGTTATTTTATGGACATGATTACCAGATAATTTAGTTACTATTTAAGTATAAATAGTAGAAACATTCAATCATAGATTTTGTTAGCATGGGAAATGGTTACTCAATTTTAGTTCATTTAAATACAATGAAAAGACACCTTCAAGAAAACATCCATAATTTGAGTACTAGATTCTTGAGGACCCTACACCTAATTTCACAAAATGTTAGGTTGAATTAAGAACAAGCATTTCCATATTACATGAAAGGCTTACAATTTGATTTAGCTTTAATTGTTTAAAATGCTAATCATCATACATTGGGTGCAACATTCAAAGTAACTAGATAAGGGGATCTTCTCATAAAAATAGGAGTATACCCTTTACTCCATCAATGGCCTATGTGGCCCATATTTTATAGAACACATCTATACCAAATTCTAAGCCTAACTTTTTACCATTCCTTATACTCAACCAAACACTTCCATTCATCCTTCAACATCACCATGTAATATTGCTCATCTTAGCCAAAATGTGTCATCCTTTATAGACTTTTAGCCATAACTTGCAGCCCTCCTTGCTCCATCCAACTCTAGTAATGAGTCCAACAACAATTTTACAAAGAACAAAATGATGGAAGTGATCAAGAAATTAGAACAATGTTACAAAGCAATAGTGGTTGTAAGATGTACAAAAGATCTAACACCTAAACATGTAACATGAAATCAAATTGAAAATGCAAATTATGTAACCATCATGACAAACAGATAGAGAAAATAAAGTGCCCTTCTCATTGATATTTTTAAATTATCTTTATAAGAGGTTACAAAATATCCCTCTTAGGGATTCACCAAATTGATACAAATTACATCAATGAACCAATGATAGGTGTCTTCACAAGATCTTTGTAATCTTCAAAACTAATTATGGAGGGTTTCTTAGCGACCTCTACTTGATGATGAAAATATTGAGGAATCTTTATGATGATTTGCAAAACCTGAGACCTGCACACAAAAGCACTTACAAGATATTAGTAGTAAATATAAAACCTCTTTAGATGAGGTCCATTTCCAAGGTATGCAAATGAAAGGAAATTAGATAAAATAGTAAAGAAATGCATGATAACTTGAAATAAACTATGCTAAGACAGAAAATGAACTGTTGTTAATCTACTATTTCTAAGAAAACACAAAAAGATAAATTTTGAATTAGGAAATATTGGCTCTAAATCTAGAAATTTGATGGTAAAAGTGATTAAATTGGCCCTTCAAACTTCAATAGCCACCATTGATGCAAATGCAAACTTCATGATGCAATTTTGATAGCACCTTGATGCTTATGAGAGATTTTTCTCTCTGTTAGGCAAACTGACAGCACTTCGTTGCATTAGATTTCAATATCAAATCTATATTTTATGAAGTTTTTGGACACATTTTATAGATTTCCCAAATTGCCATCTTAGCTTGCCAAGGAAGCCAAGATCAAGATCACTTAAGATTGGGTAACCCAAACGTCACCTTCTAGAACCTTCTCGTGCTCAATTCGTTAAGGTCAACTGCCCCATAATTTATTTGGCTCAACTTGAGAAGCCCGAGTTTGTTACAGGCACAACCATCATAAGCTATGATAGCCAAGACTGCGGGCCATCAAAGGGTACAGTGACCATTGTGGGGTCATCATGGGAAACCATGACCTAAGTTGCAAAGGGTTAGATTGCCCTATTTGAGTGGTTAGAACCACTATTAGATCTTGGGAAGGCCCAAGATGATTCATATGACCTGAAAAGGTGTCCATATGGGTAGCCTCCTCAACATGATGTGTTTTAAGTGTCTATAGATATCCCTTTTTGAGATGCATTGTGTGAAAGCACAACATTGAGCAATAATAGACAACCAAACGTCACATTATAGGTTGATTGATGTTCATTGACCTGGTCAACTTTAGATGCCTTAATCATGGAAAGAGCATGCATCTTTGAATCATTACCTCCAACAAAGTGGTAGGCTTAATTTGAGTAAAAATTTGATGAATCTGAAAGGCATACGGGTAGTTTTGTCAAGCTATAAGGACCGTAAGTTTAGACTGAGAAAGGTTTGTATTATCATTTTTGCATTTTACCCTAGAAAATAAGGAATCTTATGATAGTTGTTAGCAATGATTCTTAGATGAACGTAATTTGCATGATTAAGTATTTAATTGTTGATTTTTATTATGAATTCTTTAATTATGACTACCCCCTCAAGCGACGAGTCGATGAGGAAATAGAAAGTGATGAAAGCAACGAGTCAATGAGGAAATAGCAAGTGATGGAAGTGATGAGTCACTTGACCAAGATGACTTATTTGATCGGTGCAAGATGATAACAAATGTAAAAGGGAATTTCTTTGTAGGCACAAAAATCCAACACCCATAAAGTCACATTTACCACCCCACCACAAAATCATGCATAATAAAATTATATGCCTAAGTTTTGACTTAGGGATATAAGACCCTGCACATTATCCTATTTTCCAAATTTGTTAAATCTAGAAAATCAACCTAGGATACCCTACCTACCCACTAGACATGTGTCCTAGACACCTCACCCAACACCCTTACCACATCTCATCCACTCTTGTCCCCCTTTGTCCCTTCACATGGGGTAAAATCCCACATACCACTCTACTGGTAGCCACATGACCCTAGTTAAGTGAGGCACACTGAGTGACTCACTATAATTGTTCCCTCCATTTGGCAGCCCAGAATTACCACTTGGTAATCTAGGCTTACCACCTCTCATTTCCCTCCAAAACCCTAAGGGGCCTATAAAGGCATCCTTTCCCCACCAAACAAAGGGAGTTGAAATTTGCTACCGCTAGGCCACCAAAATAGGACCAGATATTTTATGCATCCCAAGGAGAAGATGCATCCCTAATTCAGAGGTCCCATTTTGCATTTTTCCCTTCAAAATAAATTGCCAATCCATAGTTCCATAGTTGGAAACATAGGCCGTGCATCCACGGTTTCTTAGGCACCATCGTATGCCCGTGATTTCATAGATCTAAGAGCGTGACACCAATACGATCAATAGATTTTGCTTTGCAAGGCTTTTATTATTGTATGCTATTATTATTTGTATTATCTAGTTATTTGCTTAGGGCTTAGACTTAGCATTGGTTTTATATCCTGATTTGCAGGTGCTACTAATCCCCTTTGTTGGTTTCCTTGTGTGCAGGTTACAAGTACATTGGAGAATTTTTTGAAGCTGAAGTGGTCCCAAGATGGATACCAAAGCCCACTCACCTTTTGAATCTATAGCTGAGGACTAAAGAACATCGTACCCTATTGAAGACTTGGAAGACCCCATCCATTGCATCAAAAGAAGATTATACCATACGGAGACATACACATATTAAAACATTACTCTCAAGATACTTGGGGTAATTCAAATATTGTAAACATTGTATCAAAAAGAGATCAATATAAAAAACAATTTTATCAATACTTTATCTCTATGTGCATTTTTATTTCATGTTCAATTCTTTGGTTACAATCCTATTACAATTGTTATTTCAAATATTATTAGTAATTTTACATCTCTATCCCATGGAGCAATCCAGCCACATGGCTTTCTTAGGGAATCAAGATTATAGCAATTCAAAAAAAACTTCAACGAAGAATGAAATGTACACCTCGTTCCCATGGAGCAGTTCGACCTCATGGCTTGCTTAGGGATTGAAGTGAAGAAATTTTGGTTCATCAATGAATAATTTGGTTCAAATGGTCTTATAGTAACTTACTCATCTTACCAGATTGCATGGATAACATGTCACTGCAACCACCAAAGTGTATAGGGTAAATTACTAGGTGTGAGGTGCTTTTGAGTTTTTGTTTATTTTATTTTTTATTGATTTTGTATTTTTTGATGAAAATGGACCATTAGATGTGCTTAAATGTCCAATTTGAGGCTTAGGAGGCTCATAGAATGTATGCATTTATCTCTAGTGGAAGGTCATCCTAGGGTACAATGGTGGAACTTTACAAATTTTTGGGTCATCATAAGGTATAACGGTCGCATCAAAATGCAATCGCCCTTCAAGAGAACGACTTCAAAATATGGAAAATATAAAAATATTTTTGGCAATTTTTAATGTCATTTTTATAGCTACCAATGAGAGAAAAGTGAGATGTGAGGTGGAGAAGAGATATTTTTACCTGGAACACTGCTAAAATTTTGAGACATCACCATGGCAAATCAGTTAAAAGCATCAACAAGTGGAGGAGAGCTAGTAAGATAGAACTCTCAATTCATCTCTCGTGAATTTTGCAAATTAAAATTAAACTCACTAACATTCGGCCCATTTAAAAACCTAGAAATTTTCATAATATTCTAAGCATTTTGGATTTTGCCTTATTTTTGGCACTACGGGACAACTCAGAGCTTTGGGTCAGATTTGGTCTCCATTATCCAGGCCTAAAATGAGTACTTGGATGAGTATAAAATTTCTATGATCTCTGTAATAACCTCCTATTTGTCTGTGCAAAATTATTCATTTTTAATCTAGTGCCAAAGTTCGCAGACTCAAATCTCGGGAAAGCTTATCGTCGATATATCAAAGCCATTACTCTTACATCAACAACAAATATCTTCCATTAGTTAAAGGAATATATGACTTTGAGCAATTTTCATTGATAGACCAAAGTCATTGCTCGTACATTAGCAAAGAAGATTTCAATCGACGACCGCGCAAAATCTTGGAATAAAGAAAAACTAACAATCGCTCTTGTAAAAGTCTCATTGTTGATGCATCAATGAAAGGTTTTTGTTCATCACTTTATGAAAGATTCATCGCTCTTTAATCAACGATATCTCTAGGAAATCTTCGGGAAAGCCTATCGGTAATGCATAGCAACAATGGTTTTACATCAATGACCATGGATTTTTAGCAGTCTTCATTGCCCTTCAGGAAAGCCTATTGGTGATGCATAAATAACAAAGGTTTTTCATCAGTGATGAGGTTTATAGTAGGCTATTTCAAGATATTAATGATAAAAATAGTATTTTACAGATGTGAGTGGATATAATGATTAATTAACCCCAATATTGAGTACTTTAATAAAAATTTATGGAATGATTTAATTTGAATGATATATAAATAATTTGGCCAGTAAAATTCCATCACTAATAAAATCATGCATTACTGAAATCTAATGATATCTCATCACCGATAGAAGGTCATTGTTGATGTATCTCTGATAGATATTGCACATCATCGACAAAGTATTTTTTTGCTAATAATCATCATTATCATTTTAGTTAAACCTAAATGATTCAGCAAAAATTTAATACCAATGAGACCTCATCTTCGATATAATAAAGGCATCGCTCTTCCATCAAATAAAGGATTTGCATGAGCGACACAAATTTAATGATTTAATTTCCATCGCCAATGGAACAAGGTCATTGCTAATGCATGAGCGACAAGGGTTTTGCATCATCGATGATAATTAAAAAGGTTTTTTTTTGTGAATTATTAACTATAGAAATGATTTTAGCATGAAATATGGATCCTGGGTATTTTAATAAAATGATAAATATTTGATATTAACATAAATACTTTTATTGGGCATTATAAGCTTAATATCCAAAGAAAACCTTAGGATTAATGTTGATATGAACCTTAATGTGAAATTTAATAATTAAAATTAAAAGCCAAAAAC
This sequence comes from Wollemia nobilis, assembly GCA_028583015.1. Taxonomy (NCBI): domain Eukaryota; kingdom Viridiplantae; phylum Streptophyta; class Pinopsida; order Araucariales; family Araucariaceae; genus Wollemia; species Wollemia nobilis. The sequence continues at coordinate 355,093 of JAQPPZ010005622.1, forward strand.
ATTAAAAATGATAAAAAAGATAATAATAATAATAATAATAATTAAAATTAAAGCAAGCAAACTACTGAACCAAAGTCCCAGTCAAGCCAAGGTATGTTCTTTACTCTATGCTTTTTTGAATCGCTTTGACATCTCGATAGAATATACTTCTCTCTTACATGACTTACGAGATCTCCTCTTAGATTCCACTGTGCTTTATCAAATTCCCCAATCCCCCATCAGGTCAAGATCTTCCAACCCTCTAGATTCTACTATGAATTTCAGTTCCAACATAGCCAAAACTGAGTTCAGTCCTAAAATCACCAGTAGCTTAAAAAAAGCACCCTTAGATGTTGATAATGATAAAAAGCATGGCAGACCCTCCACCATGGATCAAAAGAAAAAATAAACTGAAGAAGAGATAGCTAATGGAATCCAAAAAACCCTATTCCTTGACTTGTTCAGCTAAAACAAGGATGATTCAAAATGCCCTAAACCCCCTTACAACAATCTAAAGGGGTAAATAAATCTTCCAAATCATCTAAATGAGGATCCTCTCATGTAATGTGAGAGACCTCAATAGTTATGCCAAGCAAAGACCTATGCGAACTTTAAGGAAAGAATGTAGATGCTCGATTTTCATCCTTCAAGAATCTAAAATCGACCAGTCCATAATTCATAATATTCTTAGTTCTATATGGAAAAATAGTGAATTTACTTTCAACCCTACCTAGCACCCAGATTTCCCTAGATCGGATGCATGCACAAACTCTAAGAGTTAATCCTTTAGTGCCCCATGGTCAAAAGAGGTAAAGTCTAAGGTTTCTAATGGAAAATCAATTCAAACATTAAGGGTATGCACCCCATTTAGTTAAGCATTGAGCTAATTGGCTAAATTCGATGATAGCGCTTAATTAAGATCTAATCGGATGATATCACTCTTACCAAAGATTCACGCCAAGGGCTAAAGGCCAAAGAATTACTTAAAACTGTTAAATGAGATTAATAAGGGTCTAATGCATTGGATAATTACCCCCTCTTCAAATTAATCAAAGGTTAAAAACAAGTACCCCTTGGTAACTAACCTTGTAGGTTGAAAGAAAACAACGGACGCGCCAATATGATCAAAATCTGACGGTTGCACCTAAGTTAAATCCCAAACATTGGAATGGTAAGAGCATCGGGTAACATAAAGGTAAAGCTATGATTAATCATGCATTAGCAAGGGTTTAATACGTTATTGATTAACCCCTTTCAGATTAATAAAAAATTATTGAAATAAAATAATGTGCCCCTTATGGTTATCGAGCTTGCAGATTATAGGATATTTAAGGGTAATGCTTCATCAAAAAGATATCGTATGAATGCGCTCATCTTAATAAAGCACCCCAATCTAAAGTAAGAAAGCTTAAGTACAATGGTCACAAAATATCCAACGACTGCGCTTGAGCGAGGGTCAATCCAACGGTTGCTCTCTACCACGAATCGTCAAGGTTAGATTAAAATATTACTCACACTTGTGTTTTAAAGTATGTGCAGGTCTAAGGTAGATCTAACAGACACACCATCACTAAAGATGATCTAACTACAGTGTGTATCACAAAGTATTCGACTAATAAAAGGGTCCCATCCAAGTAAAATTCAAAAACCCCTATATCCAAGCGGATCCGATGGTTGCGCATAATATTGGATGATATAACGGTCGTGCTTCAAAAGAGTTGCTCAAATATTACAAGAGGGTTCATTAAAATAATAATAAACGAGGATCGACGGATGCACGAGAACCAGGAAGATCCAATGGCAACACTTCGTTCGAAAGATGAATCAATGCTAATTAAATCAACAAGTGCGCTTGATCCCACCTAAATCCAATGAAAGTGCATTATCAGAGCCAACACTAGTTAAAAAAAGGGGAACAATATGGGATAATTGAACAAAAGTGCTCAATCTATCCAAATCTAACGACCATGATCTAATCGCATCCCCACAAAGGACAAAATAGGATCAGATGGTCGTACTTATACCAAATCGAACAGTCGTGCCTATCTTCAACTTAAATCTAACGACATCGCTTAATCGGAACCATTAGAGGAAATTGAGGTCAAATAAAAAGAGCATAAGATCTACCAAATCCGAAAATCATGGTGAATCCTGACCAGATCTGATGGTTGCAATTGGCTAATCTACTTGGACGATAAGAGATAATCGGACGACTACGCGAGTTCACCTGATTGATCGAACGATAACCCATTGATGAGGTAATATGAATATTAAAGATCATGTATTAGACAAAGGATTAACCATGGTTTGATTACTCTTTAATAACTAGTATACAACGAAGGGTAAAACCCTAATTAAATTTTTAATTGAAGATTAATAATATTCACCACGGAACGAAAGCCTTGGTCTAACGTTTATTATGAATTTGATTAAAAAATTAAGGATAAAATATCTCCTGTACTATGCACAACCTCCATTAACATGTACCTTTGATATTACAAGGCTAACATTCTTGTAGGTCCAAAAGTATAAAACGTAGGTGAACGATACGAATCTCATCCAACGGATATCATCGATTGAAGGATCCAATGGGCATACAATTTGACAACCAAATTTCATGACATATCCCTAAAATAATCACCACATTGATTAATGGTTTAACTATTTTCAAATCCAAATTTCTTTCAAGACCAACAGAGCAAAACACTTACTCACGAAAAGCCACCATCACCACGTTTATAATTCCATGTCAAAAAGATGTCCAGTCCAATGAACAATAAGGAAGCAATGAATGATTGCAAGTACATGGACCAAAGTCCCTACAGGCGTGCAGGATGAGTAAAGCCACCTACCATTAACTGCTTGACATTAGAAAGTGATGCTTCGGCAAATCTTCATTGGCAAATTTGAAAAAGCAGTATGTGCAATATTAATGCAAGGTATGTGAGTACAGTGAGCCTCACTCCACCATCAAGTATTTAAAAACACCACATCGAGCAACCTTACCACCCTAGTAATCCTGACCAAAATATTGGTTCGAATGAGCAGAAAGTAAGAAAAGAATTGAAAACTTCATTTTAGTAGACTAAAATAGTTGTAGACAACAAGATGGAGGCTTAGGGAACTGATTTCATGCCCAAAGACACAGAGGAGGTAGTGAGATTTTTCATAAACCAGATTCCATACATTGAACTCCTTGGACCAGCTGTGCCTAGGACTACGATGTACGAGTTCATCCAGAAAAGTGGGTCAGGGAAAAAACTCACTCCCGCACAATAGTATGAAGTGGAGAATACCTGTATCAAAATGTTTGCTTGCATAATGGAAAATGATGAGAGATACCCTTAGTTGTTGACATATTTATTCCACAAAGCAAGGATACTACAACATAAGGGTTTCCCTAGGAACGCTAGATGGACCAGTAACCTTGGAAATCTGATATGTCTGAAGGTACACTACTCTTCTGACTTGCTAGCCTGGTTAGCTGTAGTGTATGATGAGAACACCAGAACGTTTTAGGAAAATAAATATAGACCAGTATTCAGCATCGTAGCCAGGCACATCAAAAAGGTTTTCAAACTAGTGCCCGTGAATACTAGGTTGGTGATATCGGTAATTGAATGACAATCTCAAATGTTAACTAATTTAAATATTTTTAAATCATTTTTTGAAGCACATGAGAGAGTAGTAGATAAATTTTCAATAAGGAAAACTACTTTCAAACCTGGGTTCGAGACTTCTGCAACATGATTAACATTGTATTAGGAGTAAAAGACCTCAGTGTAATGGGTAGGAGAGTATTACATTTAGTAGCATAGTGTAATTAGGCAATAGGCACCTTAGTCTATGCTTGGGAGGAAGCTTTGAGTGATCAGATGCACTCACAAATGACAGATTTGAAAGAAACAATTCTAAAGAAAAGACAAGAGATGCATGTGTTCTGTAATTACTCCATCCTCATACACCTACTGGTGGGACAATTAGGAGAGGAAATCCAAAAAAGAGTTGGGGCCATTGGGAGTCCTTATGTCTAGACTAGCTTTTGGAAGATACATGAAGGTCGTTCTCACGTAGGTTGGTTTTATGATGTGTTCATTGTAGAATTTCACTGGATTTTAATTGGTTTTCTCCCTGAGAGACTAGGGCCTAGGGTGAGAGCCTTCATAAGAGAAAAGGATATAGGATACTATTTCTTCTTCAAAGGGTTCATATACATTTGGCTCTATGGAGCTAAAATTCTCCCAAAAATGTTGCCAATGTATTGTCCCTTATCTCTCGCTGTCCTAGAACTATGTAGATAGGTGGTCAAAGATGTTAAAATGAGACTGGTAAAGAAACACAGTAAAGCCCCATGGCTAAGTATCCCTTGTAGGTTTGGAAGTTACTTATTCATCGGATATCTAGCTTTACTCAAGGGTATGTATGATTTGTACCTCATGGATTTTGAGGAGATAACTTGGAGGCCTTATGATCCAGATGGAAAGTACAAAAAGTCAATGAAAATCGAGAATACGCCTAGGTCAAGCATAGAAAGGATTCTTATGAAGAAGAACTATTAGATGCTATAAAAATAGATAAATATTTACAAGTTGTATGGGATAAGGATCCCTTCAAGAAAATGGGTAATTCTCAAATACATAAAGCATACGAGAACCCTCGAAATTAGTTTTTCTCAGAGGGATTTCAGTAGAATCTGTGGTCCCCCTCTTACCAAAAGACACCTAGGCAATCAGGAAGGACCCTATGTTAGAATTGATAGAGGACCAGGGCATCGACCAATTGGAGGTTATCATGAATCCTACAAATATTGTAGAACAACAGGTCAAAGCCCTTGATAATGGCCCCCTCGGGCTGCAGGTGACACTTAGCACTGCCTAGAAGGTCCTTGAAATCTCAAGTGCAACAAAAGGAAAGGAGGTGGTTGCAGCACCAAAACAGGAGCAAATTTCTTCCCATCAGGCTATAGTTCCCATCTCCAGCCAATTATTAACAATAATTAGTGTGATGAAGTTTGACCCCGGAGCTATTCCTAGCTCTTTGAAGATAAAGGATAGGGAAATAGTAATCCCACCAGTAATACAAATGAACATAAAAAGAAAAAGTGGATTTGGAGGAATATTTAGAGATTTTGAAGTAAAAAATCCAGTAGTTGTATCCGTTCAAGAAGCTAAGAGGCCAAGGCTATCAATGCCCTCCACCAATTTTGTATTGGAAAGATCTAAAGAGAAAAAAAAAATTAGTGATACCCAAGAGCATGAGTTACAAATGGTAGTAGAAAGGGGAAGTAGGGGAGATGATTCTACAAATAGGGTGGAAATAAAAGCCCCCAGATCAGATGTGGTAGAAGTACACTTACCGTCCTATAGGAACTTGTTTTCCTTAGAGTTAATGAGAAAACTAGAGGAACGTTAGTTCTTAGAAAAGAAGGTGACATGGTCGAAGTGGCCAAAGCAGTACATGCATAAACTTTGGATCGACTGCATCAAAATAACACTGAATTAAGAAGCCAACTGGAAACCAGTGATAGAGAAAAGGTAGAGATGCAGGCCTTGATAAATAAACTACAGGAAAAGTTAGCACAGAAAGACACCATAGTAACTCAACCTCCCAAAGTGGTAAGAATCCTTAATTATCCATATTATTTTAATGCAACAAAAAGGGAAATGTCAAAGAAGATTCGGGACAGAATTGAGGGGATCACTTAAATGTTCAAGAAGATTAGGGTAATTCGAGTTACTACTCAAGAGATGGAAAGTTTAATTAGTTAAAAGGAATAAGACCTCGAGATCATCCACCCTACTCTTACTTAATGTTAGATCACTTTGAAGAGATGCAAAATCAAGAAGTACTATTGAATGATGGGACTGAGGTCAACTGCAATATTGAATTCATGAAGGCAGCTATGTTTGTATCAAACATGAGAAGGTGGTACAACAATCTTGCAGAAATTTTTAGTCTGTTAGATGATATAACAGAGAAATTGGCAGATGTAGGGCTATCATTAGAAGAGTTTCTAGAAACTACCAACGTAGAAAATATTCTTAAGAAGAAAATAGAAGAGTTTGATTGTGAGCCCGATGATGAGCCTGAGATGATTAGACAGATTACTTTCTTGGTAGACACCATAAAAATGTTGATCACCCATTATGAAAAAGCAAAAATTACATTACATTAGCAAAAATTACGGTACCACATTTACATCATTCATATCACATTTCATTTCACACCATTCATTCATCAATTGCATGAATTCACTACATCATTCATTATTTGCACAAAATTTTTCAATTGACTTATGAGATACATGCGTAACTCATTCGCCAATTGAGGGTGTAAGCTACAAAAATTCTTTATTCTTTGGTCTTCAACATCAATGCTCAAATCCAACGATAGAGAGAAGCTGCTTCTGCACCCATAGCCCAAGAAGGTGTCTCATATTTTTGTATCATATTGTGTGTCACGCAACATGGTACAAAAATAAGTATCTTTAGACACCAAATTACAGACATTAATCCTCCATCCTAACCATCCCACCACCCACTTGTCCACCATACACCTTTTCCACCTTCAAAAGGCCCACTTTAGCTCTTTCCCGCCATTTCCTAAACCAATTGGGCTTATTTTACTATTATTTTATATTTAATATTATAATATATTTATTATAAAATATGTATTTATAAACCTAATTAACCACAACCGTCCGATCCAATCTAATCTCCATCGTCCATATTTATTAATCCATGCCACATTTAAAAAGTAATCTCAACCTTAGGATCTGATTTAATATTAGCTACATTATTAAAAGTGTAAGGCTAAAACCCTAAGAAAATCCTAGGTTGGATTATAAGTAAGGGCATTTGCAAATGCTCAAACCCAAGAACCCTGATATTGTAATGTACATCCTTAAAAAGTCATTGGCGAAGCCCTAGTGAAGCAGAAAGTGATAGAGCCTTGAAAATCCAAAGCCCTAGCTAGCCATAGGACTTCAACTATTCCAGCTATCCCCACATCCATTCTCCATCGTCACCACAGTCCCCGTCCATTTTTCACATTCGTCCCGTCCTCCGCGATCTACTTTTGCAGATATACCCTTATCCACAAGTGCCCTCCTGAGCTTGCCAAGCTTGCTACAGAGCCTACCAAGCGCTCACTAGAGCCTGATGTATCTCGCAGGCACTCTCTAGAGCCTGTTGTATCCCGCAGGTGTTCACCAGAGCCTGCCGTAATAACCAGGTGTGCGCTTGAGCCTGTTGTATCAAGCAGGTGCGTACAAAAGCCTACTATAATCACTAGGTGCATGCTCGAGCCTATTGCACCACATCTACTACTATTGGTAGGGCATCACATCCACAGATCTGTAACAAAACATTTATAAATAGTAAGGTAAATCCCCATTGGTTTTATTTCATTGTATAATATATAGATTTTTGTATGCCATTTTATTCATTAGTAGCTAGGATTTTATTGGTAACTAAAGGTCTCACTCTGTGGAGCCCTCACAGGTATTACTAATCCCCTTGTTTGTTTGTGTGTATGCAGATCTACAGGTTCTCATTCAACATTGGATAGTTGTTGAAGCTAGAATCAGATATCTCAGAAGCCCACTCATTTTTTTGGGAGCGAAGCACATTGAAGACACTTCATTATTGTAGCTAGGGTTTCGGAGAATCCTAACATCTTGTACATATTTGTATCAAATACTCACTGAGTATATATTGTATCAAAATGAGTTTATTAGCTCAAGGTTCCCCCCCCCCGTTTATTAAATGAAATTATCTATTTGTGCAATCTTGTGTTTCTTTGGGTTATTTTCTTTCTTCATTTTTTTTGTGTTTTTGTTCAAGGTTTCACACTTTTCCCCTAATCAAACATCATCACAACTAGGGGATGCCCAAGGTTTCACACATTTCCCCCAATAAAACAAACATCAACACAACTTGGGGGTGCTCAAGGTTTCACACCTTTCCCCCAATCAAACAAACAGGATCACAAATGGAGGGTCCTCAAGGTTCCACACTTGCTCCACCAATTCAATAAACAATTCAATCATTCAATCACATCACGTCATCAACAAGTCAATTGCTAGGTTCAAAAGACTGCGTTATTTTGCCAAAGGTTGCACCCTTACACATCAATTTATAGGTTCAAAAGGTTGCACCCTTTACCTTGCATTCACACCATCATTCATCATCATAAATCCCTTAATATTTTAAGGGCAAAAGAACAAACACAAATCATAAATCATCATCATTAATATCTTGGTTTATGGGGCTAGAAACATGGACAAAATCATAACTCATCATCGATTCATTTATCATTATGCAACATTCACAAATGAACTTTGTATCTAGTGATTTAAACCTAGTGGTTGTAGTGACTGGTTATCCATGCAATCCGATATATAGATTACCATAAGGAAACTTACATCATCACAAACCCCTTCATCTGTTAGGGAAAAAATAGATACATCCATCAAAAACCCCTTCATATGTTGGGGCAAAAATAGAATGCATCAATTACATCTTCACATTTTCCTAGCCTTACCCGTCGGCTAAAAACATGGAGCTTCCTCGCCTTACCCGTCGACCAAAAACACAGAGATTCATTCAACATTTTTCATCAACATTTTCATTCACAAATGAACCTCCTATTTAGTGATTTATCCTATAAACCTAGCGGTTGCAACGACTAGTTATCCATGCAATCCGATAGGATGGATAGATTACTATAAGAACACTTACATCATCAAAAATTCCTTCATCTATAAAGGGCAAAGAACGGACACAAATCATTTTATTTTCATCATCAAAAACCCCTTCATCTGTTAGGGCAAAAACAGACACATTTCATCACATTTTTACATCATCAAAAATCCCTTTGTTTGTTAGGGTAAAAATAGATACACTCATCACTTCTTGCAAATTATAGAAATCTCTTCATATGTTGGTGAAAAAATGGATCACATTTACATTCAACCTCATCCATTCATTTATCATTATGCAACATTCATAAGTAAACCTTGTATTTAGTGGTTTATCCTAGAAACCTAGCGGTTGCAACGACTGGTTATCTATGCAATCCAGTAGGATGGATAGATTACCATAAGGACACATACATCATAAAAAATTCCTTTATCTGTTAAGGGTAAAGAACAGACATAATCAGTTCATTTTTCATCATCATAAAAAACCCCTTCATCTGTTAGGGCAAAAACATATACACTCATCACATCTTCCAAATTGCAAACTCCCCTCATCTATTGGGGCAAAAACATATGACATTTACATTGAACATCATCCATTCACAGATGAGCTCTACATTGAGCGAAACATCTGCATTTCTTCATCCAACATTTTTCTATCACCATCTTTTATCAATCATAAAATTTTTCAACTTCAAGTAGCATGCAAGTGAACCTTGTATCTAGTGGGTTATTCTACAAACTCGACGATTGCAGCGATGGGAATCCATGCAATTCGGTAAGATGAATAGCCTACAATAAGGACACTTGACCATGATCATCATCAATTATCTCATTATCCAAGATCACAATCACATTGGGCACTTCACATTTTTGAGTGAAACCTTGCCAAGAACAATTTGCATAATTGTCATCATTAATGGCCTAGTTCGTGAGGCTTAACACATGAAAAAAAACTCAAATTTCATCATTTTTCAAAAACCTAATGATAGGCACTAGCTAGGATGATTAGTTACAATTGTGAGAACAGTCACCAGCAAGCTATCCACGTTTCTTTTTTTTTCTTTTTATCTATCATACTTGCATATCAATGGCATTAGAGAGCACACTATTCAACAGCATCGAATCACCCCCAAATTTGGGGCAACCATAATTTGATCTTGATCCTACCACAGTGAGATACATATTACATTATCATGACATCTACACTTGAAAAAGACCCCTTTTCCACCGTTGGGGCAAAAACGGTACCATATTTTACATCATTCATATCACATTGCATTTCACACTATTCATTCATCAATTGCACAAATTCACTACATCATTCATTATTTGCACAAAAATTTTCAATTGGCTTGTGAGATACATGCGTAAATCATTCGCAAATTGAGGTAAGCTACAAAAATTCCAAAAATTCTTTATTCTTTGGTCTTCAATATCAGTGCTCAAATCCAATAATAGAGAGAAGTTGCTTCTGTGCCCATAGCCCAAGTAGGTGTCTCGTATTTTTGCACCATATTGTGTTTCACGCAACATGGTACAAAAAGGGGCATCTGTAGACACCAAATTATAGCCATTAATCCTCCATCCTAACCATCCCACCACCCACTTGTCCACCATACACCTTTCTTGCCTTCAAAAGGCCCACTTTAGCCCTTTCCCACCATTTCCTAACCCAATTGGGCTTATTTTAATATTATTTTATATTTAATATAATATTTTATATTATATTATAATATATTTATTATAAAATATGTATTTATAAATGTAATTAACCACATCCGTCCGATCCAATCTAATCTCCACCGTTCATCTTCTTTAATCCATGCCACATCTAAAAAGTAATCTTAACCTTAAAATCTGATTTAATCTTAGCTACACGATTAAAAGTGTAAGGCTAAAACCCTAAGAAAACCCTAGGTTGGATTATAAGTAAGGGCATTTGCAAATGCTCAAACCCAAGACCTTGATATTCTCATGTGCATCCTGAAGAAGTCATTGGCGAAGCCGTAGTGAAGTAGAAAGTGATAGAGCCCTGAAAATCCAAAGCCCTAGCTACCCATAGGACTTCAACTGTTCCAACTATCCCCACATCCATTCTCTATTTTCGTTGTACTACCTGTCCATTCGCCACATTGTCACGTCCTCCACGATCTGCTTCTACAGATATACCCTTACCCATAGACACCCTCTTGAGCTTGCCAAGCTTGCTGTAGAGCCTGCCAAGCGCTCACTAGAGCCAACTGTATCCCGCAAGCGCTCTCTAGAGCCTATTGTATCCCGCAGGTGCACACTAGAATCACCAGGTGTGCACCCGAGCCTATTGTATCTTGTATGTCCATACAAAAGCCTACCGTAATCACCAGGTGCATGCCCGAGCCTGTTGTGCCATATTTGCTGCTACTTCTAGGAAATCACATCCACATATCTACAACAAAACATCAATAAATAGCAAGGTAAATCCCCATTGGTTTTATTTCATTGTATAATCTGTAGATTTTTGTATGCCATTTTATTCATTAATAGCTAGGGTTTTATTGGTAACTAAGGGTCTCACTCTATGGAGCCCTCACAGGTATTACTAATCCCCTTATTTGTTTAAGTGTATGTATATCTACAGGTTCTCATTCAACATTAGATAGCTATTGAAACTAGAGTGGCCCAACATCGGATATCTCAGAAGCCCACTCATTCTGTTGGGAGTGAAGCACGTTGAAGACACTTCATTATTGTAGCTAGGGTTTTGAAGAACCCTAGCATCTTGTACATATTTGTATCAAATACTCACTGAGTACAGATTGTATCAAAAGGAGTTTATTAGCTCCCCCCTCCCCCGCCCCCCCGTTTATTAAATAAAATTATCTATTTGTGCAATCTTGTTGTTTCTTTGGGTTATTTTCTTTCTTCATTTTTTTTATGTTTTTGTTCAAGGTTTCATACTTTTCCCCTAATCAAACATCATCACAACTAGGGGGTGCTCAAGGTTTCACACCTTTCCCCAATAAAACAAACATCAACACAACTTGGGGGTGCTCAAGGTTTCACACCTTTCTCCTAATAAAAAAAATAGGATCACAAATGGAGGGTTATCAAGGTTCCAAACTTGCTCCACCAATTCAATAAACAATTCAATCATTCAATCACATCACATCATCAACAAGTCAATTTCTAGGTTCAAAAGACTGCGTTCTTTTGCCAAATGTACAGCCTTTACCTCTCATTCACATCATCCAAATCAATTGCTAGGTTCAAAAGGTTGCATCCTTTTGTCAAAGGTTGTACCCTTTGCATTGCATTCACACCATCATTCATCATCATAAATCCCTTTATATTTTAAAGGCAAAAGAACAAACACAAATCATAAATTATCATCATTAATGTCCTGGTTCATGGGGCTAGAAACACGGACAAAATCATAACTCATCATCCATTCATTTATCATTATGCAACATTCACAAATGAACCTTGTATCTAGTGATTTATCCTACTTAACCTAGCGGTTGCAGTGACTAGTTATCCATGCAATCCGATAGGATGGATAAATTACCATAAGTACACTTACATCATCGCAAACCCCTTCATCTATTAGGGTAAAAATAGATACATCCATCAAAAACCCCTTCACCTGTTGGGGGTAAAAATAAAATGTATCAATTACATCTTCACATTTTCCTAGCCTTACCCGTCGGCTAAAAACATGGAGCTTCCTCGCCTTAACCATCGGCCAAGAGATTCATTCAGCATTTTTCATCAAACATTTTCATTCACAAATGAACCTCGTATTTAGTGATTTATCTTAGAAACCTAGGTTGCAACGACTGGTTATCCATGCAATCTGGTCGGATGGATAGATTACCATAAGGACACTTACATCATCAAAAATCCCTTTATCTGTAAAGGGCAAAGAACAGACACAAATCATTTTATTTTTATCATTAAAAACCCCTTCATTTGTTAGGGCAAAAACAAACACATTTCATCACATTTTTACATCATCAAAAATCCCTTCATCTGTTAGGGCAAAAACAAATACACTCATCACATCTTCCAAATTACAAAAATCCCTTCATCTGTTGGGGCAAAAATAGATCACATTTACATTCAACATCATCCATTCATTTATCATTATGCAACATTCATAAGTGAACCTTGTATTTAGTGGTTTATCCTAGAAACCTAGCAGTTGCAGCAATTGGTTATCCATGCAATTCGGTAGGATGGATATATTACCATAAGGACACATACATCATAAAAAATCCCTTTATCTATTAAGGACAAAGAACATAAATAATAAGTTCATTTTTTATCATCATCAAAAACCCCTTCATCTATTAGGGCAAAAATAGATACACTCATCACATCTTCCAAATTACAAACTCCCCTCATCTGTTGGGGTAAAAATAGATCACATTTACATTCAACATCATCCATTCATAGGTGAACTCTACATTGAGCGAAACATCCACATTTCTTCATCCAACATTTTTCCATCACCATCTTTCATCAATCATAAAATTTGTCAACTTCAAGTAGCATGCAAGTGAACCTTGTATCTAGTGGGTTATTCTACAAACTCGACGATTGCAGCAGGTTTCTTGTATTTTTCCACCATATTGTGTTTCATGCAACATGGTACAAAAAGGGGCATCTGTAGACACCAAATTACAGCCATTAATCCTCCATCCTAACCATACCACCACCCACTTGTCCACCATACACCTTTCTCACCTTCAAAAGGCCCACTTTAGCCCTTTCCCACCATTTCCTAGCCCAATTGGGCTTATTTTAATATTATTTTATATTTAATATAATATATTATAATATATTTATTATAAAATATGTATTTATAAACCTAATTAACCATAATAGTCCAATCCAATCTAATCTCCATCGTCCATCTTTATTAATCCATGCCACATCTAAAAAGTAATCTCAACCTTAGGATCTGATTTAATCTTAGCTACACGATTAAAAGTGTAAGGCTAAAACCCTAAGAAAACCCTAGGTTGGATTATAAGTAAGGGCATTTGCAAATTCTCAAACCCAAGAACCTTGATATTTTCATGTGCATCCTAAAGAAGTCATTGGCAAAGCCCTAGTGAAGCATAAAGTGATAGAGCCTTGAAACTCCAAAGCCCTAGCTAGCCATAGGACTTCAACTATTCCAACCGTCCCCACATCAATTCTCCATCATCATCGCAATCCCTGTCCATCTATCGCATTTGTCGCATCCTTCATGATCTGCTTCTGCAAATATACCCTTAACCACAGGCACCCTCCCGAGCTTGCCAAACTCACTGTAGAGCCTGCCAAGAGCCTGATGTATCCCATAGGTAATCTCCAAAGCCTGTTGTATCCCACAGGTGCGCACCAGAGCCTGCCGTAATCACCAGGTGCATGACTGAGCCTATTGTATCCCGTAGATGCGTACTAGAGCCTCTCGTAATCACCAGGTGCATGCTTGAGCCTGTTGTGCCACATCTGTTGTTGCTGCTAGGGTATCACATCCATAGATCTACAAAAAAACATCGATAAATAGCAAGGTAAATCCCCATTGGTTTTATTTCATTGTATATAATCTGTAGATTTTGTATGCATTTTATTAATTAATAGCTAGGATTCTATTGGTAACTAGGGGTCTCACTCTATGGAACCTTCAGAGGTATTGCTAATCCCCTTGTTTGTTTATGTGTATGAAGATCTATAGATTCTCATTCAAGAGTGGCCCGACCTCGGATATCTCAAAAGCCCACTCATTTTTTTGGGAACGAAGCACGTTGAAGACACTTCATTATTGTAGCTAGGATTTCAGATAACGCTAGCATCTTGTACATATTTGTATCAAATACTCATTGAGTATAGATTGTATCAAAAGGAGTTTATTAGCTCCCCCTTATTTAATAAATAAAATTATCTATTTGTGCAATCTTGTGTTTCTTTGGGTTATTTGCTTTCTTCATTGTTTTTGTGTTTTTGTTCAAGGTTTCACACTTTTCCTCTAATCAAACATCATCACAACTAGGGGGTGCTCAAGGTTTCACACCTTTCCTTCAATCAAAAAAACATCAACATAAATTGGGGGTTCTCAAGGTTTCACACCTTTCCCCCAATAAAACAAACATGATCACAAATGGAGGGTTATCAAGGTTCCACACTTGCTCCACCAATTCAATAAAAAATTCAATCATTCAATCACATCACGTCATCAACAAGTCAATTGCTAGGTTCAAAAGACTATGTTCTTTTGCCAAAGGTTGCGCCCTTTACCTCGCATTCACATCATCCAAATAAATTGCTAGGTTCAAAAGGTTGCATCCTTTTTTCAAAGGTTTCACCCTTTGCCTTGCATTCACACCATCATTCATCGTCATAAATCCCTTTATCTTTTAAGGGCAAAATAACAAACACAAATCATAAATTATCATCATTAATGTCCTGGTTCGTGGGGCTAGAAACACAGACAAAATCATAACTCATCATCCATTCATTTATCATTATGCGACATTCACAAATGAACCTTGTATCTCCTACTTAACCTGGCGGTTGTAGCAACTGGTTATAAATACAATCTAGTAGGATGGATAGTTACCATAAGGACACTTACATCATCGCAAAACCCTTCATATATTAGGGCAAAAATAGATACATCCATCAAAAACCCCTTCATTTGTTGGGGATAAAAACATAATGCATCAATTACATCTTCACATTTTCCTAGCCTTACCCGTCGGCTAAAAATACGGAGCTTCCTCGGCTTACCCGTCGGCCAAAAAAACAGAGATTCATTCAACATTTTTCATCAATATTTTCATTGACAAATGAACCTCGTATTTAGTGATTTATCCTAGAAACCTGGAGGTTGCAACGATTGGTTATCCATGCAATCCGGTAGGATGGATAGATTACCATAAGGACACTTACATCATCAAAAATCCCTTTATCTATTAAGGGCAAAGAACAGACACAAATCATCTTATTTTCATCATCAAAAACCCCTTCATCTGTTAGGGCAAAAACAAACACATTTCATCACATTTTTACATCATCAAAAATTCCTTTTATTTTTCGAGCAAAAACATATACACTTATCACTTCTTCCAAATTTCCAAAATCCCTTCATCTTTTGGGGAAAAAATAGATCACATTTACATTCAACATCATCCATTCATTTATCATTATGCAACATTCATAAGTGAACCTTGTATTTAGTGGTTTATCCTAAAAACCTAGCGGTTGCAACGACTGGTTATCCATGCAATCCGGTAGGATGGATAGATTACCATAAGGACACATACATCATCAAAAATCCCTTTATATTTTAAGGGCAAAAAATAGACATAATCAGTTCATTTTTCATCATCATCAAAAACTCCTTCATATTTTAGGGCAAAAATAGAGACACTCATCACATCTTCCAAATTGCAAACTCCCCTCATTTGTTGGGGCAAAAAAAAGATCACGTTACATTCAACATTATCCATTCACAGGTGAGCTCTACATTGAGCGAAACATCCGCATTTCTTCATTCAACATTCTTCCATCACCATCTTTCATCAATCATAAAATTTATCAACTTTAAGTAGCATGCAAGTGAACCTTGTATCTAGTGGGTTATTCTACAAACTCGACGATTCCAACGATGGGAATCCATGCAATTCGATAAGATGAATAGCCTACAATAAGGATAATTGATCATGATTACCATCAATTATCTCATTGTCCAAGATCACAATCACATTGGGCACTTCACATTTTGGAGTGAAACCTTACCAAGAACAATTTGCACAATTATTGTCATTGATGGCCTAGTTCGTGAGGCTTAACACATGAACTAAAACTCAAGTTTTATCATTTTTTCAAAAACCTAATGATAGGCACTAGCTAGGATGATTAGTTCCAATTGTGAGAACAGTCACCAACAGGCTATCCATGGTTCTTTTTTTTCTCTTTTTATTTGCATCATCATAGTTGCATATCAATGGCATTAGAGAGCACACTAGTCAACAACATCGAATCACCCCCAAATTTGGGGCAACCACAATTTGATCTTGATCCTACCATAGTGAGATACATCTTACATTATCATGACATCTACACTTGACAAAGACCCCTTTTCCACCATTGGGGCAAAAACAGTACCACATTTTACATCATTCATATCACATTGCATTTCACACCATTAATTCATCAATTGCACAAATTCACTACATCATTCATTATTTACACAAAAAATTTCAATTGGCTTGTGAGATATATGCGTAACTCATTCGCCAATTAAGGGGGTAAGCTACAAAAATTCCAAAAATTCTTTATTCTTTGGTCTTCAACATCAGTGTTCAAATCCAACGATAGAGAGAAGCTTCTTCTGGACCCATAGCCCAAGTAGGTGTCTCGTATTTTTGCACCATATTGTGTTTCATGCAACATGGTACAAAAAGGGGCATCTTTAGACACCAAATTACAGCCATTAATCCTCCATCCTCACCATCCCACCACCCACTTGTCCACCATACACCTTTATTGCCTTTAAAAGGCCCACTTTGGCCCTTTCTCACCATTTCCTAACATAATTGGACTTATTTTAATAATAGCTAGGGTTTTATTGGTAACTAAGGATCTCACTCTGTGGAGCCCTCATAGGTATTGCTAATCCCCTTGTTTTTTTATGTGTATGAAGATCTACAGATTCTCATTCAACATTAGATAGTTATTGAAGCTAGAGTGGCCCAACATCGGATATCTCAGAAGCCCACTCATTCTGTTGGGAGCGAAGCACGTTGAAGACATTTCATTATTGTAGCTAGGGTTTCAAAAAACCCTAGAATCTTGTATATCTTTGTATCAAATGCTCACTGAGTACATATTGTATCAAAAGGAGTTTATTAGCTCCCCCCCCGTTTATTAAATAAAATTATCTATTTATGCAATCTTGTGTTTCTTTGGGTTATTTGTTTTCTTCATTGTTTTTGTGTTTTTGTTACATACTTTTCCCTTAATCAAACATCATCACAACTAGGGGGAGCTCAAGGTTTCACACCTTTCCCCCAATCAAACAAACATCAACACAACTTGGGGGTGCTCAAGGTTTCACACCTTTCCCCTAATCAAACAAAGAGGATCACAAATGGAGGATTATCAAGGTTCCACACTTGCTCCACCAATTCAATAAAAAATTCAATCATTCAATCAAATCACATCATCAACAAGTCAATTTCTAGGTTCAAAAGACTACGTTCTTTTGCCAAAGATTGCGCCCTTTACCTCGCATTCACATCATATCCAATTCAATTGATAGATTCAAAAGGTTGCATCCTTTTGTCAAATGTTGTACCCTTTGCCTTGCATTCACACCATCATTCATCATCATAAATCCCTTTATATTTTAAGGGCAAAAGCACAAACACAAATATTAAATTATCATCATTAATGTCCTGGTTCATGGGGCTAGAAACACGGACAAAATCATAACTCATCATCCATTCATTTATCATTATGCAACATTCACAAATGAACCTTGTATCTAGTGATTTATACTACTTAACCTGGTGGTTGAACTGTAAAAGATCATTCGAACAACATACATTACTCTCATATAGTTTAGATTCATTATACATTTACTTGCATTAATTATAGCACATCATCCATTAAGCATTCCACTAAAACATTTTCATAAAACATGCATAAGACATTCATAAAATAGGCATTGCATTCACACAAAATACAACACAAAAAGTAAAAGCCATGTATGTATATATATTAAACTCGCATATGCAAATATTGCTAGAAAGTTCAAACATCAACACAACTTGGGGGTGTTCAAGGTTACGGATATCAAGAAGCCCACTCAACCTGTTGGGAGCGAAGCACATTGAAGACACTATTTCATTGTAGCTAGGGTTTCAGAGAATCCTAGCAATCTGTATTCATTATATCACAACATTTCTATCAGGGTAGAATTAATTGTACAAAGGAGTTTTTCAGCTCCCCCCCTGTTATTTAATAATAATATTTCTTATGTAATTACATTTGTCTGATCGAATCTGTTTACTTTATGTTGTTATATAGTGTTGTGCTTTTTGCTCTACATTAACCTTAGCCATTTTTTAGGATTGATCTTATGACCGTTGTTTATCATTTAAAAATCCATAAAGGTCTAATTATATAAGCATTCACTACCATGGTAAAATCATAAAAATACCTGACTTTAAAGTGAAGGTCATGATCCATGAATCAAATGTGAGCCTTCCTCTTAAAAATAAATAATAATTGGACCTAAGCCTAATGAATAAACCTTTAAGTCCTAAAAGTATTAAAAAGAGATAATTCGAATCTAATAAGAGAACACCATGGTCTAAAGTCCAAAAACCTAAGGTTTGAATGAAGGTATTAATTAAAACCTTAAGGGTATGCGTCCCCTAAAATTAAACATTGAACTAATCGGGTAAATCTGATGGCAATGCTTGATTACGGTCCAATAGAACGGTCGTGCTCTCATAAAAGGTTCATTAAAAGGGCTAAAGGCCAAAAGATAAATTAAAATTGTTAAATAATATTAGCGAGGGTCTAACACATTAGCTAGTTCCCCCCTTTCTCGCTAAATCAAAGATTAAAAACAAGTACCCCTAGGTAACTTTTGGAGTCAAAATTGACTCAACATCTGAAACCCCCAATTTTAATTTTTTTGGTTTCAATATAATAAGCAAAAGTTGCTAGCCTCTGTTGCATTTTCACCAGAGAAGTTGATTTCCATTTGTTTGAAAATTTAAAATCGATCTTATCCGTTTATGTTTTGGATTCATCCTATGACCTTTGTGTTATCATTTGAAAAAACATTAAGGTCAAATTATATAAGCATCCAATACCATGGTAAAATCATAAAATACCCCATTTCAAAATAAGGTTTATGACTCATGAATTTAATAATCATAATTTGTAAACCTAAGTCATAAGAATAAAATCCAAGAACCCGAAATCCTAATCCGAATGCTAATTTTTCCTAGATATGCACCCCCCCTTGTTATTAAATATCGAGCACCTTGAGGAGATTGAAGGGTAGCACCCAGATTTCCCTAGATCGAACGCATCCGCACACTCTAAGAGTCAATCCTTTAGTGCCCCATGGTCAAAAGAGGTGAATTCTAAGGTTTCTAATGGAAAATCAATTCAAACATTAAGGTTATGCACCTCCTTTAGTTAAACATTGATCTAATTGACTAAATTCGATGATAGCGCTTAATAAGATCTGATTGGACGATAGCACTCTTACAAAAGGTTCACGCCAAGGGCTAAAGGCCAAAGGATTACTTAAAACTATTAAATGAGATTAATGAGGGTCTAATGCATTGGATAATTACCCCATCTTCAAATTAATCAAAGGTTAAAAATAAGTACCCCTTGGTAACTAACCTCGTAGGTTGAAAGAAATCAACGGACGCACCAATCTAAACGAGATCCGATGGTTGCACCCGAGTTAAAACCCAAACAATGGAATGGTAAGAGTATCAGGTAACATAAAGGTAAAGCTATGATTAATCATGCATTATCAAGGGTTTAATACATTATTAATTACCCCCTTTCAGATTAATAAAATATTATTAAAATAAAATAATGTGCCCCTTCTAGTTATCGAGCTTGCAGATTATAGGAGATCTAAGGGTAGTGCTTCATCGAAAAGAAATCGGATGAATGTGCTCATCTTAATAAAGCACCTGAGTCTAAAGTAAGAAAGCTTAAGTACAATGGTCATGAAATATCCAACGATTGCACTTGACGAGGGCCAATCCAATGGTTGTGCTCTACCACGAATCGCCAAGGTTAGATTAAAATATTACTCACACTTGTATTTTAACGTATGTGCAGGTCTAAGGTAGATTTGATGAACGCACCATCACTAAAGATGATCTAATGACAACGCATATCACAAAGCAACCGCGCATAATATTGGATGATATAACAGTCGCGCTTCAAAAGAGTTGCTCAAAGATTAAAAGAGGGTTCATTAAAATAATAATCAACGAAGATCGATGGACGCGTAGGAACTAGGAAGATCCAATGGCAGCGCTTCATTCGAAAGATGAATCAACGCTAATAAAATCGACAAGTGTGCTTGAGCCCACCTAAATCCAATGAAAGCACATTATCAGAGCTAACATTGGTTTAAAAAAGGGGAACAATATGGGATAATCGAATAGAAGTGCTCAGTCTATCCAAATCTAACAACCACGATCTAATCGGAGCCCCACAAAGGATAAAATAGGATCAGATGGTTGCGCTTATACCAAATCGAACGGTTGTGTCTATCTTCAACTTAAATCTCATGACAACACTTAATCGGGTCCATTAGAGGAAATTGAGGTCAAATAAAAAGAGCATAAGATCTACCAAATCCGATAATTGCGATGAATCTCGACTAAATCCGACGGTCGTAATTGGCTAATCTACCTGGACGATAAGAGATAATCAAACGACTGGGCAAGATCACCTGGTTGATCGAACGATAACCCATTGATGAGGTAATACAAATATTAAAGATCATGTATTAGACAAAGGATTAGCCATGGTTTGATTACTCTTTAATAACTAGCATACAACGAAGGGTAAAAACCCTAATTAAATTTTGAATTGAAGATTAATATTCCCATGGAACGTAAGCCTTGGTCTAAAGTTTATTATGAATTTGATTAAAAAATTAAGGATAAAATATAGCAAGGCACAACCTCCATTAACATGTACCTTCAATATTATAGGGCTAACATTCTTGCAAGTCTAAAAGTATAAAATGCAGGTGAACAATATGAATCTCATCCAATGGCTATCGTCGATTGAAGGATCCAATGGGCACACAGTTTGACGACCAAATATAATGACATATCCCATAAATAATCACCACATTAATTAATGGTTTAACTATTTTCAAGGCCAAATTTATTTCAAGACCAACATAGCAGAACACTTACTCATGAAAAGCCACCATCACCACGTTTATAATTCCATGTCGGAAAGATGTCTAGTCCAATGACCAATAAGGAAGCAATGAATGATTGCAAGTACACAGACCAAAGTCCCTATGGGCGTGCAGGATGAGGAAATCCACCTACCATTAACTACTTGACATTAGAAAGTGATGCTTCGAAAAATATTCATTCGAAAATTTGAAAAAGTAGTAGGTGATGTAATATTAATGCAAGGTATGTGAGTACAGTAAGCCTCACTCCAGCATTAAGTATTTAAAAACACCACATCAAGCAACCTTACCACCTTGGTAATCCTAAGCAAAATATTGGTTCGAACGAGCAGAAAGTAAGCAAAGAATTGAAAACTTCATTTCAGTAGACTAAAATAGTTGCAAACAACAAGATGGAGGTTTGGGGAACTGATTTTATGCCCAAAGACATAGAGGAGGCAGTGAGATTTGTCATAAACCACCTGCCATACGTTGAACTCCTCGAACCAGCTGTGCCTGGGACTACGATGTAGGAGTTAGCCCATAAAAGTGGGGCAGGGAAAAAACTCACTCCTGCACAGTAGTATGAAGTGGAGAATACCTATATCAAAATGTTTGCTTGCACAATGGAAAATGACGAGAGATGCCCTTGTTTGTTGGCATATTTATTCCACAAAGCGAGGAGACTACAGCATAAGGGTTTCCCCAGGAACACTAGATGGACCAGTAACCTTGGAAAGTTGATATGTCTGAAGGTACACTACTCTTATGACTTGCTAGTCTGGTTAGCTGTAGTATATAATGAGAACACTAGAACATTTTAGGACAACAAATATAAACCAGTATTAAGCATTGTAGCCAAGCACATCAAAAATATTTTCAAACTAGCGCCCGTGAATACTCGACTGGTGAAACTGGTAATTGAACGACAATCTCAAATGTTAACTAATTTAGATATTTTAAAATCATTTTTTGAAGCACATGAGAGAGTAGTAGATAAATTTCCAATAAGGAAAACTACTTTCAAACCTGGGTTTGAGACTTCTGCGACATGATTAACGTTGTATTAGGAGTACAAGACCTTAGTGTAGTGGGTAGGAGAGTATTACATTTAGTAGCATAGTGTAATCAGGCAATAGGCACCCTAGTCTATGCTTGGGAGTGAGCTTTGAGTGATTAGATGCACTTAGAAATGACAGATTTGAAAGAAACAATTCTGAAGAAAAGACAAGAGATGCATGTGTTCTCTAATTACTCCATCCTCATACACCTACTAGTGGGACAATTAGGAGGGAAAAGCCGAAAAATAGTTGGGGCCATTGAGAGTCCTTATGTCTAGACTAGCTTTTGGAAGATACATGAAGGTCGTTCTCACGTAGGTTGGTTTTGAGATGTGTTCATGGTAGAATTTCACTGGATTTTAACTGGTTTTCTCCCTGAGATACTGGGGCCTGGGGTGAGAGCCTTCATAAGAGAAAAGGATATAGAAGACTATTTCTTCTTATAAGGGTTCATATACATTCGAATCTATGGAGCTAAAATTCCCCCAAAAATGTTGCCAGATTATTGTCCCTTATCTCTCACTGTCCTAGAACTATGTACCCTCATAAGAGAAAATATTTACAAGTTGTATGGGATAAGTATCCCTTCAAGAAAAGGGGTAATTCTCAAATACATAAAGCATACGAGTACCCTCGAAATTGGTTTTTATCAGAGGGATTTCAGTAGAATCTGCGGTCCTCCTCTTACCAAAAGCCACCTAGGCAATTAGGGAGGACCGTATGTTAGAATTGATAGAGGATTAGGGTATCGATCAATTTGAGGTTATCATGAATCCTACATATATTGTTATCACTATATGTGACACTTAGCACTACCTAGAAGGTCCTTGAAAGCTCAAGTGCAACAAAAGGAAAGGAGGTGGTTGCAGCACCAACACAGGAGCAAATTTATTCCCATCTGGCTATAGTTCCCATCTCTAGCTAATTATTAATAATAATCAGTGTGATGAAGTTTACCCCTAGATCTATTCCCATCTCTTTGAAGATAAAGGATAGGGAAATAGTAATCCCACCAATAATACAAATGAACATGAAAAGAACAAGTGGATTTGGAGGAATCTTCAAAATTTTGAATTAAAAAATCTAGTAGTTGTATTCGTTCCAGAAGCTAAGAGGCCAAGGCTATGAATGCCCTCCACCAATGTTGTATTGGAAATATCTGAAGA
This sequence comes from Wollemia nobilis, assembly GCA_028583015.1. Lineage (NCBI taxonomy): Eukaryota > Viridiplantae > Streptophyta > Pinopsida > Araucariales > Araucariaceae > Wollemia > Wollemia nobilis. The sequence continues at coordinate 378,943 of JAQPPZ010005622.1, forward strand.
GCAAACAACTTTTAGTGATGCCCAAGAGCATGAGTTGCAAATGGTAGTAGAAAGGGGAAGCAGGGGAGATGATTCTACAACTTGGGTGGAAATAAAAGCCTCTAGATCAGATGTGGTAGAAATATACTTACCCATCCTACATGAACTTGTTGTCCTTAGAGTCAATGAGAAAACTAGAGGAACATCAGTTCTTAGAAAAGAAGGTGACATGGTCGAAGTAGCCAAAGCAGTACATGCATAAACTTTGGATCAGCTGCATCAGAATAACACTGAATTAAGAAGCCAATTGGAAACCAATGATAGAGAAAATGCAGAGATGTAGACCTTGATAAATAAACTATAGGAAAAGTTAGCACATAAAGACACCATAGTAACTCAGGCACCCAAAGTGGTAAGAATCCTCAATTATACATATTATTTGAATGCAACAAAAAGGGAAATGTCAAAGAAGATTCGGGATAGAATTGAGGGGATCACTAAAATGTTCAGGAAGATTAGGGTAATTTGAGTTACTACTCAAGAGATGGAAAGTTTAATTAGTTAAAAGGAATAAGACCTCGCGATCATCCACCCTACTCTTGACTTAATATCAGATCACTTTAAAGAGATGCAAAATCGAGAAGTACTGTTGAATGATGGAATTGAGGTCAAGTGCAATATTGAATTCATGAAGGCAGCTATGTTTGTATCCAACATGGGAAGGTGGTATAACAATGTTGCATAAATGTTTAGTCTGTTAGATGATATAATAGAGAAATTGGCAGATGTAGGGCTATCATTAGAAGAGTTTCTGGAAACTGACAACGTAGAAAATCTTCTTAAGAATAAAATAGAAGAGTTTGATTGTGAGCCCGATGATGAGCCTAAGATGACTAGACAAACTACTTTCTTGGTAAACACCATAGAAATGTTGATCACCCATTATGAAAAAGCAAAAATTACATTAGTATACAGAAGAACAAAATTCTACAAGAAATGAACATGTTAAGGTTTGCTGTATCTTTTGACATTGATGCCTAGAAAAGGATTGATAAAAATATAGGATGGTTGTGGCAGAGCTAAAAATAAAAAGAAATTAAAACTTGCAACCTGCAATTGGAAATGAGTTCCCCTCCTAGAGATGAAGAGCAAGTTGAAGAAAAAGGGGAAACATCCAAAATAGAAGATTAATCAGATACTCGGTAGGAAACAGTAAAAGAAGAATCCAAGGATAGAAAGGCAGAGGAGGGAAGTCCCCAATGTACTAGCATCACCTGTTGAACCACTTAGAATAAAAGGGAGCCAAAGAAAAGCATACAGTATCAATAAAAAAATGATGGAAGCCAACTATACTAATTTTGGAAGAAAAATCAGGTGATGACAAGTGTGGGGCTAGGATTAGATAAAAAATAATAGATCCAAGAACCTGGAGCTATAAGTACACCAACTACAGTCAGAGTTTGCATCAAACATTTAGATAACATTTTTGCTAAGAGGTATACTTGAGTGCCCTACTAGTTGTGTTGTTGTATCCCCTTATGTGTCTATTTTCTTACTTTTTTCTTATTCTTTCTTTTTCTATGTAGGATTTTGATAGGAAAGTGCTTAAGAAGCTGAAATTATTTCCTGTTCTATTAAGTCCAAGATTCAGAGACTATTGTTACCAAATTGGAACAAGGAGAGTAGGAGAGACCTGTTACATTATTTAAACAGAGTTTTCTTCATTGTATTGATATATTTCGTAGAAAAACTAAGTTAAATGGCATCTTTCCAACTCTACGTGTAATATTTTATGAAATAAATACAATTATGAGTTTCATTTCTATTTTTTCTTTGTCTTGGTACTATTGTGTGTCACTGCGTAATGTGTTACATTATTTAAATGTGTTACGTATGTTTCTGTCATTGGCCAACTGTTACGTCTGTTATGATATTAAAATGGATAGTGCCAATTCTTTCTCAATCCCCTTATTTCTTTCTCATGTTACAAATGTTGTTAAATTGCTATAAGAGCCCAATGAATCTAGGCATTGATCTACGTAAGGTATAATAATTGGTTATTTTCATTGCTTGGTCATTTTAAATACATATAGTATAAATTTAATCTGGAGCATGTAATACGTCTATTATCATAAATTACCGATGGGGTTTCCTTACCTGTTCTATAGTTCTTTCTTTTAGAAATATCTATTTTAAATAGAATAAAGAGGCATTTGACCTGATCCTATAATAGCTCATTGGTTTCAAACAATTTCTTGTAGCATAACAATCGAATCCTATGGATGCAAGAAATGGTTCCAACAGTTTTTTGGCATCTAAGTGTCACCTCTAGAAGGTCCTTGAAAGCTCAAGTGCAACAAAAGGAAAGGAGGTGGTTGCAGCACCAACACAGGAGCAAATTTATTCCCATCAGGCTATAGTTCCCATCTCTAGCTAATTATTAATAATAATCAGTGTGATGAAGTTTACCCCTAGATCTATTCCCATCTCTTTGAAGATAAAGGATAGGGAAATAGTAATCCCACCAATAATACAAATGAACATGAAAAGAACAAGTGGATTTGGAGGAATCTTCAAAATTTTGAATTAAAAAATCTAGTAGTTGTATTCGCTCCAGAAGCTAAGAGGCCAAGGCTATGAATGCCCTCCACCAATGTTGTATTGGAAATATCTGAAGAGCAAACAACTTTTAGTGATGCCCAAGAGCATGAGTTGCAAATGGTAGTAGAAAGGGGAAGCAGGGGAGATGATTCTACAACTTGGGTGGAAATAAAAGCCTCTAGATCAGATGTGGTAGAAGTATACTTACCCATCCTACATGAACTTGTTGTCCTTAGAGTCAATGAGAAAACTAGAGGAACATCAGTTCTTAGAAAAGAAGGTGACATGGTCGAAGTAGCCAAAGCAGTACATGCATAAACTTTGGATCAGCTGCATCAGAATAACACTGAATTAAGAAGCCAATTGGAAACCAATGATAGAGAAAATGCAGAGATGTAGACCTTGATAAATAAACTATAGGAAAAGTTAGCACATAAAGACACCATAGTAACTCAGGCACCCAAAGTGGTAAGAATCCTCAATTATACATATTATTTGAATGCAACAAAAAGGGAAATGTCAAAGAAGATTCGGGATAGAATTGAGGGGATCACTAAAATGTTCAGGAAGATTAGGGTAATTTGAGTTACTACTCAAGAGATGGAAAGTTTAATTAGTTAAAAGGAATAAGACCTCGCGATCATCCACCCTACTCTTGACTTAATATCAGATCACTTTAAAGAGATGCAAAATCGAGAAGTACTGTTGAATGATGGAATTGAGGTCAAGTGCAATATTGAATTCATGAAGGCAGCTATGTTTGTATCCAACATGGGAAGGTGGTATAACAATGTTGCATAAATGTTTAGTCTGTTAGATGATATAATAGAGAAATTGGCAGATGTAGGGCTATCATTAGAAGAGTTTCTGGAAACTGACAACGTAGAAAATCTTCTTAAGAATAAAATAGAAGAGTTTTATTGTGAGCCCGATGATGAGCCTAAGATGACTAGACAAACTACTTTCTTGGTAAACACCATAGAAATGTTGATCACCCATTATGAAAAAGCAAAAATTACATTAGTATACAGAAGAACAAAATTCTACAAGAAATGAACATGTTAAGGTTTGCTGTATCTTTTGACATTGATGCCTAGAAAAGGATTGATAAAAATATAGGATGGTTGTGGCAGAGCTAAAAATAAAAAGAAATTAAAACTTGCAACCTGCAATTGGAAATGAGTTCCCCTCCTAGAGATGAAGAGCAAGTTGAAGAAAAAGGGGAAACATCCAAAATAGAAGATTAATCAGATACTCGGTAGGAAACAGTAAAAGAAGAATCCAAGGATAGAAAGGCAGAGGAGGGAAGTCCCCAATGTACTAGCATCACCTGTTGAACCACTTAGAATAAAAGGGAGCCAAAGAAAAGCATACAGTATCAATAAAAAAATGATGGAAGCCAACTATACTAATTTTGGAAGAAAAATCAGGTGATGACAAGTGTGGGGCTAGGATTAGATAAAAAATAATAGATCCAAGAACCTGGAGCTATAAGTACACCAACTACAGTCAGAGTTTGCATCAAACATTTAGATAACATTTTTGCTAAGAGGTATACTTGAGTGCCCTACTAGTTGTGTTGTTGTATCCCCTTATGTGTCTATTTTCTTACTTTTTTCTTATTCTTTCTTTTTCTATGTAGGATTTTGATAGGAAAGTGCTTAAGAAGCTGAAATTATTTCCTGTTCTATTAAGTCCAAGATTCAGAGACTATTGTTACCAAATTGGAACAAGGAGAGTAGGAGAGACCTGTTACATTATTTAAACAGAGTTTTCTTCATTGTATTGATATATTTCGTAGAAAAACTAAGTTAAATGGCATCTTTCCAACTCTACGTGTAATATTTTATGAAATAAATACAATTATGAGTTTCATTTCTATTTTTTCTTTGTCTTGGTACTATTGTGTGTCACTGCGTAATGTGTTACATTATTTAAATGTGTTACGTATGTTTCTGTCATTGGCCAACTGTTACGTCTGTTATGATATTAAAATGGATAGTGCCAATTCTTTCTCAATCCCCTTATTTCTTTCTCATGTTACAAATTTTGTTAAATTGCTATAAGAGCCCAATGAATCTAGGCATTGATCTACGTAAGGTATAATAATTGGTTATTTTCATTGCTTGGTCATTTTAAATACATATAGTATAAATTTAATCTGGAGCATGTAATACGTCTATTATCATAAATTACCGATGGGGTTTCCTTACCTGTTCTATAGTTCTTTCTTTTAGAAATATCTATTTTAAATAGAATAAAGAGGCATTTGACCTGAGCCTATAATAGCTCATTGGTTTCAAACAATTTCTTGTAGCATAACAATCGAATCCTATGGATGCAAGAAATGGTTCCAACAGTTTTTTGGCATCTAAGTGTCACCTCTAGAAGGTCCTTGAAAGCTCAAGTGCAACAAAAGGAAAGGAGGTGGTTGCAGCACCAACACAGGAGCAAATTTATTCCCATCTGGCTATAGTTCCCATCTCTAGCTAATTATTAATAATAATCAGTGTGATGAAGTTTACCCCTAGATCTATTCCCATCTCTTTGAAGATAAAGGATAGGGAAATAGTAATCCCACCAATAATACAAATGAACATGAAAAGAACAAGTGGATTTGGAGGAATCTTCAAAATTTTAAATTAAAAAATCTAGTAGTTGTATTCGCTCCAGAAGCTAAGAGGCCAAGGCTATGAATGCCCTCCACCAATGTTGTATTGGAAATATCTGAAGAGCAAACAACTTTTAGTGATGCCCAAGAGCATGAGTTGCAAATGGTAGTAGAAAGGGGAAGCAGGGGAGATGATTCTACAACTTGGGTGGAAATAAAAGCCTCTAGATCAGATGTGGTAGAAGTATACTTACCCATCCTACATGAACTTGTTGTCCTTAGAGTCAATGAGAAAACTAGAGGAACATCAGTTCTTAGAAAAGAAGGTGACATGGTCGAAGTAGCCAAAGCAGTACATGCATAAACTTTGGATCAGCTGCATCAGAATAACACTGAATTAAGAAGCCAATTGGAAACCAATGATAGAGAAAATGCAGAGATGTAGACCTTGATAAATAAACTATAGGAAAAGTTAGCACATAAAGACACCATAGTAACTCAGGCACCCAAAGTGGTAAGAATCCTCAATTATACATATTATTTGAATGCAACAAAAAGGGAAATGTCAAAGAAGATTCGGGATAGAATTGAGGGGATCACTAAAATGTTCAGGAAGATTAGGGTAATTTGAGTTACTACTCAAGAGATGGAAAGTTTAATTAGTTAAAAGGAATAAGACCTCGCGATCATCCACCCTACTCTTGACTTAATATCAGATCACTTTAAAGAGATGCAAAATCGAGAAGTACTGTTGAATGATGGAATTGAGGTCAAGTGCAATATTGAATTCATGAAGGCAGCTATGTTTGTATCCAACATGGGAAGGTGGTATAACAATGTTGCATAAATTTTTAGTCTGTTAGATGATATAATAGAGAAATTGGCAGATGTAGGGCTATCATTAGAAGAGTTTTTGGAAACTGACAACGTAGAAAATCTTCTTAAGAATAAAATAGAAGAGTTTGATTGTGAGCCCGATGATGAGCCTAAGATGACTAGACAAACTACTTTCTTGGTAAACACCATAGAAATGTTGATCACCCATTATGAAAAAGCAAAAATTACATTAGTATACAGAAGAACAAAATTCTACAAGAAATGAACATGTTAAGGTTTGATGTATCTTTTGACATTGATGCCTAGAAAAGGATTGATAAAAATATAGGATGGTTGTGGCAGAGCTAAAAATAAAAAGAAATTAAAACTTGCAACCTGCAATTGGAAATGAGTTCCCCTCCTAGAGATGAAGAGCAAGTTGAAGAAAAAGGGGAAACATCCAAAATAGAAGATTAATCAGATACTCGGTAGGAAACAGTAAAAGAAGAATCCAAGGATAGAAAGGCAGAGGAGGGAAGTCCCCAATGTACTAGCATCACCTGTTGAACCACTTAGAATAAAAGGGAGCCAAAGAAAAGCATACAGTATCAATAAAAAAATGATGGAAGCCAACTATACTAATTTTGGAAGACAAATCAGGTGATGACAAGTGTGGGGCTAGGATTAGATAAAAAATAATAGATCCAAGAACCTAGAGATATAAGTACACCAACTACGATCAAATTCTACATCAAACATTTAGATAGCATTTTTGCTAAGAGGTATACTTGAGTGCCCTACTAGTTGTGTTGTTGTATCCCCTTATGTGTCTATTTTCTTACTTTTTTCTTATTCTTTCTTTTTCTATGTAGGATTTTGATAGGAAAGTGCTTAAGAAGCTGAAATTATTTCCTGTTCTATTAAGTCCAAGATTCAGAGACTATTGTTACCAAATTGGAACAAGGAGAGTAGGAGAGACCTGTTACATTATTTAAACAGAGTTTTCTTCATTGTATTGATATATTTCGTAGAAAAACTAAGTTAAATGGCATCTTTCCAACTCTACGTGTAATATTTTATGAAATAAATACAATTATGAGTTTCATTTCTATTTTTTCTTTGTCTTGGTACTATTGTGTGTCACTGCGTAATGTGTTACATTATTTAAATGTGTTACGTATGTTTCTGTCATTGGCCAACTGTTACGTCTGTTATGATATTAAAATGGATAGTGCCAATTCTTTCTCAATCCCCTTATTTCTTTCTCATGTTACAAATGTTGTTAAATTGCTATAAGAGCCCAATGAATCTAGGCATTGATCTACGTAAGGTATAATAATTGGTTATTTTCATTGCTTGGTCATTTTAAATACATATAGTATAATTATAATGCGGAGTGTGTAATCCTTGTATTATCAGAAATTATCGATGGGGTTTCCTTACCTGTTCTATAGTTCTTTCTTTTAGAAATATCTATTTTAAATAGAATAAAGAGGCATTTGACCTGAGCCTATAATAGCTCATTGGTTTCAAACAATTTCTTGTAGCATAACAATCGAATCCTATGGATGCAAGAAATGGTTCCAACAGTTTTTTGGCATCTAAGTGTCACCTCTAGAAGGTCCTTGAAAGCTCAAGTGCAACAAAAGGAAAGGAGGTGGTTGCAGCACCAACACAGGAGCAAATTTATTCCCATCAGGCTATAGTTCCCATCTCTAGCTAATTATTAATAATAATCAGTGTGATGAAGTTTACCCCTAGATCTATTCCCATCTCTTTGAAGATAAAGGATAGGGAAATAGTAATCCCACCAATAATACAAATGAACATGAAAAGAACAAGTGGATTTGGAGGAATCTTCAAAATTTTGAATTAAAAAATCTAGTAGTTGTATTCGCTCCAGAAGCTAAGAGGCCAAGGCTATGAATGCCCTCCACCAATGTTGTATTGGAAATATCTGAAGAGCAAACAACTTTTAGTGATGCCCAAGAGCATGAGTTGCAAATGGTAGTAGAAATGGGAAGCAGGGGAGATGATTCTACAACTTGGGTGGAAATAAAAGCCTCTAGATCAGATGTGGTAGAAGTATACTTACCCATCCTACATGAACTTGTTGTCCTTAGAGTCAATGAGAAAACTAGAGGAACATCAGTTCTTAGAAAAGAAGGTGACATGGTCGAAGTAGCCAAAGCAGTACATGCATAAAATTTGGATCAGCTGCATCAGAATAACACTGAATTAAGAAGCCAATTGGAAACCAATGATAGAGAAAATGCAGAGATGTAGACCTTGATAAATAAACTATAGGAAAAGTTAGCACATAAAGACACCGTAACTCAGGCACCCAAAGTGGTAAGAATCCTCAATTATACATATTATTTGAATGCAACAAAAAGAAATGTCAAAGAAGATTCGGGATAGAATTGAGGGGATCACTAAAATGTTCAGGAAGATTAGGGTAATTTGAGTTACTACTCAAGAGATGGAAAGTTTAATTAGTTAAAAGGAATAAGACCTCGCGATCATCCACCCTACTCTTGACTTAATATCAGATCACTTTAAAGAGATGCAAAATCGAGAAGTACTGTTGAATGATGGAATTGAGGTCAAGTGCAATATTGAATTCATGAAGGCAGCTATGTTTGTATCCAACATGGGAAGGTGGTATAACAATGTTGCATAAATTTTTAGTCTGTTAGATGATATAATAGAGAAATTGGTAGATGTAGGGCTATCATTAGAAGAGTTTCTGGAAACTGACAACGTAGAAAATCTTCTTAAGAATAAAATAGAAGAGTTTGATTGTGAGCCCGATGATGAGCCTAAGATGACTAGACAAACTACTTTCTTGGTAAACACCATAGAAATGTTGATCACCCATTATGAAAAAGCAAAAATTACATTAGTATACAGAAGAACAAAATTCTACAAGAAATGAACATGTTAAGGTTTGCTGTATCTTTTGACATTGATGCCTAGAAAAGGATTGATAAAAATATAGGATGGTTGTGGCAGAGCTAAAAATAAAAAGAAATTAAAACTTGCAACCTGCAATTGGAAATGAGTTCCCCTCCTAGAGATGAAGAGCAAGTTGAAGAAAAAGGGGAAACATCCAAAATAGAAGATTAATCAGATACTCGGTAGGAAACAGTAAAAGAAGAATCCAAGGATAGAAAGGTAGAGGAGGGAAGTCCCCAATGTACTAGCATCACCTGTTGAACCACTTAGAATAAAAGGGAGCCAAAGAAAAGCATACAGTATCAATAAAAAAATGATGGAAGCCAACTATACTAATTTTGGAAGACAAATCAGGTGATGACAAGTGTGGGGCTAGGATTAGATAAAAAATAATAGATCCAAGAACCTGGAGCTATAAGTACACCAACTACAGTCAGAGTTTGCATCAAACATTTAGATAGCATTTTTGCTAAGAGGTATACTTGAGTGCCCTACTAGTTGTGTTGTTGTATCCCCTTATGTGTCTATTTTCTTACTTTTTTCTTATTCTTTCTTTTTCTATGTAGGATTTTGATAGGAAAGTGCTTAAGAAGCTGAAATTATTTCCTGTTCTATTAAGTCCAAGATTCAGAGACTATTGTTACCAAATTGGAACAAGGAGAGTAGGAGAGACTGTTACATTATTTAAACAGAGTTTTCTTCATTGTATTGATATATTTCGTAGAAAAACTAAGTTAAATGGCATCTTTCCAACTCTACGTGTAATATTTTATGAAATAAATACAATTATGAGTTTCATTTCTATTTTTTCTTTGTCTTGGTACTATTGTGTGTCACTGCGTAATGTGTTACATTATTTAAATGTGTTACGTATGTTTCTGTCATTGGCCAACTGTTACGTCTGTTATGATATTAAAATGGATAGTGCCAATTCTTTCTCAATCCCCTTATTTCTTTCTCATGTTACAAATGTTGTTAAATTGCTATAAGAGCCCAATGAATCTAGGCATTGATCTACGTAAGGTATAATAATTGGTTATTTTCATTGCTTGGTCATTTTAAATACATATAGTATAAATTTAATCTGGAGCATGTAATACGTCTATTATCATAAATTACCGATGGGGTTTCCTTACCTGTTCTATAGTTCTTTCTTTTAGAAATATCTATTTTAAATAGAATAAAGAGGCATTTGACCTGAGCCTATAATAGCTCATTGGTTTCAAACAATTTCTTGTAGCATAACAATCGAATCCTATGGATGCAAGAAATGGTTCCAACAGTTTTTTGGCATCTAAGTGTCACCTCTAGAAGGTCCTTGAAAGCTCAAGTGCAACAAAAGGAAAGGAGGTGGTTGCAGCACCAACACAGGAGCAAATTTATTCCCATCTGGCTATAGTTCCCATCTCTAGCTAATTATTAATAATAATCAGTGTGATGAAGTTTACCCCTAGATCTATTCCCATCTCTTTGAAGATAAAGGATAGGGAAATAGTAATCCCACCAATAATACAAATGAACATGAAAAGAACAAGTGGATTTGGAGGAATCTTCAAAATTTTGAATTAAAAAATCTAGTAGTTGTATTCGCTCCGAAGCTAAGAGACTAAGGCTATCACTGCCCTCCACCAATGTTGTATTGGAAATATCTGAAGAGCAAACAACTTTTAGTGATGCCCAAGAGCATGAGTTGCAAATGGTAGTAGAAAGGGGAAGCAGGGGAGATGATTCTACAACTTGGGTGGAAATAAAAGCCTCTAGATCAGATGTGGTAGAAGTATACTTACCCATCCTACATGAACTTGTTGTCCTTAGAGTCAATGAGAAAACTAGAGGAACATCAGTTCTTAGAAAAGAAGGTGACATGGTCGAAGTAGCCAAAGCAGTACATGCATAAACTTTGGATCAGCTGCATCAGAATAACACTGAATTAAGAAGCCAATTGGAAACCAATGATAGAGAAAATGCAGAGATGTAGACCTTGATAAATAAACTATAGGAAAAGTTAGCACATAAAGACACCATAGTAACTCAGGCACCCAAAGTGGTAAGAATCCTCAATTATACATATTATTTGAATGCAACAAAAAGGGAAATGTCAAAGAAGATTCGGGATAGAATTGAGGGGATCACTAAAATGTTCAGGAAGATTAGGGTAATTTGAGTTACTACTCAAGAGATGGAAAGTTTAATTAGTTAAAAGGAATAAGACCTCGCGATCATCCACCCTACTCTTGACTTAATATCAGATCACTTTAAAGAGATGCAAAATCGAGAAGTACTGTTGAATGATGGAATTGAGGTCAAGTGCAATATTGAATTCATGAAGGCAGCTATGTTTGTATCCAACATGGGAAGGTGGTATAACAATGTTGCATAAATTTTTAGTCTGTTAGATGATATAATAGAGAAATTGGCAGATGTAGGGCTATCATTAGAAGAGTTTCTGGAAACTGACAACGTAGAAAATCTTCTTAAGAATAAAATAGAAGAGTTTGATTGTGAGCCCGATGATGAGCCTAAGATGACTAGACAAACTACTTTCTTGGTAAACACCATAGAAATGTTGATCACCCATTATGAAAAAGCAAAAATTACATTAGTATACAGAAGAACATAATTCTACAAGAAATGAACATGTTAAGGTTTGTTGTATCTTTTGACATTGATGCCTAGAAAAGGATTGATAAAAATATAGGATGGTTGTGGCAGAGCTAAAAATAAAAAGAAATTAAAACTTGCAACCTGCAATTGGAAATGAGTTCCCCTCCTAGAGATGAAGAGCAAGTTGAAGAAAAAGGGGAAACATCCAAAATAGAAGATTAATCAGATACTCGGTAGGAAACAGTAAAAGAAGAATCCAAGGATAGAAAGGCAGAGGAGGGAAGTCCCCAATGTACTAGCATCACCTGTTGAACCACTTAGAATAAAAGGGAGCCAAAGAAAAGCATACAGTATCAATAAAAAAATGATGGAAGCCAACTATACTAATTTTGGAAGACAAATCAGGTGATGACAAGTGTGGGGCTAGGATTAGATAAAAAATAATAGATCCAAGAACCTGGATCTATAAGTACACCAACTACAGTTAGAGTCTGCATCAAACATTTAGATAGCATTTTTGCTAAGAGGTATACTTGAGTGCCCTACTAGTTGTGTTGTTGTATCCCCTTATGTGTCTATTTTCTTACTTTTTTCTTATTCTTTCTTTTTCTATGTAGGATTTTGATAGGAAAGTGCTTAAGAAGCTGAAATTATTTCCTGTTCTATTAAGTCCAAGATTCAGAGACTATTGTTACCAAATTGGAACAAGGAGAGTAGGAGAGACCTGTTACATTATTTAAACAGAGTTTTCTTCATTGTATTGATATATTTCGTAGAAAAACTAAGTTAAATGGCATCTTTCCAACTCTACGTGTAATATTTTATGAAATAAATACAATTATGAGTTTCATTTCTATTTTTTCTTTGTCTTGGTACTATTGTGTGTCACTGCGTAATGTGTTACATTATTTAAATGTGTTACGTATGTTTCTGTCATTGGCCAACTGTTACGTCTGTTATGATATTAAAATGGATAGTGCCAATTCTTTCTCAATCCCCTTATTTCTTTCTCATGTTACAAATGTTGTTAAATTGCTATAAGAGCCCAATGAATCTAGGCATTGATCTACGTAAGGTATAATAATTGGTTATTTTCATTGCTTGGTCATTTTAAATACATATAGTATAAATTTAATCTGGAGCATGTAATACGTCTATTATCATAAATTACCGATGGGGTTTCCTTACCTGTTCTATAGTTCTTTCTTTTAGAAATATCTATTTTAAATAGAATAAAGAGGCATTTGACCTGAGCCTATAATAGCTCATTGGTTTCAAACAATTTCTTGTAGCATAACAATCGAATCCTATGGATGCAAGAAATGGTTCCAACAGTTTTTTGGCATCTAAGTGTCACCTCTAGAAGGTCCTTGAAAGCTCAAGTGCAACAAAAGGAAAGGAGGTGGTTGCAGCACCAACACAGGAGCAAATTTATTCCCATCTGGCTATAGTTCCCATCTCTAGCTAATTATTAATAATAATCAGTGTGATGAAGTTTACCCCTAGATCTATTCCCATCTCTTTGAAGATAAAGGATAGGGAAATAGTAATCCCACCAATAATACAAATGAACATGAAAAGAACAAGTGGATTTGGAGGAATCTTCAAAATTTTGAATTAAAAAATCTAGTAGTTGTATTCGCTCCAGAAGCTAAGAGGCCAAGGCTATGAATGCCCTCCACCAATGTTGTATTGGAAATATCTGAAGAGCAAACAACTTTTAGTGATGCCCAAGAGCATGAGTTGCAAATGGTAGTAGAAAGGGGAAGCAGGGGAGATGATTCTACAACTTGGGTGGAAATAAAAGCCTCTAGATCAGATGTGGTAGAAGTATACTTACCCATCCTACATGAACTTGTTGTCCTTAGAGTCAATGAGAAAACTAGAGGAACATCAGTTCTTAGAAAAGAAGGTGACATGGTCGAAGTAGCCAAAGCAGTACATGCATAAACTTTGGATCGACTGCATCAAAATAACACTGAATTAAGAAGCCAATTGGAAACCAATGATAGAGAAAATGCAGAGATGTAGACCTTGATAAATAAACTATAGGAAAAGTTAGCACATAAAGACACCATAGTAACTCAGGCACCCAAAGTGGTAAGAATCCTCAATTATACATATTATTTGAATGCAACAAAAAGGGAAATGTCAAAGAAGATTCGGGATAGAATTGAGGGGATCACTAAAATGTTCAGGAAGATTAGGGTAATTTGAGTTACTACTCAAGAGATGGAAAGTTTAATTAGTTAAAAGGAATAAGACCTCGCGATCATCCACCCTACTCTTGACTTAATATCAGATCACTTTAAAGAGATGCAAAATCGAGAAGTACTGTTGAATGATGGAATTGAGGTCAAGTGCAATATTGAATTCATGAAGGCAGCTATGTTTGTATCCAACATGGGAAGGTGGTATAACAATGTTGCATAAATTTTTAGTCTGTTAGATGATATAATAGAGAAATTGGCAGATGTAGGGCTATCATTAGAAGAGTTTCTGGAAACTGACAACGTAGAAAATCTTCTTAAGAATAAAATAGAAGAGTTTGATTGTGAGCCCGATGATGAGCCTAAGATGACTAGACAAACTACTTTCTTGGTAAACACCATAGAAATGTTGATCACCCATTATGAAAAAGCAAAAATTACATTAGTATACAGAAGAACAAAATTCTACAAGAAATGAACATGTTAAGGTTTGCTGTATCTTTTGACATTGATGCCTAGAAAAGGATTGATAAAAATATAGGATGGTTGTGGCAGAGCTAAAAATAAAAAGAAATTAAAACTTGCAACCTGCAATTGGAAATGAGTTCCCCTCCTAGAGATGAAGAGCAAGTTGAAGAAAAAGGGGAAACATCCAAAATAGAAGATTAATCAGATACTCGGTAGGAAACAGTAAAAGAAGAATCCAAGGATAGAAAGGCAGAGGAGGGAAGTCCCCAATGTACTAGCATCACCTGTTGAACCACTTAGAATAAAAGGGAGCCAAAGAAAAGCATACAGTATCAATAAAAAAATGATGGAAGCCAACTATACTAATTTTGGAAGACAAATCAGGTGATGACAAGTGTGGGGCTAGGATTAGATAAAAAATAATAGATCCAAGAACCTGGAGCTATAAGTACACCAACTACAGTCAGAGTTTGCATCAAACATTTAGATAGCATTTTTGCTAAGAGGTATACTTGAGTGCCCTACTAGTTGTGTTGTTGTATCCCCTTATGTGTCTATTTTCTTACTTTTTTCTTATTCTTTCTTTTTCTATGTAGGATTTTGATAGGAAAGTGCTTAAGAAGCTGAAATTATTTCCTGTTCTATTAAGTCCAAGATTCAGAGACTATTGTTACCAAATTGGAACAAGGAGAGTAGGAGAGACTGTTACATTATTTAAACAGAGTTTTCTTCATTGTATTGATATATTTCGTAGAAAAACTAAGTTAAATGGCATCTTTCCAACTCTACGTGTAATATTTTATGAAATAAATACAATTATGAGTTTCATTTCTATTTTTTCTTTGTCTTGGTACTATTGTGTGTCACTGCGTAATGTGTTACATTATTTAAATGTGTTACGTATGTTTCTGTCATTGGCCAACTGTTACGTCTGTTATGATATTAAAATGGATAGTGCCAATTCTTTCTCAATCCCCTTATTTCTTTCTCATGTTACAAATGTTGTTAAATTGCTATAAGAGCCCAATGAATCTAGGCATTGATCTACGTAAGGTATAATAATTGGTTATTTTCATTGCTTGGTCATTTTAAATACATATAGTATAAATTTAATCTGGAGCATGTAATACGTCTATTATCATAAATTACCGATGGGGTTTCCTTACCTGTTCTATAGTTCTTTCTTTTAGAAATATCTATTTTAAATAGAATAAAGAGGCATTTGACCTGAGCCTATAATAGCTCATTGGTTTCAAACAATTTCTTGTAGCATAACAATCGAATCCTATGGATGCAAGAAATGGTTCCAACAGTTTTTTGGCATCTAAGTGTCACCTCTAGAAGGTCCTTGAAAGCTCAAGTGCAACAAAAGGAAAGGAGGTGGTTGCAGCACCAACACAGGAGCAAATTTATTCCCATCAGGCTATAGTTCCCATCTCTAGCTAATTATTAATAATAATCAGTGTGATGAAGTTTACCCCTAGATCTATTCCCATCTCTTTGAAGATAAAGGATAGGGAAATAGTAATCCCACCAATAATACAAATGAACATGAAAAGAACAAGTGGATTTGGAGGAATCTTCAAAATTTTGAATTAAAAAATCTAGTAGTTGTATTCGCTCCAGAAGCTAAGAGGCCAAGGCTATGAATGCCCTCCACCAATGTTGTATTGGAAATATCTGAAGAGCAAACAACTTTTAGTGATGCCCAAGAGCATGAGTTGCAAATGGTAGTAGAAAGGGGAAGCAGGGGAGATGATTCTACAACTTGGGTGGAAATAAAAGCCTCTAGATCAGATGTGGTAGAAGTATACTTACCCATCCTACATGAACTTGTTGTCCTTAGAGTCAATGAGAAAACTAGAGGAACATCAGTTCTTAGAAAAGAAGGTGACATGGTCGAAGTAGCCAAAGCAGTACATGCATAAACTTTGGATCAGCTGCATCAGAATAACACTGAATTAAGAAGCCAATTGGAAACCAATGATAGAGAAAATGCAGAGATGTAGACCTTGATAAATAAACTATAGGAAAAGTTAGCACATAAAGACACCATAGTAACTCAGGCACCCAAAGTGGTAAGAATCCTCAATTATACATATTATTTGAATGCAACAAAAAGGGAAATGTCAAAGAAGATTCGGGATAGAATTGAGGGGATCACTAAAATGTTCAGGAAGATTAGGGTAATTTGAGTTACTACTCAAGAGATGGAAAGTTTAATTAGTTAAAAGGAATAAGACCTCGCGATCATCCACCCTACTCTTGACTTAATATCAGATCACTTTAAAGAGATGCAAAATCGAGAAGTACTGTTGAATGATGGAATTGAGGTCAAGTGCAATATTGAATTCATGAAGGCAGCTATGTTTGTATCCAACATGGGAAGGTGGTATAACAATGTTGCATAAATTTTTAGTCTGTTAGATGATATAATAGAGAAATTGGCAGATGTAGGGCTATCATTAGAAGAGTTTCTGGAAACTGACAACGTAGAAAATCTTCTTAAGAATAAAATAGAAGAGTTTGATTGTGAGCCCGATGATGAGCCTAAGATGACTAGACAAACTACTTTCTTGGTAAACACCATAGAAATGTTGATCACCCATTATGAAAAAGCAAAAATTACATTAGTATACAGAAGAACAAAATTCTACAAGAAATGAACATGTTAAGGTTTGCTGTATCTTTTGACATTGATGCCTAGAAAAGGATTGATAAAAATATAGGATGGTTGTGGCAGAGCTAAAAATAAAAAGAAATTAAAACTTGCAACCTGCAATTGGAAATGAGTTCCCCTCCTAGAGATGAAGAGCAAGTTGAAGAAAAAGGGGAAACATCCAAAATAGAAGATTAATCAGATACTCGGTAGGAAACAGTAAAAGAAGAATCCAAGGATAGAAAGGCAGAGGAGGGAAGTCCCCAATGTACTAGCATCACCTGTTGAACCACTTAGAATAAAAGGGAGCCAAAGAAAAGCATACAGTATCAATAAAAAAATGATGGAAGCCAACTATACTAATTTTGGAAGACAAATCAGGTGATGACAAGTGTGGGGCTAGGATTAGATAAAAAATAATAGATCCAAGAACCTGGAGCTATAAGTACACCAACTACAGTCAGAGTTTGCATCAAACATTTAGATAGCATTTTTGCTAAGAGGTATACTTGAGTGCCCTACTAGTTGTGTTGTTGTATCCCCTTATGTGTCTATTTTCTTACTTTTTTCTTATTCTTTCTTTTTCTATGTAGGATTTTGATAGGAAAGTGCTTAAGAAGCTGAAATTATTTCCTGTTCTATTAAGTCCAAGATTCAGAGACTATTGTTACCAAATTGGAACAAGGAGAGTAGGAGAGACTGTTACATTATTTAAACAGAGTTTTCTTCATTGTATTGATATATTTCGTAGAAAAACTAAGTTAAATGGCATCTTTCCAACTCTACGTGTAATATTTTATGAAATAAATACAATTATGAGTTTCATTTCTATTTTTTCTTTGTCTTGGTACTATTGTGTGTCACTGCGTAATGTGTTACATTATTTAAATGTGTTACGTATGTTTCTGTCATTGGCCAACTGTTACGTCTGTTATGATATTAAAATGGATAGTGCCAATTCTTTCTCAATCCCCTTATTTCTTTCTCATGTTACAAATGTTGTTAAATTGCTATAAGAGCCCAATGAATCTAGGCATTGATCTACGTAAGGTATAATAATTGGTTATTTTCATTGCTTGGTCATTTTAAATACATATAGTATAAATTTAATCTGGAGCATGTAATACGTCTATTATCATAAATTACCGATGGGGTTTCCTTACCTGTTCTATAGTTCTTTCTTTTAGAAATATCTATTTTAAATAGAATAAAGAGGCATTTGACCTGAGCCTATAATAGCTCATTGGTTTCAAACAATTTCTTGTAGCATAACAATCGAATCCTATGGATGCAAGAAATGGTTCCAACAGTTTTTTGGCATCTAAGTGTCACCTCTAGAAGGTCCTTGAAAGCTCAAGTGCAACAAAAGGAAAGGAGGTGGTTGCAGCACCAACACAGGAGCAAATTTATTCCCATCTGGCTATAGTTCCCATCTCTAGCTAATTATTAATAATAATCAGTGTGATGAAGTTTACCCCTAGATCTATTCCCATCTCTTTGAAGATAAAGGATAGGGAAATAGTAATCCCACCAATAATACAAATGAACATGAAAAGAACAAGTGGATTTGGAGGAATCTTCAAAATTTTGAATTAAAAAATCTAGTAGTTGTATTCGCTCCAGAAGCTAAGAGGCCAAGGCTATGAATGCCCTCCACCAATGTTGTATTGGAAATATCTGAAGAGCAAACAACTTTTAGTGATGCCCAAGAGCATGAGTTGCAAATGGTAGTAGAAAGGGGAAGCAGGGGAGATGATTCTACAACTTGGGTGGAAATAAAAGCCTCTAGATCAGATGTGGTAGAAGTATACTTACCCATCCTACATGAACTTGTTGTCCTTAGAGTCAATGAGAAAACTAGAGGAACATCAGTTCTTAGAAAAGAAGGTGACATGGTCGAAGTAGCCAAAGCAGTACATGCATAAACTTTGGATCAGCTGCATCAGAATAACACTGAATTAAGAAGCCAATTGGAAACCAATGATAGAGAAAATGCAGAGATGTAGACCTTGATAAATAAACTATAGGAAAAGTTAGCACATAAAGACACCATAGTAACTCAGGCACCCAAAGTGGTAAGAATCCTCAATTATACATATTATTTGAATGCAACAAAAAGGGAAATGTCAAAGAAGATTCGGGATAGAATTGAGGGGATCACTAAAATGTTCAGGAAGATTAGGGTAATTTGAGTTACTACTCAAGAGATGGAAAGTTTAATTAGTTAAAAGGAATAAGACCTCGCGATCATCCACCCTACTCTTGACTTAATATCAGATCACTTTAAAGAGATGCAAAATCGAGAAGTACTGTTGAATGATGGAATTGAGGTCAAGTGCAATATTGAATTCATGAAGGCAGCTATGTTTGTATCCAACATGGGAAGGTGGTATAACAATGTTGCATAAATTTTTAGTCCGTTAGATGATATAATAGAGAAATTGGCGAGATGTAGGGCTATCATTAGAAGAGTTTCGAAACCGACAACGTAGAAAATCTTCTTAAGAATAAAATAGAAGAGTTTGATTGTGAGCCCGATGATGAGCCTAAGATGACTAGACAAACTACTTTCTTGGTAAACACCATAGAAATGTTGATCACCCATTATGAAAAAGCAAAAATTACATTAGTATACAGAAGAACAAAATTCTACAAGAAATGAACATGTTAAGGTTTGCTGTATCTTTTGACATTGATGCCTAGAAAAGGATTGATAAAAATATAGGATGGTTGTGGCAGAGCTAAAAATAAAAAGAAATTAAAACTTGCAACCTGCAATTGGAAATGAGTTCCCCTCCTAGAGAT
Source organism: Wollemia nobilis (assembly GCA_028583015.1). Lineage (NCBI taxonomy): Eukaryota > Viridiplantae > Streptophyta > Pinopsida > Araucariales > Araucariaceae > Wollemia > Wollemia nobilis. Next base: position 398,654 of record JAQPPZ010005622.1, read on the forward strand.
GAAGAGCAAGTTGAAGAAAAAGGGGAAACATCCAAAATAGAAGATTAATCAGATACTCGGTAGGAAACAGTAAAAGAAGAATCCAAGGATAGAAAGGCAGAGGAGGGAAGTCCCCAATGTACTAGCATCACCTGTTGAACCACTTAGAATAAAAGGGAGCCAAAGAAAAGCATACAGTATCAATAAAAAAATGATGGAAGCCAACTATACTAATTTTGGAAGACAAATCAGGTGATGACAAGTGTGGGGCTAGGATTAGATAAAAAATAATAGATCCAAGAACCTGGAGCTATAAGTACACCAACTACAGTCAGAGTTTGCATCAAACATTTAGATAGCATTTTTGCTAAGAGGTATACTTGAGTGCCCTACTAGTTGTGTTGTTGTATCCCCTTATGTGTCTATTTTCTTACTTTTTTCTTATTCTTTCTTTTTCTATGTAGGATTTTGATAGGAAAGTGCTTAAGAAGCTGAAATTATTTCCTGTTCTATTAAGTCCAAGATTCAGAGACTATTGTTACCAAATTGGAACAAGGAGAGTAGGAGAGACCTGTTACATTATTTAAACAGAGTTTTCTTCATTGTATTGATATATTTCGTAGAAAAACTAAGTTAAATGGCATCTTTCCAACTCTACGTGTAATATTTTATGAAATAAATACAATTATGAGTTTCATTTCTATTTTTTCTTTGTCTTGGTACTATTGTGTGTCACTGCGTAATGTGTTACATTATTTAAATGTGTTACGTATGTTTCTGTCATTGGCCAACTGTTACGTCTGTTATGATATTAAAATGGATAGTGCCAATTCTTTCTCAATCCCCTTATTTCTTTCTCATGTTACAAATGTTGTTAAATTGCTATAAGAGCCCAATGAATCTAGGCATTGATCTACGTAAGGTATAATAATTGGTTATTTTCATTGCTTGGTCATTTTAAATACATATAGTATAAATTTAATCTGGAGCATGTAATACGTCTATTATCATAAATTACCGATGGGGTTTCCTTACCTGTTCTATAGTTCTTTCTTTTAGAAATATCTATTTTAAATAGAATAAAGAGGCATTTGACCTCGAGCCTATAATAGCTCATTGGTTTCAAACAATTTCTTGTAGCATGACAATCGAATCCTATGGATGCAAGAAATGGTTCCAACAGTTTTTGGCATCTAAGTGTCACCTCTAGAAGGTCCTTGAAAGCTCAAGTGCAACAAAAGGAAAGGAGGTGGTTGCAGCACTAACACAAGAGCGAATTTATTCCTAGTAGGCTATAGTTCCCATCTCTAGCTAATTATTAATAATAATCGGTGTGATGAAGTTTACCCCTAGATCTATTCCCATCTCTTTGAAGATAAAGGATAGGGAAATAGTAATCCCACCAATAATACAAATGAACATGAAAAGAACAAGTGGATTTGGAGGAATCTTCAAAATTTTGAATTAAAAAATCTAGTAGTTGTATTCGCTCCAGAAGCTAAGAGGCCAAGGCTATGAATGCCCTCCACCAATGTTGTATTGGAAATATCTGAAGAGCAAACAACTTTTAGTGATGCCCAAGAGCATGAGTTGCAAATGGTAGTAGAAAGGGGAAGCAGGGGAGATGATTCTACAACTTGGGTGGAAATAAAAGCCTCTAGATCAGATGTGGTAGAAGTATACTTACCCATCCTACATGAACTTGTTGTCCTTAGAGTCAATGAGAAAACTAGAGGAACATCAGTTCTTAGAAAAGAAGGTGACATGGTCGAAGTAGCCAAAGCAGTACATGCATAAAATTTGGATCAGCTGCATCAGAATAACACTGAATTAAGAAGCCAATTGGAAACCAATGATAGAGAAAATGCAGAGATGTAGACCTTGATAAATAAACTATAGGAAAAGTTAGCACATAAAGACACCATAGTAACTCAGGCACCCAAAGTGGTAAGAATCCTCAATTATACATATTATTTGAATGCAACAAAAAGGGAAATGTCAAAGAAGATTCGGGATAGAATTGAGGGGATCACTAAAATGTTCAGGAAGATTAGGGTAATTTGAGTTACTACTCAAGAGATGGAAAGTTTAATTAGTTAAAAGGAATAAGACCTCGCGATCATCCACCCTACTCTTGACTTAATATCAGATCACTTTAAAGAGATGCAAAATCGAGAAGTACTGTTGAATGATGGAATTGAGGTCAAGTGCAATATTGAATTCATGAAGGCAGCTATGTTTGTATCCAACATGGGAAGGTGGTATAACAATGTTGCATAAATTTTTAGTCTGTTAGATGATATAATAGAGAAATTGGCAGATGTAGGGCTATCATTAGAAGAGTTTCTAGAAACTGCCAACATAGAAAATCTTCTTAAGAATAAAATAGAAGAGTTTGATTGTGAGCCCGATGATGAGCCTAAGATGACTAGACAAACTACTTTCTTGGTAAACACCATAGAAATGTTGATCACCCATTATGAAAAAGCAAAAATTACATTAGTATACAGAAGAACAAAATTCTACAAGAAATGAACATGTTAAGGTTTGCTGTATCTTTTGACATTGATGCCTAGAAAAGGATTGATAAAAATATAGGATGGTTGTGGCAGAGCTAAAAATAAAAAGAAATTAAAACTTGCAACCTGCAATTGGAAATGAGTTCCCCTCCTAGAGATGAAGAGCAGGTTGAAGAAAAAGGGGAAACATCCAAAATAGAAGATTAATCGGATACTCGGTAGGAAACAAGTAAAAGAAGAATCCAAGGATAGAAAGGCAGAGGAGGGAAGTCCCCAATGTACTAGCATCACCTGTTGAACCACTTAGAATAAAAGGGAGCCAAAGAAAAGCATACAGTATCAATAAAAAAATGATGGAAGCCAACTATACTAATTTTGGAAGACAAATCAGGTGATGACAAGTGTGGGGCTAGGATTAGATAAAAAATAATAGATCCAAGAACCTGGAGCTATAAGTACACCAACTACAGTCAGAGTTTGCATCAAACATTTAGATAGCATTTTTGCTAAGAGGTATACTTGAGTGCCCTACTAGTTGTGTTGTTGTATCCCCTTATGTGTCTATTTTCTTACTTTTTTCTTATTCTTTCTTTTTCTATGTAGGATTTTGATAGGAAAGTGCTTAAGAAGCTGAAATTATTTCCTGTTCTATTAAGTCCAAGATTCAGAGACTATTGTTACCAAATTGGAACAAGGAGAGTAGGAGAGACTCGTTACATTATTTAAACAGAGTTTTCTTCATTGTATTGATATATTTCGTAGAAAAACTAAGTTAAATGGCATCTTTCCAACTCTACGTGTAATATTTTATGAAATAAATACAATTATGAGTTTCATTTCTATTTTTTCTTTGTCTTGGTACTATTGTGTGTCACTGCGTAATGTGTTACATTATTTAAATGTGTTACGTATGTTTCTGTCATTGGCCAACTGTTACGTCTGTTATGATATTAAAATGGATAGTGCCAATTCTTTCTCAATCCCCTTATTTCTTTCTCATGTTACAAATGTTGTTAAATTGCTATAAGAGCCCAATGAATCTAGGCATTGATCTACGTAAGGTATAATAATTGGTTATTTTCATTGCTTGGTCATTTTAAATACATATAGTATAAATTTAATCTGGAGCATGTAATACGTCTATTATCATAAATTACCGATGGGGTTTCCTTACCTGTTCTATAGTTCTTTCTTTTAGAAATATCTATTTTAAATAGAATAAAGAGGCATTTGACCTGATCCTATAATAGCTCATTGGTTTCAAACAATTTCTTGTAGCATAAAAATCGAATCCTATGGATGCAAGAAATGGTTCCAACAGTTTTTTGGCATCTAAGTGTCACCTCTAGAAGGTCCTTGAAAGCTCAAGTGCAACAAAAGGAAAGGAGGTGGTTGCAGCACCAACACAGGAGCAAATTTATTCCCATCTGGCTATAGTTCCCATCTCTAGCTAATTATTAATAATAATCAGTGTGATGAAGTTTACCCCTAGATCTATTCCCATATCTTTGAAGATAAAGGATAGGGAAATAGTAATCCCACCAATAATACAAATGAACATGAAAAGAACAAGTGGATTTGGAGGAATCTTCAAAATTTTGAATTAAAAAATCTAGTAGTTGTATTCGCTCCAGAAGCTAAGAGGCCAAGGCTATGAATGCCCTCCACCAATGTTGTATTGGAAATATCTGAAGAGCAAACAACTTTTAGTGATGCCCAAGAGCATGAGTTGCAAATGGTAGTAGAAAGGGGAAGCAGGGGAGATGATTCTACAACTTGGGTGGAAATAAAAGCCTCTAGATCAGATGTGGTAGAAGTATACTTACCCATCCTACATGAACTTGTTGTCCTTAGAGTCAATGAGAAAACTAGAGGAACATCAGTTCTTAGAAAAGAAGGTGACATGGTCGAAGTAGCCAAAGCAGTACATGCATAAACTTTGGATCAGCTGCATCAGAATAACACTGAATTAAGAAGCCAATTGGAAACCAATGATAGAGAAAATGCAGAGATGTAGACCTTGATAAATAAACTATAGGAAAAGTTAGCACATAAAGACACCATAGTAACTCAGGCACCCAAAGTGGTAAGAATCCTCAATTATACATATTATTTGAATGCAACAAAAAGGGAAATGTCAAAGAAGATTCGGGATAGAATTGAGGGGATCACTAAAATGTTCAGGAAGATTAGGGTAATTTGAGTTACTACTCAAGAGATGGAAAGTTTAATTAGTTAAAAGGAATAAGACCTCGCGATCATCCACCCTACTCTTGACTTAATATCAGATCACTTTAAAGAGATGCAAAATCGAGAAGTACTGTTGAATGATGGAATTGAGGTCAAGTGCAATATTGAATTCATGAAGGCAGCTATGTTTGTATCCAACATGGGAAGGTGGTATAACAATGTTGCATAAATTTTTAGTCTGTTAGATGATATAATAGAGAAATTGGCAGATGTAGGGCTATCATTAGAAGAGTTTCTGGAAACTGACAACGTAGAAAATCTTCTTAAGAATAAAATAGAAGAGTTTGATTGTGAGCCCGATGATGAGCCTAAGATGACTAGACAAACTACTTTCTTGGTAAACACCATAGAAATGTTGATCACCCATTATGAAAAAGCAAAAATTACATTAGTATACAGAAGAACAAAATTCTACAAGAAATGAACATGTTAAGGTTTGCTGTATCTTTTGACATTGATGCCTAGAAAAGGATTGATAAAAATATAGGATGGTTGTGGCAGAGCTAAAAATAAAAAGAAATTAAAACTTGCAACCTGCAATTGGAAATGAGTTCCCCTCCTAGAGATGAAGAGCAAGTTGAAGAAAAAGGGGAAACATCCAAAATAGAAGATTAATCAGATACTCGGTAGGAAACAGTAAAAGAAGAATCCAAGGATAGAAAGGCAGAGGAGGGAAGTCCCCAATGTACTAGCATCACCTGTTGAACCACTTAGAATAAAAGGGAGCCAAAGAAAAGCATACAGTATCAATAAAAAAATGATGGAAGCCAACTATACTAATTTTGGAAGACAAATCAGATGATGACAAGTGTGGGGCCAGGATTAGATAAAAAATAATAGATCCAAGAACCTGGATCTATAAGTACACCAACTACAGTTAGAGTCTGCATCAAACATTTAGATAGCATTTTTGCTAAGAGGTATACTTGAGTGCCCTACTAGTTGTGTTGTTGTATCCCCTTATGTGTCTATTTTCTTACTTTTTTCTTATTCTTTCTTTTTCTATGTAGGATTTTGATAGGAAAGTGCTTAAGAAGCTGAAATTATTTCCTGTTCTATTAAGTCCAAGATTCAGAGACTATTGTTACCAAATTGGAACAAGGAGAGTAGGAGAGACCTGTTACATTATTTAAACAGAGTTTTCTTCATTGTATTGATATATTTCGTAGAAAAACTAAGTTAAATGGCATCTTTCCAACTCTACGTGTAATATTTTATGAAATAAATACAATTATGAGTTTCATTTCTATTTTTTCTTTGTCTTGGTACTATTGTGTGTCACTGCGTAATGTGTTACATTATTTAAATGTGTTACGTATGTTTCTGTCATTGGCCAACTGTTACGTCTGTTATGATATTAAAATGGATAGTGCCAATTCTTTCTCAATCCCCTTATTTCTTTCCCATGTTACAAATGTTGTTAAATTGCTATAAGAGCCCAATGAATCTAGGCATTGATCTACGTAAGGTATAATAATTGGTTATTTTCATTGCTTGGTCATTTTAAATACATATAGTATAAATTTAATCTGGAGCATGTAATACGTCTATTATCATAAATTACCGATGGGGTTTCCTTACTGTTCTATAGTTCTTTCTTTTAGAAATATCTATTTTAAATAGAATAAAGAGGCATTTGACCTGAGCCTATAATAGCTCATTGGTTTCAAACAATTTCTTGTAGCATAACAATCGAATCCTATGGATGCAAGAAATGGTTCCAACAGTTTTTTGGCATCTAAGTGTCACCTCTAGAAGGTCCTTGAAAGCTCAAGTGCAACAAAAGGAAAGGAGGTGGTTGCAGCACCAACACAGGAGCAAATTTATTCCCATCTGGCTATAGTTCCCATCTCTAGCTAATTATTAATAATAATCAGTGTGATGAAGTTTACCCCTAGATCTATTCCCATCTCTTTGAAGATAAAGGATAGGGAAATAGTAATCCCACCAATAATACAAATGAACATGAAAAGAACAAGTGGATTTGGAGGAATCTTCAAAATTTTGAATTAAAAAATCTAGTAGTTGTATTCGCTCCAGAAGCTAAGAGGCCAAGGCTATGAATGCCCTCCACCAATGTTGTATTGGAAATATCTGAAGAGCAAACAACTTTTAGTGATGCCCAAGAGCATGAGTTGCAAATGGTAGTAGAAAGGGGAAGCAGGGGAGATGATTCTACAACTTGGGTGGAAATAAAAGCCTCTAGATCAGATGTGGTAGAAGTATACTTACCCATCCTACATGAACTTGTTGTCCTTAGAGTCAATGAGAAAACTAGAGGAACATCAGTTCTTAGAAAAGAAGGTGACATGGTCGAAGTAGCCAAAGCAGTACATGCATAAACTTTGGATCAGCTGCATCAGAATAACACTGAATTAAGAAGCCAATTGGAAACCAATGATAGAGAAAATGCAGAGATGTAGACCTTGATAAATAAACTATAGGAAAAGTTAGCACATAAAGACACCATAGTAACTCAGGCACCCAAAGTGGTAAGAATCCTCAATTATACATATTATTTGAATGCAAAAAAAAGGGAAATGTCAAAGAAGATTCGGGATAGAATTGAGGGGATCACTAAAATGTTCAGGAAGATTAGGGTAATTTGAGTTACTACTCAAGAGATGGAAAGTTTAATTAGTTAAAAGGAATAAGACCTCGCGATCATCCACCCTACTCTTGACTTAATATCAGATCACTTTAAAGAGATGCAAAATCGAGAAGTACTGTTGAATGATGGAATTGAGGTCAAGTGCAATATTGAATTCATGAAGGCAGCTATGTTTGTATCCAACATGGGAAGGTGGTATAACAATGTTGCATAAATTTTTAGTCTGTTAGATGATATAATAGAGAAATTGGCAGATGTAGGGCTATCATTAGAAGAGTTTCTGGAAACTGACAACGTAGAAAATCTTCTTAAGAATAAAATAGAAGAGTTTGATTGTGAGCCCGATGATGAGCCTAAGATGACTAGACAAACTACTTTCTTGGTAAACACCATAGAAATGTTGATCACCCATTATGAAAAAGCAAAAATTACATTAGTATACAGAAGAACAAAATTCTACAAGAAATGAACATGTTAAGGTTTGCTGTATCTTTTGACATTGATGCCTAGAAAAGGATTGATAAAAATATAGGATGGTTGTGGCAGAGCTAAAAATAAAAAGAAATTAAAACTTGCAACCTGCAATTGGAAATGAGTTCCCCTCCTAGAGATGAAGAGCAAGTTGAAGAGAAAGGGGAAACATCCAAAATAGGTCAATCAGGTACTTAGTAGGAAACAGTGAAAGAAGAAGCCAAGGATGGAAAAGCAGATGAGGGAAGCCCCTAGTGTACTAGCATCAACGGTTGAACCACTTAGGATAAAAGGGAGCCAAAGAAAAGCATACGAGTATCAATAAAAAAATGATGGAAGCCAGCTATACTAATTTTGGAAGACAAATCGGGTGATGACAAGTGTGGGGCTAGGATTAGATAAAAAATAATAGATCCAAGAACCTGGAGCTATAAGTACACCAACTACAGTCAGAGTTTGCATCAAACATTTAGATAGCATTTTTGCTAAGAGGTATACTTGAGTGCCCTACTAGTTGTGTTGTTGTATCCCCTTATGTGTCTATTTTCTTACTTTTTTCTTATTCTTTCTTTTTCTATGTAGGATTTTGATAGGAAAGTGCTTAAGAAGCTGAAATTATTTCCTGTTCTATTAAGTCCAAGATTCAGAGACTATTGTTACCAAATTGGAACAAGGAGAGTAGGAGAGACCTGTTACATTATTTAAACAGAGTTTTCTTCATTGTATTGATATATTTCGTAGAAAAACTAAGTTAAATGGCATCTTTCCAACTCTACGTGTAATATTTTATGAAATAAATACAATTATGAGTTTCATTTCTATTTTTTCTTTGTCTTGGTACTATTGTGTGTCACTGCGTAATGTGTTACATTATTTAAATGTGTTACGTATGTTTCTGTCATTGGCCAACTGTTACGTCTGTTATGATATTAAAATGGATAGTGCCAATTCTTTCTCAATCCCCTTATTTCTTTCTCATGTTACAAATGTTGTTAAATTGCTATAAGAGCCCAATGAATCTAGGCATTGATCTACGTAAGGTATAATAATTGGTTATTTTCATTGCTTGGTCATTTTAAATACATATAGTATAAATTTAATCTGGAGCATGTAATACGTCTATTATCATAAATTACCGATGGGGTTTCCTTACCTGTTCTATAGTTCTTTCTTTTAGAAATATCTATTTTAAATAGAATAAAGAGGCATTTGACCTGAGCCTATAATAGCTCATTGGTTTCAAACAATTTCTTGTAGCATAACAATCGAATCCTATGGATGCAAGAAATGGTTCCAACAGTTTTTTGGCATCGTTGCTGGGGAGAATTTTTACATTCTAAACCTGGATTTTACGATATTTATTAATCAACGAGCGGCCAAGTTAGAATAAATAACCATATTATTTTTTTATGATTTCTTACGTTCTTTATTTTTCTCGTAGTTTTCAATTGCTTTTTGAGTTGATGAGTTTCTTTATTTTCTTGAATTCTCCCAAAAACCATCCCCTGTATCAAGCAATATTGATAAGCACATCTATTATTTCTACACTACCAGTGCTGGTGACTCTGTCTGGACGAACCCAAAAAATAAAAATCAATAAAGAAGGAGCAGAATGTGCTAGCGCACACCAGGAGAAACGGTAAGGAGCTATTTATTGAATTTTAGAACCCAGAGGTATAACCATAATCAGAAAATCCCACTTCTTAAGAGTAATATGTACCAAAATAAATCATATTTCATTAGAAAAAAGTACGTAAAGAAGGATAGAATTCAAAATATTGTTGCTACTGATATTATTGCAGATGAATTTTTAAATGTTACTATAGAGAATACATCGGATTCATCTCAATCACATAGTCCTATAGATTATAATATAGAAGTGAATAATTCTTTAGATTATACCCAAACAACCCAAACTTATATAGGTGTTGCTTTTGTGAATCTAAATCCCATTATACCTATAGTAACAATAGCTCAAGCAAATCAGACAAATCAGAAAAATCAAGCTAATGTCCATTTGTGAAGGACTAATAGGTATAGGCCTTTTGTTTTACCTGTAAATCTTAAAGCCTTACCTAATAAAGGTCACAAATATCTTCCAAAATTACTAGGAAATAGTGTAGTAACTAGAGAAGATCATATCAAAGTTTTTTGTATGTAATGGATAGTTTAGAGGTTGAACATGAAGATGTAGTCTTAAGACTGTTTTTATGAAGAAATATGGTGAAAAAAAATGAACAATCTTTGTTAACTGAGTTATCCACTATGAAGAAAAAATAAAATGAGGTTGTTAGTAAATTTAACAAAAGATTTTCAAATACCATAAACAAAATCCCTGTTAACCTTAGGCCCAGTGATATCAATTCAATCTATTTTTTTCTATAAGAATGCTTTTCAAGGAGAATTTAACTATGAGCTAAGGCAAGAACAAGCCACCACCATTGATGGTTGTATGGAAAAAGCAATGGACATTGAAATAAACATGCTTGACAGTTGTAAAATGAAGCCATATTCTCTAGAAGTCAATCTACCTAAAATAAAACCCAAAAGGGTAGCATTTGATATACAAAGAAGAACTGAAATAGATCCAATGGAAAATCTAACTAACCAAATGGTTGATATATTCAATACCATGAACAATAGGTTAGCAAGAATTGAGAGAAATAATGGTAATAATGGTGAATCATCACAAACAGAGCCCTCATGTTGATAATCACCCATCCTTTAAGAAAAATTTCAATAGAAATTGGGGAAACAATAATGGCCCTGAAGAAGGAAATAGGAATAGGAACAATGGAAACAATAACTAGAAAAATAGAGACTCTAATAGAGATTAGAACAATGTTCCAAATCATATACCATTTGCCAACATAGCTGAAGGATTTCCTTATTTCTGCTCTACTTGTGATGCACCGCACAACCTTGATGCATGTGGAATTCACCTAAGTGACCAACATAATGTAGATTTACATGTTGATTCAGAAGAGGATATAAGAATTAATGCTTGTTGGTTTGTAGAAGTTGAATCTAGAGAAAGGTTGTTTGAAGAGAATATGGATAAGTATGCTTCAAATCATCATCATCAAATCTTAGTAGTTGAAGGTACTAAAATATTGTAGATGCCACATGAGTCAAGATATGACAAAATGAAGCAAGGGAAATTAATCGCCACTACTCAATAAGTTGAAGAATTAGAGGCTACCCATACTATGAATTTAAGAAATAGGATTGTCCCAAACCGGACAGAGAAAACTTCTACAAGTGAAATAAGAAAACAAACTTTCACAAATAAGAATATCGGTAAAGAGAAAATTGATAGAATCCTCAAAAAGATTACTCCTGAAGTAATAGAGTTAGAAGAGAAGATTCCCAAAGAATAAAGTAATAGACTACTTGATATAAAGAAGATAGAATTTGATGTTGGTCAGAACTCAGTAAGCAAAATGTTAAAATCACATTTGGAGAACTTATGAAAGTTCAACAATATAGAGAACAAGTCTACAGAGCTTTTGGACTAGTAAAACAAAAAGAAGATCCAACTTGCCATGCTTCTAGACAAAATCAACATGATACAAGATCACCATCCTCTATTAGACCCTTCTATGTATCATTAAGGTATAATTCGGATGAAGGAGAAAGATATGTGATTCATAATTACATGCTAGACAATGGGGCTTCACACAATATCATGCCCAAATTAATAGTTGACCAAATGGGGTTAATTTGTACAAGAGATTCTGCCCTTGTTTCATTAATGGATAGCAGAAAAATTCCTTGTATAGGGGTGATAACTAGATTATTGGTTTTCTTGGACCAACACCCTAAAAAGGGTATAGTCATGGACGTTGCAGTAGTTGATGTTGAGTTATTCTTCTCACTATTACTCAATAGACATTGGGAAAAACAACTGGGAGGTTCAATCCAACTGGATTGGTCTTATGCTACAATCCCAATAATAGATAAGAAAAACATATTTTTAAGAAGGGAACCATTTAACAAGCATTATATAGAATTAATTCAAATATATGAAACCATGATAAACTTAGTAAACTCTGTGGAAGAAAAGGGATAGGAGTTTACTCCATATGGCACATTCCATTTTTGGTGGAAGTACCAAAAGCAAAGAATATGGATCCAAAATTTATGAAAATGGTAGATGCTAAATCTTGATGGAGCTAAATCCCAATCTAGAGTAGGTGTAGGTGTTAATTTGACTGATATAAAAGGAAATTACCTTGGAATTCCTTATAGACTGTAATTCCCTTGCACAAACAATGTAGCTAAGTACGAAGCTTTACTGCTAGGGTTAAGAAAAGCAAAAAAAAAGGCATTAATTTCTTAACTATCATAGGGGATGCAGATCTCATTATACATTAGATCAAAGGTAAATATCAAACCAAACATCCTAGGCTAAAGCAATATAGAAATGTAGTATTAGAGGAGATTGAAAAATTCTTAGCTTTCAACTTCTCATTTATTCAAGACAACAAAATCATGTTGCAGATCTTTTAATTGTGAATGCCTTAGGCCTAGATCATCCAAAGATAACTACAGAGTCTATGGATAGATTCCCAACCATCTCAGTCTATAAGCCTTCTATACCAGATAACATAGTTAATCTAACTATATAGCATATCTAAAGGATCAAACCACATAGTGATAAGTGTAAATCTAGGATCAAAACAAGAATAATGGATTCAAGAACTAGAGGCTATAAAAGGAAGCAATTAAGGTCAAAATATCAAGCATTTAGATAACATTTTTTCTAAGAGGTATACTTGAGTTCCCTACTAGTTGTGTTGTTGTATCCCCTTTTGTGTCTATTTTCTTGGTCATTTCTTATTCCTCCCTTTGTTGTGCAAGATTTTGATAGGAAAGTGCTCAAGAAGCTGAGATTATTTCCTGTCCTATTGAGCATAAGATTCAGAGACTCTACTGTTACCAGATTGGAACAAGAAGAGTAGGAGAGACCTATTACATTATTTGAATAGAGTTTTCTTCATTGTATTGATGTATTTCTTTGAGAAAAATAGAGTTAAAAGGCATCTTGCCCACTCTGCATGTAATTTTCTAAAAGATCAATACAATTCTAGATTTCATTCTTATTAATTCTTTGTCTTGGTATTATGTGTTACTACGTAATGTGTTACATTGTTTGAATATGTCTTTAATACATTTCTATTGTTGGCCAACTATTATGTTTGTTATGATATTCAAATGGATATGATAGTGCCAATTCTTTCTCAATCCCCTTATTTCTTTCTCATGTTACATACGTTGTTAAATTGCTATAATAGCCCAATGAATCTAGGAACTGGTCCACATAAGGCATAATTAATGGTTATTTTCATTGCTTGGTCATTTTAATACATATAGTATAATTCTAAATCTGGAGCATGTAACCCTTGCATATTATCAAGTTTACGGCTTGGGGTTTCCTTACCCATTATGAAGTTTTTCTTGTAGCAATAGTTGTTTTTAATCAAAATAAAGAGGTAGGTTGACCAGAGCCTGTAATAGCTCGTTGGTTTCAAAAAATTTTAGTGTGACAATCGAATCATATGGATGCAATAAATGATTCCAACAATAATAATTGTATGCTAAGTTACCCATATGCGTAAGGTTAAAAAAACCATGGTTTAGCAGCCAATTAATTAGAAATACTCAGGAAAAAATTAATAATCATTGAGTCCATTAATCAAGTGTTAAACCTGTACATAATCCCGATTTATTTAGATTAATAAGTAATTAGAACACTAATGATATTTTAATTAAATCATAAGCCTTTATAATTCGAATATCTTCTGGTTGTACACCCACCTTTAGATCATATCCAAGTTGTGGACACTCATCGATTTCCTTTATACCTACGTAAAGGTTAGTAGGACGAAATGGGGAGGATTAACAATGTGTTATACCCTTACTAATCTCAATTAGGTGCTAAGCTTATTATGATTACCCTTTAATTAATCATTCTCCCAAAAGAACTTGACTTATTAACCTTTGTACACCTTGGAAAAGAACCACCATCAGATTTGGGTGGGATCAAGCACCATCGTCAAATCAGTTGGTGATGCGTGATTCATATCTCAAGTAGGAAACTTTATTTTGTGCTTTAAATCCTTTTTAATTGTGATTAGCACCCACTTTAACTTTTAATCACCCAATAACTTTATCTTTATTATCTTTTGGTCACCTTGAGAAAGCACTGCCATTGGATCTGGGCAAAGATGAGCGCAGCCATTAGATCTTGCTTTGGATTTAATTCCACCAATTTACTAATTTGTTAATCCCTAAGCACTTCAAAAAATGCTACCATCAGATCTAATACAGATCGGTGCCACCGTTTGATCTGATGAAGGTGGAGGACCATTAACTTCAGCTTAAATGATAGCTTTTAATGATCAGTTGATCTATTGTGAGTGCTTCCATTAGATTAACTGATTATCAATGTAGTTATTGATTTCCATTAACCTGCAAGATCATTAAACATAGTGTATACCTTGATGGTTTAAAACCTTATGATTTAATCATTGATTTACAAAAGGGATAAAGGATTAGCAATGTATTACCACCCTTGCTAAACATACTTACTGTTTTTAATTAAAGCTTAATTATCGAGTGCTTAAGGTCTTGCGATATAATTTTTTCTTTAGGTCTTAGCAACCTTTTTCTAAGTCATTATTAATAAAGGAAGAACCCTCATTAATTATGATTAGTTTGGATTTAATTATGCTTTAGCTTATTTTTATCGATGAGATTTGACCTTCGCTAATACAAGATCACTTCGAGAAAGTGCTACAGTCAGATCTGATGATGATCATGCACCGTCATTGGGTATTGCGAAGATGCAAGTCTTTTATCTGCCACTTAAATGGATGTATTAGTTTTTGGTCAACATCCTGTGCGCGCGACTGTTGGATCAACCTAGGATTGAGCACGACTATTGATTTCTCATGATCTACAAGGTTAATAACCAAGGGGGCGCACAACTTTGATTTTTAATAATCTTAGATTAAACAAAAAGGAAATATTAGCAAAGTATTAAGACCCTCACTAATGCGGTTTAATTATAATTAATCTTTGGGCACCTTAAACCCTCTAATTTTAAAGCCCTGATTTTAAACCCTCTAATTAATTATAATTAATTTTAATCTTTGGGCACGTGGTCATTTGATCAATTCACTGTTAAGCGCTGCCATCAAGATCTTGGGAGGTGTTTGCTTTTTAACCATTTAGCTTTTATGGTGTCCAAATCGAGCACCACCATCAGATCAAACAAAGATCCACATTCTTTATAATGCTTTGATTTCCTTTTAATAATATCGATCATTCATAGTCGTTAGATCTTAGGCTAAGACAAGCATGAACCTCGAATCCACTTTGTCTTCATATGACTCATTTTTGGTGAGGTGTAGCCGTCGGATCTTCACTTGGAATGAGCACGACCATTGGATTAGCGTGTGATGTACGAGTCTCTTGTGTGACCTTGATTAAATCACAACCATTGGATCTTGGTGGGTCAAAACATCATTGTCAATTTCTCTTTGGCTTGTAATTTCTTTTAAAAGAGCGCTACCATTGGATCTAGGCTAGTTCAAGCGCTACTGTCATATTGGTCATTTGTATATTACCTTTGTATTATCATAATGAATTGTAACCATTGGACTCAGGCACAAATGAGTGTTGCCATCAATTTAGTTCAGCTTTTTGACTTGTCAACCTTTGATGGCTTCGTGGGATCATAGTTGTTGGATCGACTTGTATTTGGACATAACTGTTAGATTTTTTTGGAATTTCTCATCTTTTAGTCGATATGGATCCAAGAACAACTTTGAATCCTTTGGGTAACATGCATCCGTTAGATCTCATCATGATGAAGCGCGACCATTGATCTTTCATAGCCTATAAAACAATATACGGTGCATATGCTCTTTAGTATTTTATTAATCCATGATTAACGAAAAGGGGAAAAATTAGAGATGTATTAAGACCCTCATTGATGCATGATTAACTCTTTTTTTACCTTTATGTTTCCTGATACTTTTATCGTTCAATTGCTCAGACTTTGACTCGAGCGTTGTCGTCAGATCTTGATGGGGATTGGTGCAACCATTGATTTCTTTCAACCTGCATGATTAGTTACTAAGGGGTGTGTATTTTTAATCCTTTATTTAGTGAAAGGGGGGTGATTATCTAACATGTTAATACCATTGCTAATCACAATTAACTCTTTTAATTAAATCGAAGGTATTTAACCACTTTTAAATTGTTAGTTTCTTTACCCTTAGATCAAGCATGATCATCTGATTCACTCTTAATTGAAGTGCTGCCCTTGGATCTGTTTATGGTGCTTGATATTTAATCGAAGGGGGCACATAGCCTCAAACAATTTTATTAATATTTTGCTCAAAACCTTAGGTTTTCAAACTTTAGACCATGGTGCTTTATTAATTAAAGACTCAAACTTATCAAAGTGAATGTATCCATTTGATTTCATCTTGATGAAGCGCTACCTTTAGATTTACTAGATTTGCATGATTTTTATTACGTAATCTTCAACTTAGCTTTATTAGACCTTGATTTATCACCTTTTGATACCTTTGGCTATAAGTCTTTTATCACGACACATATTTTTGTCCTTAAATGACTTTATTAAAATTTTCCTTAGGCTAGAGGTAACCTCGAGTCTGAATACTTTAATAACACATTTAGGTACCCTGGGACTTAGGGGTGTATTCATTTGACTTAGGCTCAAAATTTATCATCATTTTAAAATAAGGGCAGTAAAAAAATTCGTGGATCATAAACTTTATTTTTAAAGGAATCAAGGTATTTAAAGGTTTGACCCTTTTAGTGAATGTTCATTTGACCTTTATGGATTATTTTAGGATAAAACAATGTTTATAAAAGCAATCCAATAAATGACTAAGGTTTGGTTCCAAAATCAAACATTGAAAGCCAACTTTCCAAGATGAAAATGGGGTCTTAGATGTTGAGTCAATTTTTACTCCAACATAGGCTCTGACTAGGACAATGTGCTACAAACATAAGGCACTTGAGAATTCCAGAATCTCCTGGTTTTACTGCAATTTTTTGGACAAAATTAGAAATTATCAAGCCTAATAAGCAAAACTAAAAAACAAAACATAACAACTTTTAAACTGAAAAACTATAAAAACAACATGACATCAAAGAAATAGAGTATTGAAACCTGTAATTCCTTTCATTCAATTTTAAAACTAGGGTATGAATTTTAGAATCAGATGAGCTTTTTAAATATATTATTATTATTGGTTTAGAAAGGTCATAGGATATGATTACACATAATTTGTCAGAGCTATTTTTTTCATCATGCTTTGGCCCATGTGTGTGTTAGTGCATTCATTTTGATTTCCAAGTCTTCTAGAACTTTGTCATGTTTGGGAAAACAATTAAGCTTAGTGTATGATTTCACTCTTAAATATGTTCACCATTCTATAGGGCTCCACTGCCAGTCAAGTGTCTATAACCTCGGTGGAGTTGTTTCTAACATTATCCAATTTTACTCTATTTTTATTCAAGCATCTATAGCCCCGATAGAGAAACTCCAAGATATCTCATGCAGTGACTCAACCTGCATTATTTTGATTTTCTTTCTCATTTAAGAAATATTCTGATATAAAAAAATTGTGCAATGAGTATACCTGAGTTGAGGATTAGTTTCTGGCTGAAAAGGATGAGTGTAATGATTTTTAGCTCAAACACCTTACCAAAGATAACCTTGTTCTTTGGACCTTGGAATCTCTTTAAGTTTTATTTGTAATGTGAGGCCTTGGCATGGTGTCCCAATCAACTTTTATTTCACTATGTTCTATATCATATCATATGACCATTGCAGGATCATTCATATTTTGAAAAATTGTAAACATCATCAAAGTCTAAAATAGATCTCCTTTCTTCTTATTTTTTTTTGGAGGAACCAACAATAAGGAATACTCATCAGACTAAGAATACCATGTGAAACAACAAAACTCAGGATAATACAAACAAAATAAAAATGCTTGATTGGTAGTGAAAACAACAAAAAAATATAACTTTTTTTTTGGGGTTTTGACTTTCTATTTCTTTTTATTATTATTATTTTTATTTATTTATTTTTTATTTTTTAACAAGGCACTTCTTCTTTCTTGACCCCACCACAGGGATTGTACATCTTGAGGTGTTGACCATTAATAGGGATAACCATTGGTTCTCCTTGCAAGATTTGTAATTTATGTATTCTAACCAACAACATGGGCTATCTAGTATGTACCAATCCATTTAGGCTCGAGTTTTCCCTTTTCACATGCTTATAATTTTTAGGGTCCCAATAGATGACTATATCTCCTTAAGAGAAAGGAGTACCTTTGGCTTTCTTATTAAATAATTTCATAGTTTTCTCGAGTTTATTTCATCATCCTATTAAGGGTTTCTCTTCTTTGTTCTTCTAATAGGACAATTTGGTCTAGTCTTCTTTGTAAGGGGTTGGGGTCTTCATGATCTTGCAATAAGAGGAATAATGCTAATTTTTATATCCTAGGAGGTAACAAGACTCTTTCCCCATACACCATTTCATAGGGGGTTCTTCCTATGTTTCTTTTGACAGACAACCTATCAACCTAAAGAGCAAATTTCAGTTCACTATCCCATCCTCTTTTGTTCTTACCCAATGATATTTTTATTTTGGTTATTATATTATTATTTGATGACTTAGCCAGACCATTCCCTTGGGGGTAATAATTAGCGGAATGTGAAAGTTCTATTCCATATCTAGCACAAAAGTGTATATGAAACAAAATACTATCCATTATCTCTGTTACCATTTTTTGAGGAACTCCAAACCTGGTTAGGATGTTTTATTCCAAGAATTTTATGATGGTGGTGGTTGTGGATGTTCTTAGAGGAGCAACCTCTACCCACTTTGTGAAGTAATCCATTGTAGTTATGATCCACTTGTGTTGTCCTGATGAGTTAGGCTTGATCTCTCCAATTAGGTCGATGCCCCATTGGGTGAAGGGTGCTTCAATGATCAGTGGTTTGAGGGGCATGGCTGCCAACTACTGCTTTCCTATAAAAACCTGGCAGTTATGATAGTTCCTAATATATTTATATATGTCCTTAAAAGGGAATGCCAATAATATCCTACTCTCATAATTTTATTAGTTGTGGCTTTTGGAGCAAAATATCCTTCACAAAAACCATCATGGAATTCATTAATTATTTTTGGGACTTCATTTTCATATAAATAAACTAATAACACTCCATTAGGGTGTTTCCAATAAAGTACACCATCCTGCACAAGGTATTTCGAGCTTGAAGTTTCATCGACCTCATTCTATTTGTTGACATATCTCTAGGAAAAGATAGAGTTTGTAAGTATGCCAAAATTTCATCATACCATTTGCATTCTGCATTATTGGTTCTCTTGGAGTCATATATTTCATCTATTGTAAGAACATTATTAGAGTCTTCTCCTTTCTTGCCAGCCAAAATATTGGCCAAACCTTGTCCTCTTACAATTTTGACTATTTTGAATTCAACATCATATTGCAAAAGTTTCACCATCCATATTGCTGGCCTTCCTAATGGCTTAGATTTAGTAAAAATATCCTTTATTTTTATAAAAGGGATGCAATAGTAAACTTTGTTTGAATCGAATATACCTTTGAAAAGTTCTAAATATTGGATAATTACATAAGCACACTTTTCTAGCAAGGTATATTTAAGATGTGCTCCTTTCAAACCTAAACTTATGAATGCTAGGGGCATTTCATTATTTTCATCATATTTTTGTGAAAGAACTACAACAATGGAGTGTTAAGATGCATATGAGTAATAAAGTCTTTAGAATAATTAGGGCAGCTTAGGGCTGGAGTAGTAGAAATGGCTTCTTTTATCTTATTGAATGCTTCCATGTTTTCTACTGTCCATTTTATTTCTCCAATCATTTATGGGTTTGGTCATCTCTGCAAAATTTTGGAGCAAATCTTCTAACAAAATTTATCTTGCCAAAGAATGACCTAACTCCTTTTAAGCTTTTAGGAGGAAGAATTTTGGAGATAGCTTCTATTCTTTATGGGTCAATACTTATCCCCTTTTCTAAAACTATATGACCTAATAATTTTCCTTGGGTAGTCTCGAATATGCACTTCTTGGGATTTAGGGAAATTCCAAATTCTTTACACCAAGCAAAAACTGTAGCTAAATGTTCTAAGTGATCTTCTAGATTTTTAGAAAATACTGTGATATCATCCAAATATACAACCACTATTTTGAACATTAATCCTTTGAAGGCAAAGTCCATTGCTTTCTGAAAGGTAGCACCTATATTCATTAGGCCAAAAGGCATCCTCAAATATTCAAATGTGCCCCATGGTGTAGTGAATGTTGTCTTATGTCTGTCTTCTAGATTGATTTGGATATGGTTGTATCCAGAAAAACCATCCAATAGGGAGAATCTAGATGAACCAACTACTACTTGCAATAGTTGCTCCATATTTAGTGGTGGGTAATTATCCTTAATGAACTTTTATTTAAGTTTTTGAAATCTACACGGAGTCTAATATCACCATTTTTATTTCTTATTGGTACTAAATTGGATATCTAAGAAGAAAATCTTACCTTTCTGATTATTTTGGAATCCAATAATTTTTGTACCTCCTTTTACATTATTGGGTGCAGAGTAGGGTTATATTTCCTCTATTTTTGTCTAAATGGCTTGGAATCTTCCTTCAGGGGTAATATGCATGTCATTACATTTTTTTTGAAGGTTTTAAGGTCCTCATAAGTCTAGGCAAAATGTTCCTTATTTTTATTTAAGAAACTGACGTATCTAGCCTTTTATTTTACTGGAAAAGCTGTGTCTACCTTCACTATTATGGGCTCTCTCATTGTACCAATGTTAATGTTTTCAAATATTACTTCTCTATGTAAAGTCTTGTAATCTTTGTTAAAATCATCAAATAGACTCTCTAGAGAAACCAATCCTTTGGGTATCCTATTTGTTTTTAGTTGGATTACTTCTACTAGCTCACCTATTTGATATTTTAGCTTGTTTTCATCTTTTTCATCATAAATTATATCTGCATACTGATTTTGCATGGTCATGAAATCTTTAATGTCCACATCATCTTGAAAGACCTATAGGTAAACTATGTTATTTGGCATAGAGGGCTTATAAACTAAAATAGTTGGGAACCTATCCATATATTTTGTAGCTATTTCTGGATGGTCCAAGC
Source organism: Wollemia nobilis (assembly GCA_028583015.1). Lineage (NCBI taxonomy): Eukaryota > Viridiplantae > Streptophyta > Pinopsida > Araucariales > Araucariaceae > Wollemia > Wollemia nobilis. Next base: position 419,743 of record JAQPPZ010005622.1, read on the forward strand.
CTGAGGCATTTATAGCTAAAAGATCTGCAATGTGATTTTGTTCTCTTGGAATAAATGGGATATTGAAAGCTAAGAATTTTTCAATTTATTTCAATACTGTATTTTTATACTATTTTAATCTAGGATGTTTGGTTTGATACTTACCTTTGATTTGTTTTTTTAATTAATTTTGCATCTCCTGTTACAGTTAAGTAATTAATACCCAATTATTTTGCTTTCCTCAATCTTAGTAATAAGGCTTCATATTTCGCTACATTATTTATGTAAGGGAATTCTATTCTGTAAGGAATACTAAAGTTTTTTCCTTTTATGTTAGTCAAATTAACTCTTGCACCTACTCCAGATTGGGATTTAGCTCCATCAAAATTCATGGTCCACATTTCTTGAGTTAACACTCTATCTAATTCAACATCAACCATTTTAATAACCTCTAGATCCATGTTCTTTGCTTCTGGCACTTCTACCAGGAATGGGTTTTGCCATATGGAATAAAAATCCCATCCCTATTTCTTCTACAGAGTTCACCAAGTTTGTCATAGTTTCATCTGTTTTAATTAACTCTATGAAATATTTATTGAATGGTTCTCTATGTAGAGTCACGTTTTCTTTTTCTGACATTGGGATGGTAGCATAAGACTAATCCAATTGGATTGAGTCTCCCATTTGTTCTACCCAATGTCTACTTAATAATAAGAAGAAGAACGGATCGACATCCACTATTGCAATATCCATTACTATGCCCTTTTTGGGGTATTGGCCTAGGAAAACCAATAATCTAGTTATCACCCCTACACAAGGTACTTTTCTATTGTCCATAACTGAAATAGGGGTAGAGTCTCTTGTACAAATTAACCCTATTTGGTCAGTTATCATTTTGGGCATGATATTTGTGAAACTCCACTATCCAACATACAATTATGAATTATATATCTCTATCCTTCATCTGAATTATACCTTAATGATACATAGAAGGGTCTGACAGAAGATGGTGATCTTGTATCATGTTAATTTTGTTCAACTAATCCAAATTCTCTACAGACTTGTTCTCTGTATTGTTGTACTTTCATAAGCTCACCAAATGTGATGTTAACTTTCTATTTACTGAGTTTTGACCCAACATCAAATTTTATCTTTTTTATATCCAGTGGTCTGTTGCTTTCTTCTTTGGAAGTTTTCTCTTCTAATTCTATTATTTCAAGCATAGTATTTTTAGGGGTTCTATCAGTTATCTCTTTACTGATATTTTTATTCATGAAAGTCTATTTTCTTGTTTCACTGGTAGAAGCTTTTTTTGTTCTGTCAAGAACAATTATGTTTCTCAAATTTAGGGTATTGGTAGCTTCTAATTCTTCAACTTCCTGAGCAATGGGGATTAATTTCCCTTGCTTAATTTTGTCATATCTTGACTCATGTGGTTTTTGTAGGATTTTAGTACCTTCAACTACTAAAATCTAAGGATGATGATTTGAAGCATACTTGTCCATATTCTCTTCAAACAACCTTTCTCTAGACTCATCTTCTAGTACCAGCAGGCATTGATCCTAGTATCTTCTTTTGGATCATCATGTAAATTAACATTGTACTACTCACTTAGGTAAATCCTACATCCATCTAGGTTATGAGGTACATCACAGGTAGAGAAAGGAAAACCTTCTGCTATATTGGAAGATGGTATAGGGTTAGGAACACTATTCTAATATCTATCAAAATATCTATTTTTCTAATTATTGTTTCTATTGTTCCTATTCCTATTTCCTTCCTCAGGACCATTGTTGTTCCCCCAATTTTTATTGAAGTTTTTCTTAAAGGGAGGGCGATTATCAACATGTGGTCATTATGTTTATGATGCCTCACCATTATTTATATTATTTATTTTAATTCTTACTAACCTATTGTTCATGGTATTAAATATCTCAGCCATTTGATTAGTTAGTTTTTCCATTGGATCTACTTCAGTTCGTTGTATATCAAATGCTACCCTTTTGGGCTTTCTCTCAGATAGATTAGATTCCAGAGAGTAAGTACTTATCTTACCACTATCAATCATGTTTCTTTCGATATCCACTACCTTCTCCATGTAACCATCAATGGTGGTGGCTTGTTCTTGCCTTAACTCATCGTTAAACTCACCTTGAAAAGCATTTTTATAAAAAAATGGATTGAATATCACTAGGCCTAAGGTTGGTAGAGACATTTGTTTTTGGTTTTTGATAACCTTCTGTTATAATCACTGATAGCCTCATTTTCATTTTTCTTCATAGTGGCCAACTTAGTTAATAGAGATTGTTCATTTTTCCTTTCTCCAATTAGGAACATAGCTTCCATTTTAGTAAAATCTAAAATACCATTATTTGGAAGAGAATTGAACCATTCCCAAGCATGTTTTTCCAGAGTTTGTAGGAACAGTATCAGGACTACATCCTTGTGTTCTACCTCTGGGCTATCCATTGTGTACATGAAACTTTTGATGTGATCTTCTCCAGTTGCTACGTTATTTTTTAAGAACTTTAGAAGGTATTTTTGGGCTTTATTGGGTAAGGCATTTAAATTACCAGGTAAATTAAATGGCCTATATCTATTGGTTCTCCATAAATGAACATTATTTTGATTTTGTTGAGCCATGGTGGCTGCAATTGCAGTAGGGTCTATATTCACAGTAGCACAACCTACATCAATTTAAGGTTGGGTATCATGTATATAACCTGAAGGATTATTTACCTCTGTATTATAATTTATAGGAGAACGAGACCAAGATGATTTTTATGAATATTTTATAGTAGAATTTAAAACTTTGCCTATAGTGATATCAGCAGCAATAGTATTCTGAGTTCTATTTTTCTTTACGTACTTTTTACTGCTAAAGTATGATATATTCTCGTAGACAGTTTTCTTAGGAAGTGGGATTTTTTGGTTATGGGTAAATACCTCTAGATTCTCAAATTTTGGCAATAGCTCCTTATCATTTCTCCTGGTGTGCACCAGCACATCCTACTCCTTATTTCTTGATTTTTAATTTTTGGGTTTGTCCAGATAGAGCCGCCAGCACGATGGTGCAAAAAGAACAAAAAATACTTATCAAGAATGCTTGATATTTAATGCTCAGCCTCTTAGGATGGTTCTTTAGGTAATTCAAGAAACATAAAACACACTTCAAAATTCAATTGAAAATTATGGGTAAAAATAAAATAAAGAACGAGAAAAACATAAAAATCAAAACATAGGTTCTTTATTCCAATTGGCTGCTCGTTGATTTAAAAATAATTGTTGAAAGAAATTTATTAAGAATATTATTAAATCTTTTATCAAGTCCTCCCTGGCAATGGGGCCAAAAAATTGTTGGAGCCATTTCTTGCATCCATAGGGTACTATTTTCACGCTACAAGAAATTATTTGAAACCAACGAGCTATTACAGGCTTTGGTCAACCTATATCTCTTTATTCTGATTAAAACAAATATTGCTACAAAAATTTTACAAAATGGGTAATTTATGATATTACACGGATTACACACTCCAAATTAGAATTAAAATGACCAAGAAAGTAAAATAACCATTAATGCATTATGTGGACAGGTGCCTAGATTCATTGGGTTGTTATAGCAATTTAAGAACATTTATAAAAAGAAAAGAAAGAAAAGAACTGAGAAAGAATTGGCACTATCACAATCATTTGAATATCATAATAAACATAACAGTTGGCCAACGAGAGAATCATACGTAACACATTCAAATAATGTAATCCATTACATAGTAACACACAATATTGAGATAATGAATTAATAGAAATGAGACCTAAAATTGTATTTATTTCATAGAATATTACATGTAAAGTTGACAGAATGCCATTTAACTCTGTTTTTCAAAAAAATACATCAATATAATGAAGAAAATTTTTTCAAATGATGTGACGGAACTCTTCTACTCTTCTTGTTCCAATTTGGTA